>WBMZ01002121.1:0-126375 GCA_013400975.1 Atrichornis clamosus
CCCGGGGCGGGGCCGGCCGGACCCGCTGCTCCGCGGCCGCCGCAGGTAACGGCGGGGCGGCTCCGGGGGGCGCGGGGGGCGTCCGGCGTCCTCCAGCCCGGGTCTCATGGGGGTCCTGGCGCTGCGTGTGGGGAATGGCGGCCTGGGCTCGGCATTCGCGTGTGTGCCGAGCGCCGGCGGCCGCCGAGCGCGGCCCGGGGCGGTTGTCTGTCCGTCCGGGTGTCCGTGTGGCAGCTCCTGCCCTTGGCAGTCCGGTGGGTTCGTCCCGCCAGAGCCCAGCGGGCCCCTAGAGTGCTGTGGTGCTGAGCTCTGGAGAGAGCCGGGTCAGTGGATGTGTTTAGCTTGTATCCGGGGAAGATCAGTATGGGAAGGCCTTGGAAAAAAAACCCACCCATCATTTATTATTTATTAAGAGCATGCTCATAAGGAATTAGAATAATAGAATTATAGATCATGCTGAAATCATGTGAAATTCAGAAGTAATGACTTGATTTCACATGAGAGGGCTTAACTTGTCCCTCCCCAGAAGGGGAATTTACGAGCTATGCTTAATTCAGCAGTTGGGGTTCACATGGACACAAGTGTGTTGTCCTTTCATTCCTTCAGGTTCAGCTGGAAAAAAATCCCCATTAGGTGAAACGGAGGGATTCTGCAACCTTTGGGTCTGTGTTGTTTGCTGAAAGGGAAATGGCATCTCTGCAGTGGCAGTTTGTTCTTAGCAGAACTCAAGGCCTGGATTTTAATTTTGAGAGACAAGTTTGGTGTGACATTTAACTGCCTGTAAGTCATAGAACCTGGAATCACAGGGTGGTTTGGGTTGGAAGAGACCTTAAAGATCGTCTCATTCCAACGCCTGCCATGGGCAGAGACACCTTACACCAGGCCAGGTTGCTCCAAGCCCAGTCCAGCCTGGCCTCGAACACTTCTAGGGATGGGGCAGCCACAGCTTCTCTGGGCAGTCAGCAGTGCTTTTGCTGTTTTCCATTGTGTATATATATATATATGTATATGAGAGAGGGAGAGATTGAGGAGAATGAGAGGAACCAGGGAGTTGGAGTAGGAGAACTTCACGTGGAAGAATCCGCCAGAATGACAGATCCTCTTCCATCAATGCAGTGGTATTCAGATGCTTGTTACACTATAAGTTCTTATATTAACTACAATATTCATGTACTCTGACTATTAAGATGGATTTATTGGTTACAAATTCACTGTTTTCCAGCTGAATTTCAGTAGTAACTTGTCATAGAAGATTGCTGAAAAATGGGAACCTCAAGGGAACTGTGAGGAATATTGGCACAGCCCACGTGCAGAATTGGATTGAGCAATATCTGGTCTTGTGGTTAAATGATGCTGTTGAGCAATAAGTGGGGAATATTAGCATGAAATTTTAGGTTAGTTAGAGAAATCCTGTGTGAGGGTTGTTATAGGCACCTTGCTTTGGGTAGGTAACTGAGTTTGGAACAAGAAAATGTTTGGGAAGAGCAGAAGAAAACTGGGGCAGGGGAGCACAAGCCTACAGAATGTGAAGTTTTGTGTCATATCGGATAAGGACAGTCATAGGAGTAGTCAATATCCTTGTGTCATATGATCAGAATTAGAATCATAGAATGGTTTGGGTTGGAAGGGACCTTAAAGATCATCCCGTTCCAACCCCTTGCCATGGGCAGGGACACCTCCCACTAGACCAGGTTGCTCCAAGCCCCATCCAACCTGGCCTTGAACACTTCCACGGATGGAGCATCCACAGCTTCTCTGGGCAACCTGTGCTGGGGCCTCAGCACCCTCGCAGTAAATAATTTCTTCCTAATATCTAATCTAACCCCGTCTTCTGTCAGTTTAAAGCCATTCCCCCTTGTCCTGTCACTGCATGCTCTTGTAAAATTTATCTTAGGAGATAAATACATAAGGAATATTTTAGCCATTCATTCTTCAAACTCAGTTACGGCTTCTGACAACTTCTGTCTCTGCTCAACAGATGTCATGTTGCCTCACGAGAGGGGACGGATACCTTCCAGAATAGCCATGAGCAGTTATTGGAAAGTCCTGGGAATTTTCTTACTATTTCTTCAAAGTGCACTGTCTCTTCAGCCAGCCCAGCCCAGAGTGCTGCTGGTATCTTTTGATGGGTTTCGATGGGATTACATCTACAAAGTGTCAACTCCCAATTTTCATTATGCCATGAAGAACGGGGTGCACGTCAGACAGGTGACGAACGTGTTTATAACGAAGACGTACCCCAACCACTACACCCTGGTGACCGGTCTCTATGCAGAGAGCCACGGCATAGTCGCTAATGAGATGTACGATCCTGTTCTGAACGAAACCTTCTCTCTGAACAAAATGAAAACCCACAACTCCAAGTTCTGGGAAGAGGCCAGCCCAATATGGGTAACGAACCAGAGGGAAGGACACAAATCTGGCGCTGCAATGTGGCCTGGAACAGATGTGAAAATACATGGAGTCTTGCCTACACATTATATGCCCTACAATGAATCTGTTCCCTTTGAAGTCAGGGTAGCAAAGCTTATTGACTGGTTTACATCAGAAGAACCCATAAATTTTGGTCTCCTATACTGGGAACAGCCTGATGAGATGGGCCATATTCTGGGCCCAGAAAACCCACTTATGGGAGCGATAATTAGTGACATTGACAGAAAACTGGGATTTCTCATATCTGAACTGAAGAAAGCGAAGCTTTGGGATGTGATAAATGTCATAATCACTAGTGACCATGGAATGTCACAGTCATCCTCAGAAAGGCTCATTGAGCTTGATCAGTATGTGAGCAGAGAGCTCTATAAAGCCATCGACCATTCTCCTGCAGTTGCCATTTTGCCAAAAGAAGGTAGGAGCTACAGCAAACATTCACTGAAGAGATACTTGAGTATCCAAACTTTATAGACTGAAGTCGTGGTAGCAGCCCTGATGCCAGTAGGAATCAGCCTTGAACAAAGAGTACTTGCAGGATCCCTTCTTTGTTCCTTTTGCTAGCTCAAAAGCCTGGATTAACTTTTGGAAATCAAAAGGGAGAAAGTCTGTTTATTTTTGACTAATATTGCCAAGGATCCTTTAGTCCTTGTGAGAAGTAAGATAATCTAATGGCATTATCAAGGCTGAATGGTGTTCTAGATAGATAACACCTGAATGTTACATATCTTGCCTTTCATCAAGATGCTGAAGCCATAGTGGAAGAATTATATTTCTAACTCAAACAGTAAACTGAGAACAGATGGGGACCTTTGATAAAACGAAAGCCTGTGTTGGCTGTTTGATTAGCTGCCAGCTACTGTAGTTTACTTGATTTTTTTCCCTTGTCACGCTCAACAACCAGCCAGTTACATTTATACCATTTTTACTGTGATACTGATGGGCAAGAATACTGTTGGAATTGACATCTGAAATCTGGTTATAGTCACTGGAGGGTTGCTGAAGTGTCAGGTGTATGTTTAATGTCACTATTACATCTGCTCTTTATTTTGATGATCTGTAACTATTTGGTTCCTATGTGTTAACCTGGAAAATAGCATGCCTGCCCACACAAAAAAAAAAGCTAATTTGGAAGTTGAATTTTAAAGTGGCCTTCTGGAAAGGTGTTTTTTAAGAATTCTGTAACATTTACATCACTAATGGATAGACAGCACTCTTTATTTAATGCCCCAGCAGAGAGGGTGTTTTGTAGACTTAAGGGACCTTTTAATGCATAAAAGAATGTCTCTTGTCATGTTTAGTTTGAGGAATACTCCAGACTAAATTGTGAGTATGCCCAAACTGAGATCACTGCTGCCTGAGCACCTTCTGGTCTGGTTGCTGTTTCTCTCTGTGGTAATAAAAGAGCCAAGTTTGGGAGCTTCACCCCTGTAGAGACAAACGTGGTTGTCCAGGATGTTCTCCTTAGCAATAAAGAAGCTGTAAAAGTAAACTTCAGTGCTGAAACATTCCTAATGCAGTAAATGAGAAGTTTAAGATGCGTAACTTGATTCTCCCTAAATGCTAAATGCTGAAAAGAAACAGTATCTCTGAAGCAATTAGATGACAGAATAGTAAAAGAGCCATTTCATTGGATTTCAGAAACAGCTTGTATTTGATTTTGTCCAGAGATTAAGGTATTTAGTACACAACCAATAAACAAGAATTAGCTTTGAGCACAGCTAAAATTCTTTCCTTCCATGGTACCAGCTGTGCTTTTATTATAAAACAGAGCTTCACTGTCAGTTTAGGTATGAGCTAACATATACTTTAGTACATAAAACTGATTCTCCACCTGTTATTCCATTTGTCTAGCTTCAACCAAGGGAATGGTAAAACTTAGGGAGATATTGAGAAAAAGTTTGAATGCTTAAAAATGCAGCAATTTCTTTTAACTGTTTGGCTGCATATTTCTTCCACTAGAGATGCATTAAAGCCATTATTTCACCATGCTGATGTATTAGTGTGTGTGTGGAACTAATTGTATGTTGACAAAAAAGGTACCTGTAGCACAGGTGGGTATGCTGGCCTTTTTCCTGCACTAATATAAATATATTAATTCAAATAATTGTGAAAAATCAAGTTTGCTGTATGTGGGGTTTCTTCTCCCTGCCATCCCATATAGAAAAGTGGCATAACAAAATTAACTTTATTACTAATATAGTCTTAGAAATGCTGCATTGGAGTCCCTCTTGTTGCTGTAACTATCTCTATGATATCTTTGCTTTTTCTGTCTCATCTTGACTTTTATTTTGTTTCTTAATATAGTGATTCTTTTTTTTTTTGTGCCAGTTTGAGGTAAGAAACATTATACATTAATGTATTTTCTTCAGAATTTTCCTTCAGAATTTCTCTACTGGATTCCAGGAACTGAGGGGGAAAACGAAGATGGCTCTTTTAGAAACATTGGCCCCCCCATCCCCAACTTTTTTCCCTAAGATCCATTCAAAACTCCATGCATGCTGTAAATGGTAGGCTGAAACAGCTGTGTCACACAAAGTACTCACCTGAGTCATGGAGCGGAGGGATTTGGTGTGTCACAGGAGTCTGTTGTGTGCACTGCATGGCCCTCAGTAGGGATCTGTCCTTAAGGAGGGGGGAATGAAGAAATTTGCTCAGGTGGCAGTTGCTGAACTTGCTTTTGTATTCCTGGCTGTCTGTTCTGGTTCCTCCTTTCTGTGCACTGGTGTTCCAACCAGCTTGTCCAACTGGTTCTGGTTCTTCAGTGGCTTTTACTGGAAAGACAAGCTCAGAAACTAGAAATAAGCAAATAAAGAATTGGGGGTGGAAAATGCCTGTTTATTCAGTGGTATTAGTAGAGCTCTTGAGGGTTTGCCTCACTGTGGCAAAGGAAGGGAAAGGACCGGGCACTGAGAATACAGAGGAGTAGCCTGTGCTGGTAGCTGGTATTGAATAATAAAGGAAAGCAAGTAACAATTAAACTGCTTTAAAATAGATAAAAAGTGTCACTTGTCATCACAGCCAGCTGGGGGACAGACAGAATTTGGCCAGAATGCAGCTGTTACCTCATGAACAGGTTTAGGAGCTCTCTTCTTGCTTTCAGGCTTTGCACGGAGCTAGGAGGGTTTGGTTCCTTTTCCAGGAGACTGAACTGAATGCCTCCTAACTCATTCCTGTGAGAAGCTTGCATTCTGATGACTATGAAATGAGGGATATTTTTTTAAATCAGCAAGGCACTTATTGCTTGGGAACAGTCTGTGAAGTCTGGTGCCAAGGGGGATCTTACCGTGAATGAGGCTCTGGATTTCTCACATTAACTTCTGTGCACACACTGTTGTCTCTTACTGCTGTAATTCACTTTTGGGGAAGTTCATTTTGCCCTCTTCTTTTAGTGGTATTTTAACTACTGATGAGTTCAGTAAACATATTGGTATGTTTAATGTTTGTCTTTTGTCTCTTTTCTTTGTTTGAAGGCAAACTGGATGAAGTATACGAAGCTTTGGCCAATGCTCATCCCAACATGACTGTATATAAAAAGGAACAGATTCCAGATAGATTTCATTACAAACACAACAGTAAAATTCAGCCCATCTTAGCAGTGGCCGATAAAGGATGGGAAATTGTTCATAATAAATCTGATGGTTTTCTGTGTAAGTATTCTGTCTTTATAGTGCTTTCCAAGGCAGGGACCTTACGTGGTACTTTCCTACTATCAACCAATGTTCCAATCAACCAAAATTTTTTATTTTTTTAAGGCTGGGAGGGAAAACAAAAGCGCACAGAATATGTAATTTTTCCCCTGATGGGATGGGAAGCACCCTACTATTAGGGGAGGAGGATCTGAACTTACTGTTTCTTTAAATGTTAAACTTACTGAGACAAGATCAATCACATGCTTTAGTGGCCTCATACTTGAGGTCTTTCAGGATGTAGCAAACCTACAAGCACTTCCTGAGAGATTAAAAAAGAAAGTTGTAACTGAATTTGTTGAATAGAGGGTGAATAGGGTTTTTTTATTCATATACTAATTTACTGGAGAAGGGTTGGATCAGAAATACAAGAATATTTTCTGAAGGCCCTCAGCTTTTGTGGATGCTACACTTAAGAGTAATCTTGTTTTATTGCTACAGAGTCTTTGGATATTGTGTTACTGCACCTCAGTGATTTTCGTTTGTCTTAGAGGCAAAAATGCATTCTAGGTGATTTAGAGAAATAAAAAACCCAACAATTTTAAGTTCCTCACCTTGCAGTTTTGTTATGTGGGAGGAAAAATACAGGTGTCATATGGTCAGTGCTTAAGTTTCTTAATTGAGAACCTTTTAAACTTTGCTGCTGGTTGTGAACCTGAAGAGTGTTACCAGCAAGCCTCAACAAGATTTTCAGTAGCTGCTGAAAGCAGCTTCTCTTGTCTGTGTGTTTGACATGTTCAGAGTTTTTAGTGCCCCTGTCAGGAACAGGCACTGGAGACCCCCTAGTGAGGTCTTTTTCCTTGGTGATGAGTCAATAATGCACAAAATTGGACAAAGTGTCTAAGGGTCTACTTGAAGTCAAATGGACAGTGTCTACTTTTTTTTTTTTTAATTTTCTCTAAGAGATCTGGACCAGTTGAAATGTTGGGGTTTTTTCTTGAGGAAAATCAGGGAAACTTGGGTGTACATAGTATGTCACTGACAATGCTATTGCTGCCATATGAGCTCACCTTTTTTTTCCCTCTGTGTCAAACAGTGCTCTCCATTGTGGGGGTTTTTTGAGGCATTTTCTCTTTGTCGTTCTGAGACTTGGTATTTACTAGGAGACATTTGTGCTGTCAATCAAAACAATTCTTCTAAACCTCTGCAAGGGTAGCTGATAGCTGTGCCTTTCCCGCATTCTGTTAATTCTAGGAAAAAGTTCAATGCTTGTTTTGCAACTTCAGGATATTGACCTTTATCTATCTTTTATTTCTAGTTGGTAATCACGGATATGACAACATTATACCAGAAATGCATCCCATTTTTTTGGCAGTTGGGCCTGCTTTCAGAAAGAATGCCACCAAAGAATTCATGAATTCTACAGACTTGTACCCCTTACTGTGCCACCTGCTTGGCATTAACCCCCTGCCAAACAATGGTTCCTTCAGCGCTGTGAAGGATATACTTGCTGAAGAAGTTCCTGAAGCCTTTGGAGCAGACACCTATTCCACTGTTGTAGGAGTCTTTCTGGGCAGCTTGCTTGTTTTGGTTTTTACTGCAGTTTTTGTTAAGCATTTTGTCCTTGCCCAAGCAAATTCCATGCAAATCCGACACACTGAAGCTGCCCAGCCACTGCTGCAAGATTAATAATAACACATGGGATTATTTCCTGTTTGAGGCTTAAAATAAGCCTATACAAAGAAAATAAATAATAGAGGTGGATCAGCATAAATATGTGGAGTGAAAGGAAATGGTTGCTGATCCATTGATACTCTGGGGCGTGTACAGACCAGGTGTGCAGAGAAAGAGCATGTTCCTGTTTCACCCTGCAGCCACTTCATCTTCCAGGGGCTGAAGATATTCTAGGAAACCTGGAAAGCTCTATGTGTATGTAGACCTGTAGTGACAATAGACCTCAAATACCTTATTATGGCTATTTTTAGGGAAATAACATCAACCGAGGTGCACTTTGCAGTCTATTAAATGGTGATTTCATTTCCCACCCTCTTTTTTCTTTTATTCTTTGAGAGGTTTTTTGCATCTCTTTGATTCTAACAAGTCACTGAATGGGACTAAACTTCTTTGGGTTTTTTTTCCTTCCCTGCCCAAGGAAGCTTTTGTGTGCATCACCATTACAGATAACTTGGTGGGTTAAATCCTGCAGAAAAGAACATCATTATTCAACTAGGTCTTGCAGTGCTAAGTGTCTAAGTTTGAAGTTAGATATATTTCTTCAAACTACAGTGTTATTGTAGCCCCAAAATACAACTCTTAAGTAGTACTGCCTTTAGCAAACAGCATTAAACTGCTTGATTCTTAATTCTTGAAAAAAATTATTTAGGTAAGTATGGGTCTTTACCACTTTAGGTCTGATTTTAGGTAAATGTAGGTCTTTACTTTTTCTGTTTCCTGTACACTGCACTAAATTTTCTAGGAGTTCCAGGCAGCTGGCAGCATAAAGACATGTACAAGCACCACACCTGTATTTCCAAATAGAGTCTTCTATTTCTGTGATGCTAAAGAAGATGACTAAGTTAAGGAACATGGATGTTCAAGCTGGTTTCTGTGATGCTAAAGAAGATGACTAAGTTAAGGAACATGGATGTTCAAGCTGGTTTCTGTGATGCTAAAGAAGATGACTAAGTTAAGGAACATGGATGTTCAAGCTGGTTTCTGTGATGCTAAAGAAGATGACTAAGTTAAGGAACATGGATGTTCAAGCTGGTTTCTGTGATGCTAAAGAAGATGACTAAGTTAAGGAACATGGATGTTCAAGCTGGTTTCAGAGTGCTGTCAAGCTTGTCCCTGGGTGTGAATCTGATCTGCTACTGGAGACTCTTAGTGATTGTGAGTTTGCCTTGTGTTTTGTGCTTTATCTTCTGTGTCTGGGTGGGCCTTGGAATGGGATGAGCAAGATTAGACACATAGTTTAAGGAGCAGCTGTATCAATCTTAAGCCATATATGTTCTTAAATCTGAAAAAGCACACTTTAATATTAAAAAAAGGTGTAAGAAGTCAGTTTGTTTTTCCAGAGGAAAACTTCTGTCGGGGAAAAATATTAATTCTGAGTCAACAAAGCTGCATATTATTCTGATTCTTTTACGTGTGGCAATAAATCTTCTTGCTAGTGTAGTTGTGGGGTTTTTTGTGAGCTCCCTTAAGTGGTAGGAGAGAAGCTGCTGACTAAGGTTTGTATGAAAAACATGTTCTAAAGTGAGAAAAGTTGTCAGATTTTTCCCCTACTCCGTGTGAGATGATAGTATTTCTCAGCACTTTGTTGCTGAGTACAATGCCTGAAGAACAAAAGCTTTCAAAATTCATGCAGAAATACCAGACTGGATATTTTTAAGTGCAATTTATAGCTGTATCCACAGCCCCCAGCAGAGGGCAAGGATGGGAACACTTCAGCTTTGGATGTGCTCGGCCAAACCAACCGTGTGACTGACAGTCAGCACTGCAGGGGAAGGGTTGGAGTACAAACCTCATTTTGCTGGATTAAATTCCAGACTCCATGTAGATCTCTTGGGTTCCTCCATAATGGCAGGGACACTTGCTTAGCACCAAGCTGTCTTGCAGAGGTGGACATTTCCAGAGGCCATATCTGGATGCAGCAAATGCTTGAGAGGGAAGGCAATGAAATAGTCCAACTTAAGGGATATGCTGAAAATTTATCTGCAATAGTAGCTTTAGGAAGGCAGGAAAAATGCAGGTCTATTGCAGGGCCTTAATTTTGGGGGAGATATGTAAAATCTTGTGAACTCCATCTGACTGAGTGCTGCTACTGTGCTGTGAACTGCCTTGTTTGCCTGCATTGCCATTTTAGTAAGAAAACACTGAAGGGAAAGGTCTGTAAAGCTGATTCTTAGTGGAGCTGGCCATTAGCTGTGCCTGAGGTTGAATCTGCTGGCACAGGTAAATCTGAGTCCTGCAGGGATTCAGCTGAAACATGATGGCAGTGATGTGTTCACAGCAATTTTCAGAGAGTGGGGAAGTCTGAGCGGAAAACCTGAACCTCTGAGTTGTTACTAATTCCTTCCCTACCCACCTTCTGGAAAGTGAATAGCACAGAGCAAACTGCTACATTGAGTCCACCTTTTCTTGCTTATCTGCAACTTAAAAAGAATTGTAGCACAGACTAAGTGTGTGTATAAGGAAAGATCTACAGGCTTTGTTAAGGCAATAACAGTGCAATTGGAGATGCCATAACCCTCACCTTTAGCTTCTGCAGTTATGCACTTTGGAACATGCTGCTGTAGTAGCAATTCTTCTTATTGCAGTAATTTCATAGCAGTGATCGTGGCAGATGTAAATAACTGGGTTGTAATCTCAGAGCTTTTCCTTAAACCCCACTTTAATTGTGGCAAGTGTAGTTCTATAATTTTAGATTAATTTTAAAGAGGGGGTGAAGTTTGTCAGTGCTCTTCAGTTATCTGGTAATTAGACTTACCTGTCCAAACATGCAACAAGGGAAGAGCAGTAGGTTTCCCCCGACGAAGGGTTTGGGAACAATAATACTCAAAATAGATTGGGGAGACGAGCGTGAGAATTGTCAGTGTCATTGTTCTGTACTGCACTGTGAGGCCCTTCTTTGAGGAGGGTAAAATAAAGCTTTGTAAAACACATGAAGGGAATCTTGTAGCATTTGGGTATTTCAGTTTAGAATCAAACATTTCCTTTATTCCTGGGTGTATTTGCAGGTACCTCTTGGGTAGTTCCGTGTTAGGACATTTGCCCAGCTGGTGTCAAACCCTGTTTTAAGTTGTTGGGTGTGAGCTTAATGAAATTGAAAGCACAGATGATGCCACTGGAGAAAAACAGTGAGTCTTTCTCTGATGTGACTTTTTGTCAGACTACTTTTTTGGGTGGAGAAGACATGGGATTGGGTTTCTGTGTATATGATACTTTCTATGATGTACAAACAAGCTTATTGGAAAGTGAAGTTGAGTACACTGTGTACCACTTGTAACTTAAGCTTGGAAACCAAGAATGATGCATGATGTGTTTCATTACTGACCTGTGAAGCATACAGATGTCAGATGTTTTATTTGTTTCTTCTTGTTTGGAAATGTTGAAGTTAAAATACATCTTTGCTATAGTCCTACCAAGCATGGAGTGCTAGCTTCATTTAAAAATACTTCTGGAAAATAAACTTGAACTGGGGGGAGATGACTGGGGGAGAATGGTCTCAACTTGTATGCATCCCAGATACTCCTTGGAATCTGCACAGTGTATGCCTCTGTTAAAAATAACTAGAAGTGTGATACAACTTAGGAATTTTAGGTCACAGATCTTATATAACAGACTTCTTGTTTCTTACCTTGCTGTCATTTATGGAAAAAACAGCAATAGGTTACCAATAGTGGGAATACAGGGGGGTTTTATGAAAAAAAGTCTTCCAGACTTTCTTGGTCAAGAGCTGCAGTAATGCTGCTACAAGAAATGCAATCTCAAAAAAAAAGCAAAAAAAAAAAAAAAAGCAGAGAAATAAGATTCATGAAATCATTTAGGTTGGAAAATCCCTTTAAGATCATCCAGTCCAATTATTAACCCAGCACTGCCAAGCTTGTTGTAAGATGAAGGCTTGTGCAGCCTGACTTTTCATACAATCATAGAATGGTTTGGGTTGGAAGGGACCTTCAAGATCATCCCATTTCAACCCCCCTGCCATGGGCAGGGACATCTGTCAGAAGTGTGAACAGCACAATCTTGAGCTCTATGTGGAAGATGGACAAACGTGCAATGGTCAGGTCCTGCTGTTTTGTAAAATGGAAATTTACCAGGCTAACTTCCCAGTCTTCTTCCCTGCTTAAATAATGGCCGTGGATGCTGTGGTGACCATATCTCTGCTGCTGTACAAACCTTTCATGGCATGTTTGTCTACAGTAAAGGTGATATAAGCATTTTTTAGATGGTAAACTACAAAAATTGTTGCAAGCACATGAAAATGATAAATCCAGTAGTGCTATCGGCCTTTCCATAATGAAATCCTAATCTGAATTCCTAGTAACAAACCTCCACTACTGCTTTTTTTGCAATAAAAGATGCCACCGTGCATGTTACAGCAAACATCTGTCTCTGGGGTCTGATCCTTGGACATACATGATGGTTTATTTTCAGAGGCAGTGTGTAGGCACCAAGTTAAGCTTCCCCCTGAAACCAGTGTTTCAGACCTGTAGTCAGGTGAAATCAGCTCAGTTCTGGAATTGGTTATGATGCCAGTGGCCAAAAAGCACAGAGCCCCAGAGGGTGGGTGTTTTAAGGCTTCTGTACCCAGCTGGAGAGTTCCTTTCTGGAGGCAGTCAATGTAATGAAACATCAGCCTTCACTGCTGGGAAATGGCACTAAATATTCCCTTCCCCTTCTAAACTTCAAAGCCAGTTAAGAGTTAGAAACTTCCCCTGAATTAACATGCCCTGTATGAACATTGCTGAGTTGTGGCTATTTAGCAAGTCGTTAAATATGGCCACAAACTGTCCCTTTATTGCAGCTTTGAGGAAGCAGAAGCCACAGCTTTGCTATTCTTGTTCTGAATTGGCTGTTCAAGAGGAGATCAGCCACTGGCTTTCACAAGAAATAATTCACACAAACGAGAATGAGGCAGTGGAAATGTTTTGTCATGTTTAAGGCACTAATTTAAAAAAATAATCATCTTTAAATAAATCAACTTTGTGTCTTAAGGATGAAAAGTGTTTTTCTCAATGCTCTTGATTTGTACATGGTCGGTATGAAATCCTGGATGTACAGGAGTTACTCTGAAACCCTTTGTGCCAGGAAGAACACTCAGCACCCTTATAGACCACACCATATCTTTGGAAATGAAAATAATCAGCAATGTGTTTAATACTTAAATTTCCTCTTTAAACCCTTCCCACAGTAGCACTGTCTAGTTTCCATGCTAAAGGGAGGAGGAATACAAGGTGTTAAGGAATTCCACCAGCTACAGCCACTCACTGCTTTTACAGCACCTCAGTTGCCTGCAGCAGTTCTGATCAGAAGGGGCTGCCTAGGCTAGAAGGAAAAATGCGTTTAGACCTTGATTTCCCCATCTCTGACAACATTCCTATTTCAGATCAGTGTTGCCATTGTGCTTCAGTCAGCATTTACATTTCTGGTCACTAAAACCTCGGTGGTAATGTTGCCACCTGCCTGGGAGGGGATGCACAGAGGAACTGAGAACACATCACCACAGGCTGGGTGACAACTGTTCGGGGGGAGGAGCAGAACAGAGTGGAGAAAGTACTGTCCTAATCAGTTTTAGCTTCTAGAAAAAAGCCCCAAAACTCACATGTAGGGGACTGTACAGTCTGTTCTTACTACGTCTGTCAGAAAGGTAAACTCAGTCAAGCCTTTCCAAAACACAGACAATGCAAAGCATCTCGCAGTAATTCCACCACCCTCTGAGGATCCCAGTCTGTAGTAGCAGAATTACTAGAAAATAAAACTCTCTCCAACATAGGAATTCAAGTGTCCTCCCTTTTACAGCATATCTAAGCCAGGGTTCTACCCTGCAAAACATTCCCTTTGTAGTTACTCATTAACCTGACCTCTTGGTGCATGTAATTAATTAATTTAAACCTGGCAGGAAGAGAAAGTGATTCTGTGTTCACTCCAGCTATTGCTCTAGAATTTCAGCAGGCTAAAATCCAGTACCCTGTCAGTAACAGCACAGCCTTTTCAAGGGGCCTGAGCCTCAAAATTCAGATTAATCCAGAGTAAAGCATTAGTAAGCAAAAATTAGTAATTTCAGAAAAAAAAAGCAGAACTGGTTAGGTTTTGGATTGTGTTTTTAATCAGAACAACAGAATGCCCAGAGAGAAAGACACAAATTAATAAAACTTCCACACATTTCTAAAGCACAAGTTTATTTTTTTCAGTGGGCAGTTCAAAATAACCCTTCCCTGCAAAGTCCCTGCTCTCTCCCTGTTGGATCACTAACAGGCAGTCTGTGGCCAATACCAAATTCCAATGAATTTGAAGTTATGAAAGAGAAACCACATTGCTACCAGGTACCACTGTCACTTCAATTATTTTTTAAAACAATCAAACTTGTAAAAAAAGGACTTGGTACCTGCAGGTCTCTTTTTGGGTTAGCAATAACAATTTAACCTCACATTCTCACTGAAAGATAAGGTACCATTTAAAGCTTTCTAAATCAAATTATTTTATTTATGGCAAGTTACTAGACGACCATTAACAAAGAATCAAGAGTTTCAATTAAAAGAACCATCAGCTCTGGTCTTCATCAGAAATCTGCATCTATATACCTCAAACACTATAGGGAATTTATTTTTTGAAATAAGATCTGTTAACTTTTTCCTTTAAATTTCCAGTGTTTAAAATAAGAGTTTGGAATACTTGCTTGATGACCTGTCCATCAAACTTTCAATTATTGCTTTTTAGCACAACAGCCTTCAAAAGACAATTATCAGCTAGTACACAGGGCAGAACCACCTTTACCACAAAAACACCTTGCACAGTTTACTCCTGAGAAATTTTCCACAGGGTTTAGGAGCAGTAATTTTACACCTACAGCCCATGAAACTGGGTAATTCAAAGATTCTCAGATTAAACTGACTTGCTTGAGATAAGGCAGTAGTGCCATCCCAGCTGGAACTGTGGATCTAAGTCATCCAGAGACACATGTCCAGCACTGTCAGAGCCACCTGCCCAGGGCTGTAACTGCTGAACCATAGTTTATTGCTCAAAATAGAAGAGATACGCACCAATTCTTTCATCACTGACTTCTATTTTCTTTCTCAGCAATTTCTTGTCATATTGCTGACTTAGGGTAGAAACAAGTCTTGGATCTTCTCCTTCCCCAAATTTAAGGGCAAACCAGAACATATTCTCCCAACAAAACTAACTCTTAACTCTCATAAAAAAGATCATCTTTCCAACACAGGTACAAGAACACTAAAAAGTCAATATTAATTTAATACCAAAAAGCAGTTATCATTTACAAGCATTAAAATTCACTTATGTCTATCCTGGCTAGTCATACCCTGGGGTCTTATTCT
Source organism: Atrichornis clamosus (assembly GCA_013400975.1). Taxonomy (NCBI): domain Eukaryota; kingdom Metazoa; phylum Chordata; class Aves; order Passeriformes; family Menuridae; genus Atrichornis; species Atrichornis clamosus. The sequence continues at coordinate 15,119 of WBMZ01002121.1, forward strand.
GAAAGAGTTCTGAGGCTTGAATGAAAAACTAAGTATCCTTATTTTGTTAACCATCTCTTCCAGTAGAAAGCCACCTATTCACTATTCTGTTATGAAAATATTTTTACAGGACAGTAGTCACACAAACAACTCAGCAAGGTCTAGCTGTACAGTACTTTACATAGATAAAGTGCATCAAAGAAAGCCATCCAGTGCAAGTTCAAACTGTTTTCCTGAAATCACAACATAGCAAGCGAGGCTGGGCTCCCTCTGCGCTATCCAATTAAAGGATCATCGTCATCACTTTGTAACTGGAGCCGGGCAAAGGGCCGGGAGGGAGCCACTCTGTTCTTGGAGATGATGATGATGCAGGTGAAAGTACTCAGGACCATGAAAGCCCCTATGACTATCCCCACGGCTTCGGGAAGACGGACGCACCACTGGTCAGCCAGCAGGCACTTGGCGTTACCCAAGGTGCCGTTGTGGGGCCGCGGGGTCAGTCCCAGGACGTGGCACATCATGGGGTAGATGTCCACGTTGTCCATGGTGCCGTGCCGGTACCCACGCCGGAAGGCGGGGCCGCGCGCCGCCAGGAACGGGTGCATGGAGGGCAGAGCGTTGTCATAGCCGTGGTCACCCCCTGCAGCGGGGCAAAGCACACAGGTCACGTCAGTGTCTGCCTGCACTGCCAGTATCCCCCTTCCTCTCTCTCCCCCACCCCCAAAGTCTTTTAACCGAAGGCTAAAGCACAGCACAAAAGCAGCTGTTGCACCAATCACAGGAGGAAGCCAGAGTTCCTTCCCTCTTCTCCAAACCCCAGAAGTCTTTTCCCATACTGGTCTTCAGCCATGGTTCTCCCTCTCATTAATCTCTTTTCCTTTCAGTGCTTAATATTTCCAGCTTTCCCCTTCCCCATTCTTAAAGCCGAAGCTGAAAAGGAGGTTGCCACTCCACAATGAGTCAGTATCTGGAATGCAAATTTTTACTTCTTAGATTTTGGAAAGTCATCTCTCACTTGCATTGCAGAAACTGTAATTACTTATTAAAAATCAAGCACCTTTCCCTTGATAGTGTTTGGTTTGAGCATATTAATACCCTCAAATCATGCTTATCAGATTAGGTACTTCAGCTGAAGAACACACAAAGAATCAAACCCAAAAACCAGTCAAAGAATCACTGTGCCTCTGGTAAGCACAGCAAATCCTTTGTGGCTATAAGATCAGCAGTGCCTGGACATCTGGTAGGTTTTTAAGATGGAATATAAACAGCTGAAAAGCAGCCATGGTCAAACGTCTAGCATTCCTGAAAAAGCTATCCAAGGTGCCAGAAGTTTCTCACAGCACAGTATTTGAGTGACTGCATTTCAGTCCATTTCTTAGTAACTGTTGACGAGTTTCCCTGAGAAAAGTTTCCTTGGATGCTTCACTGAAGCTTTTGATGCAAAGTGTCCAGATTCCAACTGATCAGGTCACACTCACCACTTCAGTGAACTTCCACTAGTCCTTTTTAATGTTTTCCACTATTCTGTTTATTACCACATCTTGTATGTTTTGACATGTTTCTTGATTTTTTCCTCACCTTTTACTACTTGTTTATTTTGAACAGAGCTACTCCAAGTCCCCTCTCCCATGACATTCCCAATCTTTTGCCTCTGAAGTAGGATTCTGGTGTGTGGAGGTACTGGCACACGTGGCAATTGCTGTGCTGCCACTTTGTCCATGAAGACAAAAAACGTTAAAGAGGCTTTTAGACTAAAACCTCCCCTGCCTGATTCTGAGAAGCCTTCACTGGTAAAACTGATTTGAAAAGTGATTCACCTCGACTGATTCAATGCTGTTCCTTATAAATATACACTTACTAACTATTTTTAGGTACATGAAATTGAATTAACCAGGAACAAGAAAAAGAGAACTCTGATCAGACGGCACCTGTGCTACATGTTGTCAATTTGAAGATAACTGTAGCAAATCTGTGCGGAAATTACAATATAAACATATCCTGCATTAAAAAGCAGTATTTCTGAACAAATACTTAAAAAATCTGAACTTAAATCTGCAAAAGGCAGACAGTAAGAACAGCCAAACTGAATTAAATCAGTTTACATCACTGACAGCAGTTGTTACAACGAGTCTGGGAAGTATCCAGCAGGGATAGCATTGACATACCAACCATCCCCGAGCTGTTGGTTGCACAGAAACTTCCTGGAAGTTGGTGCCTTTGTATTTAATTTCTATTAATGAATTTTCCATCCAAGAATCTGTCCAGTCACTTTCTGAACACACATATACACACATACAGAGTCTTCATCTGCAACCAGAATTACAGGTTGAATTCTCTTACTATTACAACAAGGACATCTATCTGGATTTTCTTCTTTGAGATATACTTTCATGGGACTGCTGCATTTTTTCAGTAATTTATATATGCCCCTTGTCTGCCAAAAAAATTCCTGCATGTGGAACACCTGGAAATATATATACACATATACATACATCTATATATATGTATGTAATTTGACATTCATAGCATTTAGCAGGAAGAAAATGCACAGTTTGGCAAGGCACTGAGAGGCACAGGTTTTGTCTTTCAAATATGCTGTTGTGTTCCTACTATTTTTAGTAGTTGCTTCTATTTATTTTCATTCCCTAGTACATGTACTGTAATATTAAATGTTATGTGTTGTATGCTTCAAGTTATGCACCCCTATATATACATTTTTTACACAATAGAAAGTTAAACCACACTCTATGGAAAGCTTGAGTCAGACTGCTAACCTGCCTGAGACACACTTTTAAGAGTTAAGATGAACATGACAAAGTGTTTCAGCCAACAGAATATCCCCCATCTCTTCCTCCTCTGTTACAGCACTCCAGGCTCAGGCTGAGAATGTTCTAGAAGATGCTGCTCTATTCCTGAACCTGCACAGTGCCAGGACAGCCCTTGCTAAACGAGGACCATCCTGCAGCTGGCTGGAACAGAAACAAGGCAGTTTACCCACACAAACCACAGAGAGCACCAAAGAGGAACACCCACTTACGCCTGGAAAGGGACTCATTTTGTACAATTGTCCAACCTTCGTCCGCAACCAGAATTATGGGTTGGATTCTCTTATGATGACGATAATGGAATCTGTCTGGAATTTCTTCTTTGAGATACACTTTCATGTGACTGTTGCAATTTTTCAGTAAGTTATACACATCTTCTTTGTCTGCCAAGAAAAATACTACATGTAAAACACCTGGAAATTAACTCCTGTTTACTACAATTATCTGTCATTAAACCTAAGATCCATTATTTCAAAACAATTATTTTTAAAAAACATAGAACAGATTTTTTCATGTGTCAAGGTGAGTTTCAATATTTGCTTTCATTTTAAATCAGACACCTCAGCTGTAGTTTTGGACCTACAACTCAACTTACCATCTGGGCTTGCAGGCAAAATTCAAGAACAGAAATCAAGAGAAAGCAATCACCCCCTCAAATAGTCAATATTTCATCCAATGCAGTAAATATTATTTTTTTCGCTGTATGAATCACTTTGTTCATTAGTTCGGCCAGAGAGAGGCCTGCAGTGTCATGATTTAGGTCATGCCAGTTGGGAACTACTCCAAGATAGAAAAATGGAATTCACAGCACAAAATCATAAGTTTCACTCTCAGAAGTGGTAAAATGATCAAAACTGGAACTAGAATTTTACTTGGAAATTTACACAATGACATTTTTTATTCTGAATAAACACATGGGTTTATTGCATGCTCACTGTGAATTAGTTGCACAGAATAAGTGAGCAACAAGAGAGCAGGCACACTAGGTGCCTGTCTACTTTTTCAACTAGCTGTACCAGGACCATCCTTTTCACCCATAGCAACTTAACAAGAAACTTTTCCTGTCCCACTGATTGCCAAAACAAACTTCTAAATAAACCATCATCGATTAGCTTACTCATTATATCCAAGTTCTGCAGTATGAACTCCATAGGTTTTGCAAAAGATGAGAACGCTTTATCATAGCATGTACTTTTTAGAGGCAAGATAAACAAGATTTAATTTTCAGTGTGTGACTTAAAAAAATAACCAAACCAAAACATACTCTGCCTGGGCAGCACTGCAGCAACTGGAGTCCTGTCTATCAGGGTGTAGTTGTTGCGCCCAATGCACTCATCCAGGACAATCAGCTTCTTTGCAGAACAGGAGGCCATTCCATGGTCACTTGTTATTATGATATTAAGAGTGTCCCACAAACCTGATGCCTTCAGTTTGTTCATAAGGAAACCAATATGTTTATCCACTTCTTCTAACACTCTGCGCATGTTCTGAGTATCGTCTGGTCCGTACTTGTGCCCACTTGCATCCGGTTCTTCCCAGTATAACACAGCAAAACTGACCACTGGCTTAGAGCTGTTCAGCCATGCAACAATTTTCTCCACTCTCTCCTCAAAGTTTACTGAAAAGTTGTACTTCATGAAGAACTGAGGGGTTGTATTGTTAATTTTTACATCACTACCGGGCCACATTGCAGCAGCACTTGCTCCCTTTCCCTGCTGTTGATTTGTTACCCAAATAGGAACTGCCTCATCCCACCAGAAGGGATCTGAATCATTGAACTGTGAAAACTTTTTATTGGCATCTGCATCATACATGTCATTAGCCACAATGCCATGGCTTTCTTCATATAAACCCGTTACTATGGTGTAGTGATTTGGGAAGGTTTTGGTGATAAAAGCATTTGTGATTTCCTTTACAAGAACACCATCCTGAATGAATTCCTGAAGATGAGGAAGTTCATAGGTTTCCAAGTAATCAGCCCTAAAGCCATCAAAGGACACGAGGAGTAACCTGGGTACCGAATTACCACTTGAGTGAGCACAACAGACAAGTATTCCAGCAAAAAGTAACATCAACATGGAGCTCATTGTGCAGACTTCAAAGTACTTCCTGCAGGTAATCAGATGCACCTGCAAAATTTAAAGACAAGGCATGTAACCAAAACAACTCTACTGTGACCAGTTTAACTACATTATGTACATCTTCCTTATAGAGGGTAACACCAGACCAACCAGTCTAAACAGCCACCCAAGTCAACAGTGGACTTCCCTACTGACTTCACAGGTTTCTCATGTAATGTCATAGTTTTTCAAATATTAAAACAAATTATCAAAAACATTTTTTTTACTGCACACTAAATGAAAGGAAGAATTGTTTTCTTTTGATCAGTTATTCCATTGTTCTGTGTGCCCTATTACTATTCTGCATACCAAGACAGACAATCAGTGTTTTCCCTCATGTTCAAGCATGGGCACTTAAACAATTCTGGAGCCACATTTAAGAGTCCTCTGCAGCTCTAAATCCTTATTACACATCACTGTTCAGATGAGAAGTCTGTTTCCTACTGTAATTGTAATTTTTCTTTTTCATCCCACTTTTCCCTTTTCAGTTTCCACCTTCTCAAGTTGCTGGAAGATTTTTGAGCCTTTCAACATTCCCATTTACTTGTGGCATATTCTATACATGGAACTGCCAGGAGTAACTTCTGCCTTCCTTCTAAGCTGCTGCACATCTACCCATAACAGTATTTAAGCCTGTCCTTTATGTATTGCACTTTTCTCTCTTAAAACAATTAACCTCATTAATAGCCTTACCTATGAGGTAAGGATTTCTCACCAAGGAATTCATGACTATTATGAATGCAAGATATGACTTGTAAGCTTTTTTCTCCCTAAACTTTTGATGTGTGACTGAAGCACTTTGTTCAGAAAGGTCTGGAATGATACTCTCAGGCTTTAAGAAAGAGGAAGTGAAGTTCCAGGTTTCACAAAACCTTCTGCAATTTCGTTAGATAGCATATTTACTTCTCAAGAAAAGCTCCATTCCAACAAATCTTTATCTCCCTTGCAAATTGTGACTCTAGGAGGAGCAGCAGCTGTCTTGCCAACCTTAATATCAACCCTTTCTCACAAACTCCTTAAAAATGTGAGTTTATTTTAAAGGTATAAGGAGCTTTAATGTTAGCTATAGCTTTAGCAGTGAGGGGAATCCAAAGCACGGGAAACCATCGCCCCTGTCACCAACATTTAAAATTTCTTTCGAAGATACAAAAGTTATAAGAAAATGTCAAAACCAGCACTGACACATCTCAGTATAGAGGATTTGGAGGGCACAGCCCCTTTAAAGGAGAAAAGGGAGAAAAGAAATAAGAGCAGTAGAGCAGCGAATCTCCCGGTCCATGTTGCCAGGTGCTTTAAAAAGCAGAACCAGAGTTTTCCATAGCGCAGTAAGATGCAAACCCATAGCGTTCGCTTCAAAATGCTCCGAAGTTGCTCAGCAGTTCTGTTTTTATACAGAAGTGTCGTGTTCTAACCAAAAATTAGCTCTACCCCAGCCAAAATCAGCACAACAACCCAGTTGTGAAACGCCACGAGCACTAGTCCACTTGCTCCCAAGCCTCCCCTGCTCCCGAGCCTCCCCACCTCCCGGCCGGGTCTTGGAGTTGCTCGCTCAGAACGGAGGTTATTCCGCCTGCGGAGCTCACACACCGGGCACCACCGGCCGCTCCGGGTCCGTTTTCCCCGCACTTGTCCCTCACCCACACTCAGACCGGGCTCACCGTCCCCACAGTCCCCACCCAGACCCCACCGTGAGTTCCCGCTCCGGCTCCGCTCGGGCCGGGACGCGCAGGAGGTGACTGGGGGCAGCGCAGCGGAGCGGGGGGGGGGCTCAGCGCCTGCGCATCCGCCGCCCGCGCAGCCCCAACCGCCACTGGCGGCCCTTGGGGGGGCGCGGGAACTCGTCAGTGCGCGCGGCCCCCGCCCGCTGCGATTGGCTGCGGGCCCGCTGGCGGAAGGTCCGATTGGCTGAGGCGCGGTGGGCGTGGCGCTGGGAGACACTGCCGGGGGTGGGAGCGGGAAGTGAGGGGCGGGTGTTGAGCGCGGGTCATGAGGAGGCCGTGGGGGTAGTGGGGGTCGTGGGAGATTTCCGGTTTCACAGAGGTAATTAGGTTGGAAAAGAGCTTTGAGGTCATCGAGTCTAAACTGTGACCGATCACCACCTTGTCAACTAGACCATGTCCCTCAGTACCAGGTCCAGTGTTTCCTTAAACACCTCCCGGGATGGTGACTCCACCGCCTCCCTCGGCAGCCTGTTCCAATGTCTAATCACCCTTTTTGTGAAGAAATTATTTCTAATGTACAACCTGGCGCACCTTGAGACTAAGTCCTCTTGTCCTGTCACTTGCTACCTGGGAGCAGAGCCTGACCCCTACCTGGCTGCACCCTCCTGTCAGGGAGTTGTAGAGAGGGAGAAGGGCCCCCCTGAGCCTCCTTTTCTCCAGGCTGAACCCTCCCAGCTCCCTCAGCTGCCCCTCATCACACTTGTGCTCCAGACCCTTCTCCAGCTCCATTGCCTTCTCTGGACACACTCCAGCACCTCAATGTCCTCCCTGAATTGAGGGGCCCAAAACTGGACACAGCACTCAAGGTGTGGCCTCACCAGTGCTCAGCACAGGGGATCAGTCACTGTCCTGGTCTTGCTGCCACACTATTCCTGGCACACACCGGGATGGAGGGGGCAGATCTGAGGGGAGCCATGGGGCCTGTGTGATGCAATGTGGTGGTTTCAGGGAGCTCAGGGGTTTGTGGGGGGGTGTTTTGTCCAGCCTGGGCCAGGATTCAGCTCACTTTGGGTCTGTTTACTGGGTGCCCCATGGCTGCAGAAGGGCACCGTGGGACGAGGCTGTGATGGGATGTGTCCCTGGGAGTGTCCCTGTGTTTCCCAGCACACCCATAAGCTGCCTCCTGCCTCCTTTGCAAGCATCCATCAGCCCCAGGCAGTCACCTTTGCCAGGCAGTGATGGTTGTCAACATGACTCCTCTTCTCTGTGACTCCTCCATGACTCCATCTCCCTTTTGGTCACACAGCTCTGAAAATTGGCTGTTCATATTCTTTCATCCACATCACCTTTTTGTGGTCTCTCATGAAAAAAAAAAAAAGGGTTTGCCCTAAAACTCAGGCAGGAAATTGGTGACTGTGTTGTTGACCGTACTCTGAGTGCCACCGCAGCAGTGTGTGGTATGATGGGTCCTGGTGTAAGTTTGTTTCATAAATTAAGGCAAATAATTTGCATTCCCACGGTTTTCAATTTTATCATGAGAAGGGATTAGTAATTCTGCAAAACCTGTTAAGTTACTTGTGCTGAAAAACAATGAGATCAGCTCTTTATAAATAGAGAAATGAAGCATCCTTTAATAGCACAGAGCACAAATCATCACTATTTTAAGTTTCATCCTAAAAACTGAGAAAAAGACATGCCTATAGCTTCATGGTTGACTGAAGTAGATCTGAATTTCATTCTGTGTATATTGTTAGCATGTTTATTCTGCAGGCGGTGTAGATTTCAGCTTGTTTCTTCCTAATGGCTTTCACATATGTATGAGTTAGGCAGGTTTTGCTACCTGTGTGTGCCAGCTGTGGAGCGGCTCTAAAAATGTGGTACAATAGGCTGAATATAGTGACACGCCTCTGATTCACCTTGATTTATGGAATGTAACAGGTGTGGCAAAGCACAGGACTGTAAAAGAGGGAAAAAACCTCCAGGTGAGCTAGATAAGACTTCTTGCACGTGTTATGTGTTATGTGTCATATTCACATGTTATGTGTCAAGTTCAAGTCAAGGTCTATGTGTCTTTTTTTCTCTTAGTCTCTTTTTGGTTACACAAATTCAGGTTTGTGAATTTGCACATGACAGTTGATCATGTGGAGGAGGGACATGTCCTTCATGACTTACTTTTTTGTATTGCATTAAAAATATTTATTACACAGAGCAAACTAGAGCTCAAGGGAATTCAAAACAGGTGCAATCTTTTAACCAATTTCATCAAATTACGACTGAGTTCTTGTTGCAAACTTTATGCACAGATGCAGGAAAATTTTAAATGTTGAGGCTCTGTTGCCAACCTACTTTTGCAGCATACTTACTCAGCTGTTCAGTCCTAAGAGGTGTGAGTAATCTCTTGTTTACCCTCGCCCACATGCTTTGAAAACTATTTGCAGTATTCTCCTATTCATGAGCCCAGCCTAATGTGATGCGTCCAGCTTGACACATCATACAGGCAACACACCACAGCAACTCTGGACTCTGAACTGGTCTAGCCAATATGTATCTAATCATGTATTTAATGCAGCTCTTGGTTCCATTTACATTATTTGTCTACAAGGAATGGGTGAGATACATGTATACTTACATTATGAGAAGTAAAACTGGGAACTACAGAGATGTTTGCCTTTCGTCACCTTATCTCTCTATTGTATTTCAGTCCACATTTGCCTACAGAGACTGCAGTTCTAAGCACTTGATGCTGCCAGAAGCTGTACAGATTTACTGCTGGAGTATAATTGAGCATTTGCAGCTTGAAAACCATTACATGCATTTGTTTGTGTTAGAGGATTGTAGTGAATGCCAGAAAGTAAAGGGTAGGAAACCAAAATGGTCTCTGTGTTTGCTAGGTTTAGTAAAACACTGAATTTCTAGATGGGAAACCATTCTCTCTAGTTGGCAGTGTTGTAGAGGGGAAGCAACTCTGATTTTATTTGGATTAATTAAATTTGGGGTTAACTTTGCACAAATTTAATTTGAATTGTTCAGCCTAGTAAAGAGAAGGCTTAGGGGTGACCTAACTGTGGCCTTTCAAACTGAAAGAGAGCAGGTTTAGATTAGCTATTAGGAAGAAATTCTCTGTGAGGGTGGTGAGGCCCTGGCACAGGTTGCCCCAAGAAGTTGTGGCTTCCTCACCCCTNGTTGTGGCTTCCCCTGGGAATGTTCAAGGCCAGGTTGGATGGGGCTTGGAGCAACCTGGTCTAGTGGAAGGCGTCCCTGCCCATGGCAGGGTTTTGGATTGAGATGGTCTTTCACGTCCCTTCCAACCCAAGCTATTCTGTGACTCTATGATTCTATAAAAATTAGATGTTGCTGTGAATAGCTCAGATACTCGTATCTAGTTCTTTCTTAAGAACATTTTCATTACATATTCAAGCAAGAAATTGTTGTCAGTTCTGTTGTCAGTTGTATCCATGCGACAGAGATCTGTCATCACTTTTGCTCAGTAGTTTTTTTAAATCTATCATTTAGTCTGTCATTTTGTTTTGATGCATCTTTATAAAATTGAGATTTAAAAGAAAAAAAAAGGTTTTTCATGAAACCATAAAAGGGCTGGGTGACTAAGAGCTGTTAAATTTTATTAGACTTTAAGCTTTTAGTGCCCATTTAATCCGAAGCACTGCTTGTATATGGAGGCTATAAACAAAAGAGGGCTCTTAACCTTGATGTTTCTTCAACTGTGTGGAAGGAGATCCCTAGGGCTGCATGACAGGGTGATGCAAAGAACTGTGGTGTCTCTGCCTTCTCTATTTCAGTTACCAGAGCCTCCACTGCAAACAGGCTTGGAACTGGGTTGCTGAGCTTTTCAAGGGTGCTTAGTTTCAGAGATAAACAAGGGTGTTGAAATGGTGCCAGATTTTAAAGGCAAACAAAAATGTTTTGCTTGGACCTGTTGGGCAAATAAAAAGTCGGTATTTCTTAGGTTCACAGGTATTATAATGGGGTTTCTGACCATGAAATTGGAGACCAAACCAAGTAAAGTTTTATAAAATCAGCTGGAAGACCAAAAATAAAGGGCTTTGAAACATCCAAAAAATTTGGAAAATTTGGCCTTGCAGCAGGTAAAGCAGATTTTCAAATTTCTGTTGACAATGACTCCTGGTATTTTTAACAATTAAAAGCTGTTGATAACAGGAGAACTGAGTGTCCTGTGCAAGTTTTCTATTGTTTTTCTAGTTCCTGGTGGTGAAATGTCTGTCACATGCAGAGTCAAATTTACAGATGTGTTGGCTTTAATTACGCCTTTTATTGCACTCAGCAGCAAACGAAAATCTGGGTGAAGCTGAATCACCATTACTACAGTGGGGTCCTGGATTAATGAACCAGCCCCTCAAGACTGCAGAATCCAGGTCAGTATTAGCTGAGCAACACATGGATTTCTGGATGCCTGCTTCAAGGATGTGCTGACTCCTGTGTGAAATGCGTCATCATCAATGTCCTCTACCAAACCACTGTCTTCTGAAATCATTCTTCGGTGTGTTTTTTTCCTTACTACATCACATATAGAATACAGATAAAGGTGTAAAATGTGGGATAAAGGTCTTATGCTGTTTAGTGCAAGATTGGCAGTGGATAAAGCTTTACTGTCGATGAACTGTGAAGAGATGAGGTGCTGCTAACAACACAAGTAAAAGCTGAGGCTGGAAACGAAGCAAAGTTTGCTTGCGGTTGATTTCCTCCAGGTATTGAGTGCAGCCAGGAGTGAAAACAAAGTGGTATGAATTTATTGCAAATCCCTTGTAATATGTCTGTAAGCCATGACCGGTCTCTCTCCCAGAGCCCACAGTGTAGTTTTGACAATGTCCTTGAATTACATGTTGCAAAGCTTTGGAAATTTTTGAGTTTTATGAAGGTAAAAAGGTGTTGTAAAACCAGCATCCTGAATGGCCAGGAATAGTCATGATTTTGCATTAAGTGCACTTAAGTCCAAACGAAGAGTCTGATCCTATGGGATGCCAAGATCCCTCAGTTACTGAGGGACAGTAAATTTTGTTTACCAAGATTCAGTTTGAGGTTCTGCTGCTGCCAGGAACTCTGAGTGTTTTGTTTTAACTGTTTGAGGTTTTTTGTGTCTGTTCTGCCTGGAAAAAGACACTTTAGAGCAAGCAACTGAAGGACCTCAATTTGTTTAGTTTATGCAGAAAGATTTACAGGCTCTTTGCTTAAAGTGTGCAAGTATCTTCATGGAGGACAAATAAAACTGAAGGACTCTTTTAATTAAAGCACTAAAATCATAGTAATAACCAACTGTAAATGACCTGAGAAATTCCAGTAGAAACAGGTTGCTATTTCTAAACAGGGCTGTGAACCACTGAAGCTACTTGTGGCACTGATGGTTGAGTTGAAGTTTACAGTATTGTGGAACGTCTAGAAGACATGCAAGTTGTTGCTTCAATAAAGGTGTACCCAGGTAAAAGTCTTGTGAATCTGTATTAAATAGTGTAATGTGGGGGGTTTTGCCTCTAATTGTTAATCTCTGAGAAGATACGAAGGATGTTGTTTAGAGGTCTGATATTCTTGTTACTCTTCTTTCTTCCCACCCTTCTTCTCCACTCTGGAGTCGAGGGATCATTGACTCTAGCAATGAAGGAATTTCTTTACAAGTCAGTCTTCTGCTTGTCATTTTAAAATAAGTGCAAGGTGGAGGTGCTGATTTCTGTTGGAGTGTCGGGGTGAACAGCTAAGTTTCAGTAGCAGCTTCAGCTATCTGATTTTAACATGCTGCTTGCAGTGTGCCAGGGCCCTTATTGCATCTGTTGTCCTTCAGATGAATCAAGTTGCTCTAAGCAAACAACTTAAACACCAATAAATGTCTTTGTGTATTTGGGCTGCTGAATTGAGCTCTGTGTATCTCTGCAGAGTGAACCAGACAGATACCCAGGCTCCTAGCCTGAGTTTTGGTGTCCATTCATGGGCTTCTAAATGTAGGTGAGTTCCAAACTTACTGTCTAACATATCTGCTTTAGTGAGCTCTGATGACTGGGTTTTGCAGTAATAAAGACCATCTTCGTCTTCTTTTGATATAATTATTTCCATCTCTTTTTATCACATCCTTTGAGGTGCTCATTGCTGCCCACTGGACTCTAGAAAGACTGTGATTTGCTAATTTCAGGTGCTGAACACTAACAAAACTGTTACTTGTGTCTTATGTATGCTGACTGGAGTTGTAGTCACGTTGATTCTCACTCACCTTATGCTCTTACTCGTTGTTTTACTTGTGATATTTTAAACCCTCCAGCAGGTGCTGCTACATCCTGCAAATGTTGTCTTCATGGAGGGGGAAAAAAATCATGGACTGGACTACAACTGGACTTTGTTCTTTGTTTTGTGTCACAAATACTTTTGTGTTCTCTTTTCTTCCTCAAACTATTTGCCAGCTGAGTTACTAAGGAGGTTGTTTTTATGATCCCACAGATTTTATTCCTGCAAGCACTCTGTAAGAAGGGGTTGAAGATCAGTGGGAGTTGCTGATCAAAGTCAAGCTCACAGGTAGTTGAACAGACATAGGCAGAAATACATATTTTTCTTCCTACAAAATATGAAAAAATCCAAGTGTTTTCTTAAAAGTGTAAAATAGTTATAAAAAGAAATTGAACTTATAAAACTTTCTAGCTGTTTTATTACTTTTCCCAAGTTTCTTGAACTTTAAGTTCATGATTTTAAGTCAGTCTTATCATTAGCCTTGACCTCAAATACTACAATTTTACAATACAGATTATACAGCACACATTTCAGAATCTCTGAGTTAGGATTTCCATGTGAAGGATTGTGGCTGAGCTACATACAGCTCATGTAAAGAGGAGATGTGCTTCATCCTGTTTGCTGATGGACCACTTGTGCCAGGCAGAAATTTGTGGGTAGTAATAGCTGAAATTATGCCTTGGTAATGTGTCCTTGAAGCCCTTGAGTTGCATCAGGCCAGAAATGCCCTCGTGAGCTAAGAGATCTCATTGATCTCTGATACTTACCTGCATCTTTTTACTGTACAATCACAAAGATTGAACTCGGTTGTGACTATGATCCTGGCAGTTTTCAGGTTATCTAGAAGCCTCAGAAGGTGGATCTAAGTTTAATAAGATGAAATATTGGTTTGCTTTTGATATTTAACTTTAGTGGTCATCTAAACTGTTCAATGTAAGCATAATGAGAGTTAACTACAGACCTAAATCTCAGGCAGGCAGTACCTGGTACTCTACCCTGTGAAACAGCATGTATTCCATTCTTGTTCTGTTTGGGATGGCTGAAATTACCATCTTTCTCCCTGACTTCTTTATTTCTTTAAAAAATCCAACCTGGCTGTGGCAGTTACATCTCAGGAAGTTAAAGGATGGGTCAAGAGGAAAACACCTTCATTTTCCTTTTGGCTCAAACCCAAAAGATTAAATATAATTAGTTTATAAGAATTCTTGTAATGATCTACATAATCCAGATGCAGTAAACATAAAAAGTCTTTCGTCAATAAGGCCTGAAGTTCTCATGACTTTAATAAATTGGAAACTTGATAATAATTTGATAAATTCAGGTTTGCATTTTCCGTGAGTTTCAGCCCTGTTGATTTCAGTTGCCCTGGAATGTGTATCTCTCTCTAGGAGGGCAGTTCATTTTATGCTAAAGATGGCAGTATTCATCCACTTTAGATTCTGTGCAGTTTGGTGTGTCTCTCCATTCTTTAGAGAAAAGGAACTGTATACACAAGGTGGCAAACTAGATTGCTAAAGTGTATGTCTTACGACATGAAGATATGTAACCTAAATGTGATTGTAGTTAATTGATACACAACATATATGTAATAATGATTAATGCTTATTCAGTGGTTTCTTTTCCTACATTCTAGGACAGCTCACAAGACCTTTTACAGTTTTGGCCCTAGTTTATAGATGAGAGGAGGAACATGCTAAATGTGTGGTCCCCAAAGTGCACCAGTGGCAAAGCTGGAAAGAGTTAAAATTTACCACTTTATAATTTTTTTTTGGTAGTTTTCTATGAATGGTCATCATTTGCTGATGATGTTATAAGTAACCACTGTAATGTTGCTTGTATTGTTGAGGGAGTTTTGCCTTGCTTTTCCTTGAAGCTTTTGTGTGTTGAAAATATAAGTAAGTGGGTGAAGTCTGCATTTCTACCTCATTACACAAATAAGATTTCCAGTAGAACTATTTTTGACTCCTTATGTAAGAATATTTATTTTTTCCTGTAGCTTTCTAGGTGCTTCAGCTGTTTTTTGCTATACTCAGCCGGGCAACATCTGGAAGAACAACTGATTACAGCTCCTGAGGTACAGTTCCCAGGAGTCAGATCAACAAAGGGGTTAAAAATGAGACAGCCTTTTACTTCAGTGGAAGTGCAGTTGTTGATTCAAGGCTCTCAGTAAATGATTGTTGGAGATCTGCCATGTGTAGCAGAGCATTCAGAAAGTACACCACAGACTCTGCTTCCTCCTGAGGAGCCCGGTCTGTCAACGTCTCACTTTAATTGTAGTCTGTTAAGGTACCGGAGGGCAGGCAAGACTCACCAGCCAGCAGTCATGGAAGATCCAGTCTTTACCGATGTCAGTCAAAATGTTAACGACGCCACTGTCTGTGAGGTTTCAGATTCTGAGAAAAATAAAGGGGGTGATCTTTATGATCATGTCCATGAAGATTCAGCATCTCCTTTTTCCATCACGAATATCCCAGAAAACATGGATGGTTGTCAAGGGAACTTAGAAGATAGCTGTAGTGATTCTGTGGCCTCTCAGCAAGGGAGTGATGGAGAAGATGATTCTTCATCTCATGATGCTGGAGAAGACCACCCACACCAGGAGATGGATCTGATGAGCCCAACTCTGCAAGATAAAAATGTAGAGGGTACGATGTTTGAGAGCAACCTGCATTTTCCTCCAGATTTCCAGTTTCGTCAGAGACAGAGCACTTTTTCCAACTCTTCAACTTCCCTCAAGTTTCCACTTAACAATAACTTTGGAGAAACTAACAACATTCAGGAAGATTTTGAGATTTCCATGTTTGTAAAGGTAAGAACTCGCGTGCTCCTAAGCACACCCTAGCTGTAAATTCCAAATCAATGTGTGTGCCCTCCAAATCAGTGAAATACAGCTACCCACTGCTTTGTTCCCAACTGCTGCAGAAAGCCAATCCCTTCACTTACATCTTGCATCTTTAAGCAGAGAAAGAAGTGATTTGTGTTGTGTGGAGCTACCTGGGATATCTTCATTTCAAGTGAGAGTGTGGTGAAAGTGTTCTGATTGTTGCTGGCATTCATTTATTCTGTGAAATTTCCCTGCTGTTACAGCTGGACTGCTACCACTTGACCTTCTTTAGCTGAGCTAGTTCAGCTCTTCCTGCATTTCACTATCTGGTAGCTGAGAGCTCAAAAGTGATAGTTAATAATTCTATGAAGAAAACTGACTATATAGTTTAACTAATGCATATCCCTGAAAGAAGTCTTTCTTTATTTCTTTCAGTATTTAGATTGATGTATTTCTTTGACAATTTCAGCATGTATTTTTCATTAATTTCCAATTAGGTATCAATTACTGAGGGGGTTTTCACATCTTCTCTAACCTTATAAACTATGACTTAGGTTTAAAAACCGTAAAAACCTGTGTTCTTGAATAAACACTATGATTCCCTTCATAAAAGCACTTATATTAAACCATTCTTAACATTTATTAGGCTGAAACACAGACATGACAGTTCCTTCTATTTACAAAGGAAGTCAATGTTCAAGGTATTTCTTCCCTTGAATAGGACAATATACCATGAGTATAATACTCTGCTATTTCAAGAGAAGTCTCATGAAGTTTGTCACTTTTTGACATAAATAATAATATCTGAATCTGTTCCTCAGTTCCATGGGGGCTTTGGAAGCAGGAGAAGAGATTTTGCTGCCACAAATAATGAGAAGAGTTTTCAGCAATGTCATTATTTGGTTAAATGACTCCATGAAGCAGCACCTGTCCTATTTCTGTGACTGAATCGCGGTAGTTGCTAAAAATATGTTAATTATATGGTCAAAGTAAGAGTTGTGCCATTAGTTCTAGTTCATATCTGCATGTAGTCCTATGTATGTGTTAAAAGTTGCAGCAAATGGGTACATTTTGTTTGTTAGCAACTACATTGTGTAAGCAACCTGAGAGCTGTATTTTGATTTTAAAATAATCTCTTTATATTCCTTATTCTTTCACATTCCTCTTCTTTCAAAATAACATGTCTTATTTTTCTATGGATAAAATAAGAAATGGGTGCAGATGCTCCCATTCAAGCTGAGTTGTTGGGAATAATTGAATTTCTGAGAAGTGAGAAGAGAGGCATTTTGAATAGAACTGTTGTGGAGAAGGTCTGAGGAAGTCCTTATCCTTGCTTTGGTTGTGCAGAGTAGCTGATTATCCCACAAAGGTGCTTATCAGCTAGTCTAGAGAGAAAGGCAAACTGTGCTCTCTTCACTTGCCAAACACATGTACCTGGTGTCTTTGAGATGCCCTTGAGCCCCAAGACATCCCTGCTTGGCTGAAAGATGGAGACATGAAGCTCTCAGGTGATCCATGCTGTGATCCCGATGGGCACTGGGTACTGCTGGGTGGGTGGCTGAACTGAACTCCTGTGACAGTGCTTTACTCCTTGGGAAAGTGACGATGTTTAAATTTTGGCTTTTTGCTTTTCCTTTCTTTCTGGTATCAAGGTAGTAAAGCAAAAACTTCATGGAGTGCAGATCCAGCCTTTCTCTCTTTAATTATCTAGATAGCAAAAGTCAAACTATAAAATGGAAGGTCGCAGAATAATATATAACATGAGTAGTGAAATTCCTGAGGGCTGTGGCTTCTTGCACGTGGAACCAATATCTCAGTTGTGTCAATAAATATTACTCATAGCTGGTTCCCTTCTCGTGTGGTCTCTAGTCCACCTGAGGCCAGTGTTGGTCTGAAATTGGGTTCTGAGTTGGCACTTTTCTGCAGACACTAATAGTGACAGCGGAACCTTGTGCTGTGGGACAATAGTGGTCATGACAGCTCTGCCCCTATTTATTCCTTCCTTTGTTTGTAGCACTAATGAATCTCTGTGAGTGACTGGAAATGTGTGTGTCAGAGGTTGCTGCTGACTGAACACCAGAGAAAGTGGGAAGATTAAATGGTATCTAACTTACAGTGCAGCTGGATGAATAATCTTTACAGTAGTCCATTCTGTGTTATTAGACACCAAGAAAATGTTTACATTAAATGTTTACATGTTACTTTAACTCATTTTTCACTGATTATCAGTACTTGGTAACTATGTCATATCAGTGGACTATTTCAGGATGTGCCATAAGGTGAAAAAGGAATTCTCTGTGCCTTTAACAGCAGAAGGCAGCCTATACCAGCATGGATCTGTTTGTGTGAATCCAGCGTGTCCAGGCTTGTCACAGCCACCTTAATGCTCTTTCAATAACACTGTAATTTCTTCAAACAAAAGCCTTTGCAATTTGAACAGAAATATGACTGGCACACAGGCTGTGTTACTGAGTGCACAGGACAGCTTGACCTAATCATAGTTCCAAGGTCCAGCCTTCTCACTTGTACACTGTATTTTCCTCTTGAGCAGCATGTTTGTTCTGAAGGTTTAGATTTCTTTGAAAATTTAAACTTTTTATTTTCCTGAAGCTTGAGTTGTTATTTAAAGGCTATTCCTTCTATTTTCTTTTGAAAAGAAAATTATTGCCTTTCTGGTTTACTGATGACCTGAGACTGATTACAGATCATACCCTCTCTGTACTCATTTGTGCCCTGGAAGCACAGTTCTCCAAAGAAGGAAGGTAATTCTTTACTCTAAGCAATAAACACCTTGTGTGATGCAAAAATACCAGTGTAATACAGTGGTTTAGCACCTGTTGGATCACTGCACTGGGGTCACAGGTGCTGGAGGGCATCTCGAGATCATCTGGTTCAACCCCTTACTCAGAGCAGGATCTCCTACAGAAGGTTGCTCAGGGCCATGTTTGGTTTTCAATATTTCCAAAGATGAAGAATCCACAACTTCTCTGTATAACCATTCTAGTGTTCTACCCTCATGGTTAAACTGTGTTGTAAAAGGAATTTTGTGTATCTCAATTTGTGCCCATTGCCTCCTGTCCTTTTATTGGATACTAGTATTTAAGAATTAGAACCTAAGGATTGAGCTGTTTCTGTTTGAGATTATTGTATCCTTTAGTAAAATTCCATTAAGTCAGGAGCTGGAAAAGAAAGGACATTTCTGTTTTTCCCACAAGATGCTTCCAACTCCCTCATTTAAAGTGCTGTAGGCTGGGAAAAGAGTGGCTGGTAAGCTGGAAAAGGACGTGAGGGGTGCTGGTCAACAGCAGCTGAACATGAGCCCAGGTGTGCCCAGGTGGCCAAGAAGGCCAATGGCCCTTGGGCTGTACCAGCAATGGTGTGGCCAGCAGGACCAGGGCAGTGATTGTCCCCTGTCCTGGGCACTGGTGAGGCCTCAAATTCTGTGTCCAGTTCTGGGCCCCTTAATTCAAGAAGGACATTGAGGGTCTGAAGTGTGTCCAGAGAAGGCAGTGGAGCTGGAGAAGGGTCTGGAGCACAAGCGTGATGAGGAGCAGCTGAGGGAGCTGGGGGGGCTCAGCCTGGAGAAGAGGAGGCTCAGGGGGGACCTTCTGGCTCTCCACAACTCCCTGACAGGAGGGGGCAGCCAGGTGGGGGTCGGGCTCTTCTTGCAAGTAACAAGTGAAAGGATGAGAAGAAATTGCTCAAGCTGTGTCAGTGGAGGTTTAGACTGGATATTAGGATTTTTTTTTTTTTTCATGGAAAGGGTTTTCAGGCATTGGAACAGGCTTCTCAGGGAAGTGGAGTCACCATCTCTGGAAGTGTTCCAAAAACATGTGGATGTGGCACTTGAGGACATGGTTTAATGGTGAACATGGTGGTGGCACATAAGCCATACCTTATGGTGTTAAGCCATATCTTCTCCATCAAGGTTTGCAGGCTGTAACAGGCTGAAGCCAGGTGGCAGGTGTAACTCTCCATATGTACACAAAATTGTAATAGTTTGGCTTTTTATGACATTTTAGCCTTTAAAAATGTTTTTAATAATAAATCTAATGGAAATAAGCAGATTTATTGTGGTCTTATGTATAAGCTTAGAAAAAGGTTGAATGATTCATAATCCATGTTTTAAATAGTGTTAACTGAGCAACTTGAGCAAGGAAAAGATCTCAGAACTATTTTCAGAGTCTTCCAGTCTTGGCAGATTTACAGATCAAGATGCAACCTGCTGAAGCTGACATGTGCACAGCAGGAATGACTCATGGGGAGCCAATATCCTAATGTGATACCTTTTTTGATAATGATAATGAAATTAATGTTGTTTATTCCTGCATATAGTCTTGAGATAGCTTACAAGTACAATTAAGTATAGAAATACAAGTCTGGAATATCAAGTGATAAGATATGTCCTCCTGCTCTCAGTCTTATCTAGACTATCCCTAACAGATGCTGCTTTGGAAACATTCAGTGATGCTGATTAAGCACTTACATCAATTAACCTCTGTTAGTGCTTAATTATTGTCCTGAGACAAACAATTTCCTTTATTAAAATTCTTTTGCTCAGAATTATGCTATTTTTCTTTTTAATAGATATGTCCTTTATGTATATAGAAGACAGAATTTTCTTCAGTCTTTGCTTTTTTAAATTAAACAAGTTCAGTTCCTTCAGCTTGCCTTCAAGCTTGAGTCATCATTTCTAAATGTTGAGTGGTTTTGTGTGTTGTGGTTTGAGTTTTATTTGGTTTAGGGATGTGGTTTTGTTTTTTTTTTTTTTCTTTTCTAGTCTTTCTTCAGTTAATTTATATAGTTCTTAAGCTCCAGTTTTCAGGTATAGGTAGTGTAAATAACAGTGCCAATAAAAATTACTACAGCAAATGCCTCTTTAATTCACTGTCTATTCAACCCACTTGTCAGGACACTTTATCTGCTGTATTTTAGCATATCTTTGAATCCTTTAACATTTATATGGTTCACCTAGCCCTGGTGTTTTCCCAGTAAATGCTTCAGTAACAGTCTCAACCATTTGTTGCTTGCCCATTTGCAAGCAGGTGTTTTGCAGTAGTACTGCAGAGTTTGCAGCTGCCATTTGACTTCCAGAGCATTGAGTTTCTCTTCTGTGAGCATTTAGGCTTCTCTTAGTGGTGTGGTCAGACTCTGATCACCCGTCACTGAAACCAGCATGGTTTTAGAGTCAGAGAACTGCTCTGACATAAATCCAGTGTGAAGGACAGCATCACCAGTGCTTTTGTTCTACTAACTCAGAAAATAGAGATACACCTCTAACACACATCTGTGCAAACCCAACATGGTTTTATGGCTCCCTCCTCCATCCTGTCATGTACAGGAGCCTGGTAATCTCTTCAGCTTTAACATATAAACCTAATGGCTACGTAACCCTCATTTCTGAGGAGGAAAACTGTGTTGTGGGTCTGTTCACAGTTGGATTTATGCTTATCCAAATGACTCTGTATGTGTGTGTGTGTGAAAAGATTAGCAATGTTCTGTTACAGATGATACAGAGTCTCCTGACTATCAGTCACGAGCTGAACACGTGTTTTAGCAGCAGGACAGAGCAGTTTGCTTAATCTTTTGGATTCAACGGGTAAAAGGTCTTGCTGCCGACCCTTGCTGTGCCTCACTCAGGCACCTTTTCTGCCTGTGGAAAGATCCGTAAATCAGTTTTGAGCTGCCCTCAGCGCGTGGCACAGCACAGCACAGTAGCGTAGCAACAGCTTCAAAATACAGACCCGTATTATCTAGGAAATTGTTCCTGCACAGTGATTGCAGCAATGGCAAACACAATGTAAATAATGTAGGTCATACTGAGAGAAAATTAAAACAGGATTTATTTACTCATTTATTTTTCCTTATGTTTTCCTTCTTGTGACACCCTCTTTGATGTTCTCAAAACAAGACTCTTATCCCAGCATGGACTGTTTCTTTCTTTTGAAACTTCTCAGCACCTACATTTTTGGAGTGAAAAATGTTTGAATTTGTGGATTTCTTTGCTGCCTTGAAAACTTATGTATGTAGCAGTACTGTCACCTGTTAAATAGATTCTGTCCAATACAGAGCAATTTGTATTATTTCTAATTGGTGTCTTGGGTTGAGCATATGACACCATTTTTTATCTCTTATTGCCGCTTTATACTAAACTTGAATAATGAATTCTGTGCCTCTGATTCGAATCCAGGAATTTTCAAGGACAAGCACAGACACTCCTGTGCTGGGACTCAGGCAGGTTTGGGTTTTTTTTGGGTTTTTTTTTTCCCTCTCTCTCTTAAGCTCTCAGCTCTGCCCCAAGCAGTAGGGAAGAGAAAGTTGTTTTTTCCTATTTTTTTTTTGTTTTGGGCAGTTTTTTCAACTCTGTTTCTCAAGGGAGAGAGACGGAAAGCAAATTTTTTTTTTTTTCCTTTTTAGCTAGCTGAGACAAGGAAGTTTTCCTTGGGATTTTTTTTCTTTTTCCCTGAAACTGCTTGTCAACTGAGCTCAGATCCAGGACAGCAGGTCATCCTACCGCCTGCATCGCCGGGGGGAGGGCCCTGCCTCGGCCCATCAACGGGGGACCACGCCAAGGACTCTGCACTTTACACAGGTTTCTCCATTGCAAGTGGTTCATCATTTAATATTGTTCATTTCTTTCCTGTGCCTTGTAAATAAAACAGGTTTTTTTTCGTTCTACCGCCAAGGAATTGCTTTTGTCTGGACCTGGTGGGGGACGGGTGGCTAATAGTCTACCTTCCCCCAGGAGGGCACTTTCCTCCTTACATTGTCTCAAACGGGGACATTGGTTACTTCAGATAAAGAGCAGCTCTACTGAGACTAATATTTTAAAAACACAAAATAATACACAATCCCTGCAGAGCAACTGGTGATGATGTATGGAAGTTATTTTGGAGGCTGCTCTTTGTTTTCCTTAGATATCATGGGTTAGATTTGGCTCATCCACTTAAGGTGAGTCTGTAAGCCATTAACTACACCTCTGCAGGATGCCTAGGCTCTTTTTGCAGCAAAAAACTATCTGAAATAGCACAATGGGATGTTAATTCGTGTGGCCAAGTGCAGGCATCAGCTGTAGGGTGAGATTAGTGGTTAGGTAGAATCTGTTCATTGTATGGCATGGGGCTTAATTCCGTGTTCCAACCACGGGCATCCAGTGCTGGTTTAGATGTCTAAAGGCTTCTTTCCTGGCCTCCAGCTGCCTCTGTAGGCCACAGGTGTTCCAGAGATCCTGTCTTATATATGTTTGTTGTTTTCCTTAGCTATCCTATCAAATGCTGCTGGATATCTAGATTTAGGCAACTGCACCAAGCCATAAACTATCACTGAAAATGATGGCATAGTTACTTGAAATTAAATAAACTGAATGCCACTAGTGACAGCTTTAATACAAATCTTAGGTTACTAGGTTAGAGAAGAAGTGAATTCCAGTAATGGGTAGCTGGAAACAAACTTCAGATTGAGGGGCTTTTTCCAGGCTATTTAGTTTACTCAGCAGCAATTGAAGTGCAATAGTGATCAAACAGTGTGATGTTGGACACTTCTGCTGTTCACAGTCTAACTTAACCAGAGAAAATAACTTAATACATTTTAGCATCCTTTCAAGACTGAGAACCAGCACTCTTCCTTTAGCTTCAGTCAACCTTTATCCTTTTTTTAACAACAATGCCCATACATGTGTCTTTCAACTGTACTTGTTTTATAGTTACTTTTTAGTTTAGACAACACAGTAGAAGAGAAAAGCCAAAAAAATATACTAGATTTGAATTCCTAGGTTCCACTTCAAACACAGCTTAAGATTTTAATTGGGAAAAGAAAATTTCCTGTATTTCTTTGGGTCATAAGACCCTTTATTTGAGGAAAAATTTCCACTGTTCTGCCACTGTATTTACTGGTCCATTAAGAAATATTTTCAGTGTCCACTCATACCCTGTGTTTGTGACTGAAAGGAAACACATTAATATTTTTCTGTATCAATGGCAAATAAAAAAATATTTGCCATTGCTTATTGGGAAATGTTATGAACCTGTATGAAACTACCTTCTGTGGGAAAGAAAAAACACAAGGAGGCATGTCCCTCTAAAATGAGTCATTGATTTGTCATCTGCAGGTATGATTTTTATATTTACATGCTAGATCTTTTTCATATCAATTAATGAAACTCTTAGAGTTGACTTTTACTGTTGTTACATCTCTGATATTGTAAGACGTCAGTGACATTCATAAAGTTACAATTATATGATCAGGGATAGATGAGAAGTGAATTGGTTGGTGCACAGGTCTGGTTTCTGTACGTCCAGCAGTGTTTGAAACCAGGATTTTGATTACAAGTGAATTGATTTTCTGTTGCAGCCTCTGTGAAGTCACCTCAGAGCAGTCCACAGGTGTTAATGAAGTAAAACTCGAGAACACGTCTTTGGAGAGAAAAACAATATTTTCCTGCTTATGTGTTTATAAAAAATGAGGCACAGGAAGGTAGAAATCTGCACACTGACCAGGATGATTTCTTTGGGGATTCTAGGTAATATAAAAAAAAAAAATTAATGGGACTGGATGTAACTTTTTGGGACATGAAACAGAGTCCTCTGCACAAGAAGCCTCATCATGTAATACTTAATTCATAAAGTGATCAAGATCTATTTAGAAACTATTACTATTATTTTTCATTTTGGAAACCTGTTTCAGAGTGTCACTGCTCTGATGGTTTGACTCTTTACTCTAATTTCCAGATTACCTTCATTCATGAGCAGCTAAGACATCCTTGCTCTCGTGCCAGCATAGTCCATTAGCATTCATTCATGCATTTAGCTCTTTTCCAAATCAGTTAAGGCTTAGACAACCTCAGATGTTTTGGGGCTAAACCAGTCTATCCTTTTTGTCTCCATTTCTGCCAGTTGTCATAGTAATCCCTTTCTGCACGTATTTTCTTTTCACAAAGGTGCCTTTTTTTTTCACAGCTGCATCTTGTCTCACATTGCTTCTGCTTTTATAGCTAAACCAAACAAGAAGCAAAGAAAGAGATTCTTTTAATAACCTATTGGTTTAAAATACCAATGATTGTTTAAGTAAAGAAATTCTATTTGAGGTGAAGTGTCTATGTTACTGTGCTTTGGGAAATCTCAACACTATTCCTGTTGCTTGAGGACTGGTTGAGAAGCAACTGGAAGGAGCGGAAACTTTGCAACTGAAAATATAGGTATTTAACCACTCTCCTGGCATGTATCTGTACAATTTTTTGATTTATTTAAAAATCTATTTGATTAAAAATCTGGTAATCAGAAGTGGTTTTTATTTACTGCACATTTATCTTGCTCTATGAATATATGCATCCTCATCTGTAACACTGATATTTTGGTGGCCCCCCAGTGTAAGAAGGTCTCTGTTAGCCAAAAAAGGCCAGTGAAGTGTCTAAATAATACTGGCAAGTTTTCATTAAACAGGAATACTAGGAAAAATAATTTTAACTTATAAATTTTTAATTTTTGTTATGTCATTAAAAATTCTTCCTAATTTTAAGGTCTATTAGCTAAGAAATTTTCAGATAAGTACTCTGGAGAAAGTGACTCAAGAATACTGAACTTCATAGAGTAGACTTACTGAGTCCTTTTTTTAGCTTTTTTTGTTTGGTTTTTTTTAATATCTCTCTGTGATTCAGGCATGGCAGGTAACCTTTCTTGTACATTTCATGGACTTTTTCACAGGCCATCAAAAACTGCCATTAAGTATGAAGACAGCATACATATCCCATTGTTAAAAAAAAAAAAGGTGCTGCAGCATGCTGAATGCTCTGATGCTTATACATGAAAAGAATAAACCTATTCTCTTATATAAAGTCTTATATACCTAATGTTTTAGCATATAAGAACTTTAATTTGCTTTTTTCTCAACCATTTTAGATTAATTTCTCAAAGCCTAAAGTTACTATAAGGTCATATTTCCATGGAAAGGTACTAAACAAATATGCTGGACAAAGATCCAGTATAAAAAAATCTGTAATGCAGCATTTTGAAGAGGCACCAGTCTGTCTTCCCTTTTTTTGGTAAACACATGGATTTGTAAATAATGAGCAGTAAGTAGTTTCTAGTTACATAATGCATAGTTACACGGTGACGTAAGAAAGAACACCTTTGTAAAAACACCACAGATTGATTTATATGTATATCATACTGCATGATTGCATATTTTATTGGGCTTTATGAAGCGCCTTAAATTTACTAATTTTTACCAAATATAGGCATGATGCTTATGTGTTGAATCAGTGACTTCGTCATAGTCCTAACTCTTCACGTCCTTGGTGTGCTGGCGCCCCGGACGAGCCCATTTAAAGCGCAGCCGAAGCTCCGGGCAGCAAATTCAGTCACTTGGCTCCTCCCTGGGAGATTGCTGCGAGCGGAGTTCGGCCGGAGCGGAGCCTCTCCCCGGCCCCGGGCGCGGATTGGCGCCGCGCACCGCGGCTGATAACAGCTAAAAATAGCCCCGCTATAAAAGCCCGGCCAGCAGCACGGCTGCCCTGGCATTCCCTCCGCGACTGCCAGCCAGGGAGGAGGAGACCGTGCTCTCCAAGTCCCTGCAAGTGTGTGAGCAAAGAACACTCTGCTGCCCAGTTCCACTTAACAATTAACTTGTCACTGGACTCTGGGGCTCATGGGGACAGTAACCAAGTACTACTTTATGAAAAAAAGGATACAAACTGAAGGCCAGCTTTTCCAAGCAGAGCATGACAGGTGGACTGGTGGAATGTCTTTGGAAGTGTGCCTGTAGAATATCTGTGGTATTGGGTACAAGAATGCTGTATAAATATATTCACATAATCACCTCTATGGAGAGCATACTCCATGACGATGGAATTCTGAACACTTGGAAAAGCAAATGTGTTTTCATTTGACAATGGTTTGAGTAAGCTGCTACTGAGGAGTTCAGAGTCTATTCTTAGCTTGCTGTTGATTCTGGGGAAATTGGGTCATTTCCTTGCATTTCTGGTTGCCTTCAAGCTCTGTCTTTTGTTTTAAGCTGTAGGCTGGGGGATCAGTGACTTCAGTGGCTGATTGCATTGCAAGATAAACCTTTGGGTGTCTGAAGCACTATGGATGAATAAAGAAGACACCAGAGTTGAAGAGCTCCCCTTTTAAAGTCTGGCAAAAGTTACGCTGAATTGAAAACAGGGCGTAATCAGGGAAAGTATTAGCAAGCCTTAAAAAATCAGTGGCACTATCAGCCCTACCAACAGTAAACTATTCCCACATGTATTACTTCCAGTGGCTCTGAGTCCTTCTCTTTGATTTTATGAAGCTTTGCACTATGAAGTTTGTATGTGTGGATTACCCTTCATTTTAGTTGCAGTATTTTAATTTTTTTTCTAGTTTACAATAGTACAGTGCAAGGTTTATAATATCTTGCAAGATTGACAGATGACCCGGCTAGCTTGCATTCAGTTTTGATTCTATATACTTAATTTTCTGAAAAGGACATTCACTTACCTTTTAATGTGTTGTTTTAATTGCTAGATCTCTCCTGGCAAATGAGATACTAGCAGAGCATGTTGGTTTGATAGTTCTGTAGCCTAAAGTTATCATCTTTTGCTCAGGAGACCCAGCATGGGCAGAGGTGATAGAAACTCCCTCTCAGTGACTTCCACCTGGTCGAGATGCAGAGCTGAGGGAGTCAATCCTCACGACACACCTATCTTCACCCTTCTGAACTCTGCTTTTCTTCTCTGAAGGTCAATTTTCTGCTTTAACCTGTAGCCAGGAGTTAACTGGAGAGTCTCTTATTGGTGCCATTCTCTGCAGAGGAATTCAGGTTTTCTCTCAAGATCATGAGATACCTTTATATATATTTATTAATTAGTCTGGCATCAACTCAAACTTGCTATTTGGCTAGAAATGTGTAGAAGTTGCTATATAATGAGTAAAGTGGTCTATATCTCAGGACTTTTCCAATTGATGAAGGTCTCACAGGAAAACCTAGTCCATTTTATACAGAATTGTACCAGTTGTCACCAAGGTCAGAGCAGTGAGACTGCAAAGACAGCCCAGGCTTTGACAGTTTGGTGATCTATGAAGTTGCTTTCAGGTATTGCAGCTGGTGACCAAGGACCCACACGTTTCTTATAAAAATGATACCTGCTACATACTCTGTGAAAATTTCATTATTTCAGCAAAAAATGAAAAATTTTTGGAAAATCTTCCAATTAAGAGGATAAAAACCTTTTGTCTTTCTAGTTAGACTTCCCAGTACTCCCAGTTCTGACAGACTTAAACAAGGCCCCACTGCTATTCAGACTCTGTTCAGTGCTGAAATTCAGAATAAAATTTACTTTCAGTCTTAAGCCACACTCTTTTTTAAGAATTACTACCAGCATCTTTCACTTGAGGATGTGAGACATGGTCTCTGAAGTCCTAATAATCTGGGTTTGGTGGTAATCAGCAAAAATCTGCTAACCTGAAAGTGTATTTGCAAAAGAGATGTTCACATCTGTGCTAACTACCCTGCTCCAATTCATCCTGGTTGTCTGCATTAACTCTGCAGTGAAAAGGGTCCTCAAGCAAAGAAAAACTAAAATGAGGTATCACCAAGTTGACTTGAGGTGCTTCAAGATGTTGAACTTGTGTTGAAGTTCTTAGGAAGGAAAGAAAGAAAGAACAAACAACCCACCGTTCATTTCATAACAGCTTGAGGTGATGCACTAAGGCAAGTGAGCTGGCAAATTTCGTGGAAACTTTATCACGGAACAAGAACCAAAAGATGAAATGAAAAATGAATGAAGGCAATTTCCTAAGGAGAATGGAAGAGTTCTGCAGTTCACTGAAAGGCTCAAGGTCAGCCAGCTGCATTAACCCAGGTGAGCAGCACTGCCATTGACCAGGTAGATCACATGCAGAGGTTAAACTTTACTGCCACAGAGAAATGTAAGGATGTTGAGTCCTGCTATTTCACACTGATCAAGTGTGAGTTTATCAGGGAGCAAAAATCCAGAGGCCCTTTTCTCAAGCCAAATAGTACATACACCACAGAGGATCCTGAAATCCATGGTGCAGATCCATGCACATAACCTGCTGTGCAGGTACTGATGCCAGCATGTGAAGCCATGGGGACCAGCCTGAGTCATGAGTAATCTCAAACTGAGTTGTTGAAGGCTTCACCTTTTAGAAATAATGTGCATCAGAACATAGAAGGTAGTTTCAGCTTTCAGCCAAATTTTTTGCTAAACAAGAGTGTGAAACACAAAAATATCCAATGAAATCAGCAGCAACTGTGCATTCTTTGAGCCTTATTTACTGGGAGGAATTGAAACCTAGCCTGAGATCTGCATGAGTTGTACATGCCATTTTGAACTCTTTCTGTAAATAATAATTCATAAATAAGGATTAAAGTAGTGTGTTGTGTGCTGGTCTTTTGCTTGTGATGTATTTAAACCTAGTTTACATGTTCATGCTTCAAATCCTAATTAATTTAGACTTAATTTATGAAAAGAAGCATACAAAAAGTGAACAGAAATAATCTAAATAGGGACTTGCACTATGAACTTCTGTAAATTAAGACAGGGACAGGCATTACTTACTTACAGGCATGTTGCAGACTTGTAAGTAAAATAACGCAATTTTAGTTCAATGACAGTAGTGAGGCAACAATAATGGGTACATCACACTTACCTGGTGCTGTTTTTCTTCACCACACTTAACAGCACGAAGGATTCATTTTGAAAAGCAAGGGCTGAGGATTTCTACGTTCCTCCTTTCATCAGCTGCTTTAACCATATAGCCCACAGTCTGGGACAATCTGTCATGCTCTCCATTGTATCTCCTACAATACCACTTTCCAGAGCACTCTCAGTCCTGGTTAGAAGTATCTTTTGTTTTTAATTGAAATGTCAGTTTTGGAATGATAGTAAAATAGGGGAATAAACCACTGCCCTCTAGAAGCCTCTCTACTGAATGCAGAATTATTAGATAATTTTGTACCTTTTCAGAGGCACTTCCTTATGAATGTGTACCTGTGGCTGTCTCAATGTGAGCACTGACATCATTATCCATAATGAAATCCCTCTTCACACTGAGCAGTGGCAGGTTTTTTTCTTGAAGGTGTTAATGCTTACTAATGTTACAGCAAAGTTTGATGCTGCATCCATGTGAAAACCTAATTACATATAAAAATAATTCCATGGGTTTGTACTAGAACTTACTTTGCAAAACTCCAGCCTGAGCTGACTCATTCTGTTAAACAGAAGAGTTTCAGCCAGCTAATTTTAGAGCTAAAATAATGCGTTTTAATAGTAAGATAAAGGAGAGATGCTGTAGCTCATGGCTATGACGGATTCATAATATCTGGGGGTGGGTATCTCAAACTGGCCAGTTAATGGAGTGCAAAGTTTTCTAGCCTAGGTTTTGCCATCCCATCCCATTTCTTGGAACATTCAGGCTGCACAGCTGTTGTATCACTTGATGTCTTTTCTTCCATTACCTTGAGTGTGGAAAAATTTACAAGGAACAAAACCACAATTCTTCCATCAAAACAACACATTTTGAGGTACTGTACCTCTCTGGAGTTAGGGAAAGTATCTGCTCACACAGGATTGGCAAGAGGCTGATGAGAAGAGTTTTGTATGTCCTTGCATGTCTTGTAAATTTGGGGAGGTGAACATGCTGTCTGGGCCCAAATATCTGAGACAAATCCTTCTGATTTTGCTGACGTTCAGAGAAGAAATTGTTAGTGACACCTTGTAACTCAAAAGAAAATTAAAATTATTGGATCAATTCCTTGCAGTTGTTAACTTGTTAAGTATGTAGGATGTGAAGGCTACTACCGTGCAATAAATGCAGTTGCAAATTTCCAGTAATTCAGAACTGTCCCTGGAAGAGATATTTCCATAACACATTCAAACTAACTGGGTTAATGCCTGGTTGCTGCTTAGGTGTGGGATTTTTTGGCAACCAAGCAGTTAAATAATTCCCTGGTAAAATCATAGCCCCCAAAACCGTTTACCACAGCTGCACTAAGTTTTTACTTCTTTTCATCACAACAATGAAAAACATTGCCTGTGTCGTATAAAACTTGTAATACCTGCTCTCATGGAATGAGCTGGATGGAGGCACTGGGGGATGGATGTGCTTTGTGCCCTGATCCTTCTTGGTAATACAGCGGTCTGCTGGAGAACTGCATGATAGAGTTACATTCTGGATGCTTGGCCTCTGATTCACCCCCTCGGGACAAATCTTTGCTGGAAGTGAAGCTTGGATCAGGCCTGTGAAAGTTGATAGTGCATCAGAGTTCACCTACAATAGAGGTCTTATGTGGGGACGTGGCCGTTCCTTTTCTGAAGCTATCCTCTTCTTTTATTAATGGGATGACGTGCTCATATTCATTTCTATATCTCATAAACCTCAAACTATAATGACTTGGCTTATGAGGAGTTCATAATTCAGTGTCTAATGTTCTTGTATGTAACTCAAAGCCTCTGCTACTTCTGACTTGTGAGAAAATGATAGGCCAACCTAAGTGACTCATTCTTTGCAGTAAAATGAGAGTGTACTAATTATTTATCAGTATCTTACCTTTAATTTGGCTGAAGAAAGAGCTGATTTCATAACACACAAAAGAGCTGTGTAGACAGTAAAAACCATTATAGTCAAAAAGGTTCCACCCAGATGTAAGTGATAAGTCAGTTTTATATGACAGAAAAGCAGTAAATGCATGAATAGATTCCTAAAGTAGTGCATATATATATATGCATCTATATATATATTTCCTCCTACTCACTGCCTTCTACAATGTTTATCCTAAATTCAGCTTTCAGAATCTCTTTTTTAAAAAATGGCATTATATGAACAAAGACTGTTTTGTTTGGTCTCTTCTAGGGGTTCCATAGGGGGATTTTTGAAAAGCAGAGAGGTTTCGGTTTTG
Source organism: Atrichornis clamosus (assembly GCA_013400975.1). NCBI lineage: Eukaryota > Metazoa > Chordata > Aves > Passeriformes > Menuridae > Atrichornis > Atrichornis clamosus. The sequence continues at coordinate 46,668 of WBMZ01002121.1, forward strand.
TTTTTTTTATAGGTGGTCTGGCTTATTTTCTCTGTGGATATTTCAAAGCACAGCTGGAATACCAGTGGTGTTCACTCCATAGCTTCTGTAGCCTCTGAGCACCCCATATGAAGTCCTGGGGCAGGGGATGAGTACAGGGTGGCAGTAGGTACTGCCTTATGGGTGGCAGTAGATGGGGAAGGGACCTTCCAGTGGCAGCACTGCCCAGAAACACCTTGAACCAGGTGGGGTCTGGCCTGTTCCTGCAGTAGTTTACATCTGGGTTAGGATGGAGATGCCTGCAGGGCATCTTTGCTCCCTTTCTCTGTATTGCACAGTTTCTCTTCAGCTTTGCTGAGCCTCAGCACAATAACCTTTGTCTGCAAACTAATTATGACACACCACTAAACCCAGACAGTAACTGGGAGGGAAGGATTTAAATGTTTTGACACGTTGAAATTGCTACATCTAGAGTTTAACTTTCAGAAGCGCAAGGCATGCACAACTTCTGAAGTGAGAGATGGCACATGCATAGAAATCAGGCTCTAAAGCCACAGATTTCTTTTACTTAAAAATTATGGCAGGGTTTGTCTGACCATTACGTGTTTATCTCATTACCCTAGGCTCCCTTTATTACCAGTGGAAAAAATTAGGCACTTCTAGGGCACATTTTTTCTTTCTAAAATAGACATCTAAATAGGTCACATGCATCACATCTTGCAAGTGCCGATATTTCAAAAGCTGATTTTATTTCTACATTTTGGTTTTAGCATTACCTCATTACTGCATTCAGAGCTGGCAGTATTTTCTCTTCCAGAGCCAATACAGATGCTCGTGTGATATAAATTGTTCAAAGCACTTGCCTATATCAACACAATGTTTTCATTGAGGCTGGAGCTACAGGTAACCTCAGTCAAGATGACCCATTTCCCATTGTTTTCAGGAACCCTCATTAAAGGGAAGTTATGGCACCACGAGGTGCTAAAGCAAAACAATTTTTCAGCAAAACCCAAAAGCCTATAATGGTATGGTTAATAATACATTATTTAGGGGTGCATTTTAGAGATATGGTGATTACACTTAAGTTTTTGGCAGACTTTTATAGCTGTAATGTGTAATTACAATGCAATGATTCTTTCTGCCACATGTAAGTACACTTAGCCCTTGTTCTTGGAAACTTGCCGGTAGGTCTAAGAATAATTGTACTATAAATGTTTAGTAATTAATGTGCCTAGTCCAAAAATTACATGTAAAAATTTGAAATCAAAGGAGTAATAACACTTAATTCTCTTATAGTCAACCTTCCAGTTATTTGAATGAGTGCTAATTAGATCTAAAAACCATAAGCATATTTTTACAGTAATTATAATGATGATTATGTTGTAATTACAGTTGCAACAGCATAATGAGATTTACTTATTAACCATTTCAGTCCTTAATGGAGTGCACATGAAGCAGCTGTTGTGGGACAATTCCCATAGAACTTACCCAAAGGGCCTTGGAGATGTTGGCTGTGACTGCTCTGGAGCTGTGTCAAACGCCTAGAGGTCACAGAGGGAATTGGAGATCATAACGAAAGCACACAGCTAAGAGCACTTTCAGGAAAGGCAAGTGTTTGATCATGTCAAAACCATCCCCAAAAGACCTCTCTGTGTCAGAAGGGGAAGGTAAAACTGCTCATGTCTGGCAGCTTGAGGTGCTGACAGCCCGTGAGCAAGGGCTTTGGCAGTCCTGAAACAGGATCAAGGGGCAGAAGTGCAGGAAGGGACTCCTCGAGTGCAGGAGGACACAAAGTCCCACCAGGCAGTGACGGGGATGAGGAGGAGGTGCCACTGACCCCTTTACCTCTGCCCACTCTCCCCTCCTGTGCCAGCACTCCCTCCCTCCACGCCTTTTGGCTGTGTCAGGCCTTTCCATCGTGTGCCACCTCACGCTCAGGGCTGCTGTGCAGTGCCCTCTGAGTCACACAGGGAATGCAGGGCGAAGGAAGGGAGCAGAGATGACAGCAGTACGTCAGCAGCAGGCTGAAGCCCTTGGGACTGTTCTCTCATACTCCACCCAGTGAATCATCACTCTCCTGTCCCCTCTCTACAACCAGCTCCCCAAGGGACATGCTGAGAAATAGTTGTGGGACCCAAACATCCCCATTCCTCTGCTCCTCAGCTCCATCAGCAGTGGTGGCACCACAGGTGTTTCCCTCAAGTGAGTATTCAGTTTTGGATCCTGTACCACTTTGTACCACACACACTGGAGGGTTTGCTGAGGTGAAGCTCTGCTTTTCTGCCCATTCTTTGCATTGATGCAACAGCCAATGCACAGAATGCTCTTTCCCCCTTACATTTCTTAGCAATAACATATTAGGATTTTGAACAGCTAGAGGCAGGACAAACAACCTTCAGAAAAGCAGGAAAAAACATCACTATTGCTTAAAGCAACGAAACCAGCCCTGCTGCAGGACTTCCTTCTTCCCTGTCCCTGGTTCTCCCAGCTATAGAATAAGGGAGGGAACCACAGAAATGCTGAAAACGGGGAAGAGAAGAATTATTTGCTCAGAGACTGATCCTGCCGTAGGTACCAGGAGCTTGTCTCCTCCCCTGTGAGTTTAACCCCACCCTCTCTTTTTTTATGCTCTGGGCTATTTTGGGCAGGCAGCGAGGGCTGCAGCTCTGACAGATGAGGATACTGTACCAGAGCACAGCAGCACTTGTTGCTCTGAAGAACTACCGTAACAGGGACTGCCTCTCTGCTGCCTGCCTTTTCTTAATTATTATTAATTTAATAACCTGCAAACTTGTTTTCTCCACTGCTTTTGAGCTTTATCATCACAAATGATGTTTTAAGAGCTTTGTGAGAGCGATTTGGAAGGGAAACTCACCCGCTGTGCAGTTGAAACCTCCTTTTGCCACTTAATAGCAAGAGATCAGCTGGTAGCCTTGAGGGTGAAAAATGACAGACTCTGTTGCTGCTAATGGGGAAGGAAAGGACCCTGAAATTGAGCTCTTTGTGAAGGTAAGTTGCACTGTGAACTGGACACTGGTGTGACTCTCAGATCGGCTCAGCTTCTACTGAATAATCAAACTTTAATTTTCTGGCGCTGAGCGGAAGCGGTGCTTTGACAGCCTGTTATCTCTTGCACACACGCTCACACTGCTTTCTCCTTCGTGACATTAGAATTAGGTAATGTTGTGGAGGGAGAGTCAGAGTTCCTGTGTTTTATTGTTAATTCTCTCCTTGCGAGTTTGTTCTGTTGTTCTTAGCCTGCTGCCTGCTATGTACTGTGTCCTAACTTTAGACTTGAGGCTGTAGACTTCAGGTTTTCCTCTATGAATCCTGACTTCCCTTTCCATTTTTGGGAAGAGCTGAGGGATACCATAATTTGGTACCTCAGCAGAGGCTGTCAGGTCTGAAATGCTGACGGACCATAAAACAATAAGGATTGGGATAAGCTGTCAGTCTTCTGATTATTTACTGCAACACTTTCTTTTTTTTTTTTAACAAATAAAAACTAAACTGGTTTTTACTCTCAGTTTCCTCAGTCTGAAACTCGTTCTGATTTTATAGAAGGGGAACTGAGAACAGAAACTGATTTAATGAAAACATAGAAAAATGAGTACACCTGTTATGTGGTAGGGTTTTAGAATGTTTCAAGTTGTGTATGACTTTTGGTCTCGGGCTGTGCAAATCTTACCAATAAAATCAGTGGCACAGCTGAAACCCATGACACATACAACTTTATTAATAACAAACTTCATGCAAACTCTGTCTCAGTGAAGAGCTCAGATTTTTTTATGTTGAGAGCATGTTTTGAAGCCTCTACACACATTGAGGCTGAAATCCCCTATGCCCATGTAAAATCATGGAATCATGGAATGTTTTGGATTGGAAGGGACCTCAAAAACCATCTAGTTCCAACCCCCTGCCATGGGCAGGGGCACCTTCCACTAGACCGTGTTGGTTAAAGCCTTGTCCAGCCTGGCCTGGAACACTTGCAGGTGTTTGCTCTCTCTGAGCCTAAATCATCCATGTAAATCCTTAGAATTATTATCAATACGTGGGAGTTACCTCAGACCCTTTGCAAACAGACCTAAATGATTAGGAAAGCAAATTCCAACTCCTCCCTTCTGTCAAGATCAGGGTATATAATTGCTTTGTACTCCCTGATGGGTATTTTGGGCTGTAAGTTGAAATGTCAGCCACATCCATGATGTGTATACATGGCCTCTTCACACATCTTCCAAAACCTGTCAGTTCAGGTGCAGCTGTTCTGACTGAGCTGCAAGGTCTTTTTCCCTAGCAAACAGATTTGACAAGAATTTCAGGTTCATAAATGCCCAGTAGATCTTTTGTACAGAGCTTAATGTACTAAAATGGACCAGCATGAGTCCACACAGCCAGACACCTCACCTCTTACAAGTTGTTTCTACAAAAATGACTTTAATGGAGATGTTTATGGGTTAAAAAATAGGTTGGTGAGGTTGTTTGGCACTCTGTCATCAATCAAATGTGTTCTGGAATGGAGATCTGTAGCTACTGATTTGTTTTAGTGCCCACACTCTTTTACTGAGGCTGATATGGATGTTTGTGATACGTGGTTCTTTGACTGCATCAGCTGTTAAAGTGAAGGTCATTGCCCAGATTCATTGTGTGAAGCTCTGGATCCATAAGATACTGGGAAAAATGAGCACTGCATTAAACCCAGCCAGGCCATCACCTGAAGATTTATAACTCCAGAAAGAACATTTTTAGCAATGTGACTTCCTACATAATGCATATTACAGAATTTCATAGAGTCTCTCACATAAAACTCAGAGCTGGAGCAAAATAATTAATTGGTGTCTTCCTAGAGACTTTCCATTTAGGTTGAAAAATTGCAATTCTTGATGTTTTGGAAAGGTGCCATTAATTTAATTAAAGGTTTAAAAGGTTGTATAGTAAAGCACGTAACCAGAGTATTAAATTATACATCTTAGAAGTTCAAAAATAAAAAAGAGAAGAGCATCCAAAGGAGAGACAAGCTGAAAGCTGAAAAATAGCAGCATATAAGAGAATCGTGAACAGGTGAAAACTTTTTTGGAGCACGACTTTGAAAAGAATAGGATATTAGTAAGGGGAGATAAACAGGAAGACTGATCAAGGAGAGACTCTGCAAAGGAGAAGGCACTTATTCTGTCTAAAGGCTGGAATTAAGAACAGAAAAGTGATAACTTCCAGAGAAACATGAGATACTGGACAAGTGGCAAATCTAAATATACTGGGCCACATGAGGCAAGTTCTAACAGCAGGGGATGTTGGGGTCAATGAGCAATTCCCCGTTTGATTTTTGTAGAGCTAATGCTTCACCCAAGGAAAAGAGTTCTGTCCTGCATCCTTGAATGAACACACAAAACACACAGAAGTCGAGGAGAAAATGTAGGGCAGTACATGTGGCTTGGTGGAAACTGTGTCTTCCACAAGCACAGATAAACTAGAAAGGGCTGTTTTTCACCAGCCACAGTCTCTAATAAAAGTATTTTCTGTCTCGGGTTAAAAAAAGAAAGGTGTTACACAATTGCTCTATTTCCCTTTTCTGTTTATCAACGAGCAGTGCAGGAGCCTCAGAAAGACAAGCAGGGAGCTGGTTGTAACCAAAAGAGCTGCTCTGTAACCTAATGCAGGTTGGCTCAGGATCTCCTGAGTTGCACAGACAGGCTGGGCACCACCAGGACACAGCTGAGCTGCTGTGGCAGGGACAGGTTAAGTGGTTATCACACCTATTTGTTATCATCCCCATTGTTTCACTCTTTTTCTAACTGTGCCCTAACCTGAATCTGTGAAGTGTTTATTTGTGAACAAGTGTTTGTTGTTGCAAGGCCCTTGATTGAGAGTAAACCCCCCCAAATCTGGGGCAGGACATAAGGAGACCTGGGGAGCGGTGAGATCAGTCAGGGAGGTGGTGCTGCCTTGATCAGATGTGCAGCTTGTGTGAGCAGGCCTTTGCTGAATGCTGAAACTTTCCAGCAGCAATTCCCCCTCTGAACTCGTTTGGCAGGGAATTGGAGGAGGCTGCCAGGGAAAGGTTTGATGCGCGGTGTTGCGAGATGCTGGCGGCAGCAGCTCTGGGGAAATGAACACTGGGAGGTAGTGCTTGCTCTGTGCTTATCCCAGCTTGTTGTAACTCAGGCTAACTTCAATTCTTTGTGTGCTGGAGGAGCAAAGTGCTTCTGTGCAAGTGGCAATGACACCCTGATGGAAGGTATGTTTAGCTTTTCCTGGCAATCTCGCACCTGTATATGTGAACATAATGACTAAACTGAAATAGTGCTCCTTTTACAAGCAGTAGTACAATTAAAATCTGCAGGGGAGGACCACAGAACTTTTGTGCCTTCTTTTGGTTTGCAATGGAAACAGGTGTTTGGATGTATATCCCTTGCCTTTCAGGATTAGAGTTGAAGGGAAATATGTTGCACCCATGGAAAACAAAAGAAGACCCTTTGCATTGCTCAGAATGAGTGCAGTCTAGAAAGCAAACAAACCACACAAGTGGATCGAAGTATATTTCATTTTAAAAATCTTCTTGCTTTAGAAACATTCTATAACAAGATATATCTTAATCCATAATTCTGATAATGAAAAGGTGGTGGTATCATCATGGTAGTAGGAGAATGTCTGGTAAGCTGGCAGGCAGCTACTTCTAGAAGGAGTAATTCTTGTGGCACTGTTGGATTAATGTTATGGATTTGTTCATCAGTATCCTGGGCTGCACCAAAATCACTGGCACCAGCTGGTTGAGGGAGGTGATTCTGCCCCTCTACTCCACTCTTTTGAGACTCCACCTGCAGTGCTGCATCCAGCTCTGGGGTCCTGAGCACAAAAAAGATGTGGACCCACAGGAATGAGTCCAGAGGAGGCCAGGAAGTTGATCATGGGGCTGGAACACCTATGAAGGCAGCCTGGAGCGGAGAAGGCTCCAGGAGAGCCTTATAGCACCTTCCAGTACCTAAAGGGGGCTAAAGAGGGACCTTCCACAAGGGCCTGTAGAATAAAGGGAAATGACTTTAAGCTAAAGGAGGGTAGGTTTAGATTAGATATTAGGAAGAAATTCTGTACTGTGGGGGTGATGAGGCCCTGGTACAGTTTGCCCAAAGAGCTTTTGAATCCCTGTCAGTGTTCCAGGACAGGTTGGACGGGGCTTTGAGCAGCCTGGTCGAGTGGAAGGTGTCCCTGCTTATGGCAGGGGATGGAATGAGGTGAGCTTTAAGGTCTCCTTCAACTCAAACCATTCTAGGATTAGGTGAGCAAGAGCTTTCGCTTAAAACGTATAAGGCTTTACCTCTCAAAGCATTCACCCACAGTCACACTGAACAGGGAAAATGTGGAAGTGCTGCAAAGGTACAAATCAAAAGAGACCTCTCAAAGGCCTTGAGCTTCCACTGTCTGCTTCAAACATTTAACCTGTCCCCATCTGCCAGCTGACTGGTCTGTTAGGATTATGTTTAAAAGCAGTGGCAAGATTTTGTACCAATCCTACTATTCCTGAATGAATGGGTCAATTGGAGAGCCTGGCTGTCAGGAGCACAATCATCAACATCGTGCTCCATCAAAGTCTCTGAGCTACTCTCAGGAAGGTGTTGCTTCCCCTCTTTTAGACACAGTTATCCCAGAAATTTTCTCAGGGAAGTGCAAGATTATTTTTAATTTTGGAATTTTTTTTTTTGCTGCATTGTCTAGATTTTTTAAAAAAGTTATTTATTCTGAAAGGTGATTTCAAACAAACCTTGGCTTAGGTTTTGGTGAACTGTTGTCACATAGCCTTAGAGGAAGAGATAAATAAAAATGTTACCCCTATTACAAGCAATTGTCCCCCACTAGTAAGGTTTTCGTGGTTTTTATATAAGAGGGTCACTGATAAAAAAATTGTTTCCGTTTCAGAATTTCAGGGTTATCAAAACCAATACTAGCTTTACAAACTGGGAGAGAGAACTTGATAGGAACCTTTTGACCCATTATAACAAGACAGGCTCTACAATCTACTTGATTCATAGACTACCCTCAAGAAGTTTTTTTATTGATGATTAGAAATCAAAATCAGATCTGGAAGGCTCTAAGCTCATTTCTGTTTCTTAAGAAGTGTGGGTATTTCTTGGGTATTATAAGCTCAGCTTTTGGCTTTCATACAAAATCATTCCTATGTTCAGCTAAACTTTCTAGATAAAGAGGAAATAACAGAGATAAAAAAAGCACAAGGAAGAATAATGGTACTGAAACATCTGGTCCAACCTGTCTGGTGCTCCAAGACTGACAATAGCATTTTTTCGTAATTGTCAGTCTTGAGGTTGGCCAAGCCCTTCAAATTTTGAGGGAAACCACCCTACCCACAACCACCCTACAAAGCAGATGTGTACAATGTGTGCACTTTCTGACACTTTTCAGCTGTCACCCTGGAGGTGGTGTGAGCACAGGATTTATTATGGATCTTGAATTTTTACCATTTGGAGCTGCCAAGCAGGTGATGGGCACCATGTTTCGTGTCTCTTCAGACTTCCTTTGGTGAGGCAGTGCATGATCAGCAGCCTGAGTCTCCTCTTCCAGTGTACTGGCCTTGTGCTTTGGTATTGAGGTTACAAAATTTGCAAGGTTTACCAGTAATCGGGACACCAGGGAGGAAAATAATTTTACTAGGTTTGTTTAAATATCTGTAAATGTGTTTCATAAGTTTCATGCAGGGGGACTCAAGTATTTCAGTGTAATGGTTCTGCTAAGATCTTGTCAAGCCACGAGTGACCAGAGTGACAAGTCAATAACAACTCCACATTTGACCCACTTAAATCAGGGAAATGAAGCCTGGATTGATAGTTGTTTCTCTGGTCTTTTTATTAAGCATTTTCAGTAAAATAATAAAAGAAAATAGTCAGAGGAAGAACATCTGTCTTGGCAAGATTTAATTTTGCTTTAAGCTTATGTTGTTAAAAGAAAATAGTTCGATAAATTACCAAATAGCTGCCTAGCAAATGTTTTAAAATTGCAAGTTGCTTGTTTTTCCTTGTGATGAAGAAAAACAATCCTTTGAAGAAGCTTTAGCCCGAGTTATACAACGCAGCGTCTGTGTGTCTGTGTCTCTGTTGTCTCTCTGAGTGTTTGCAGCTTTTGTTTTGCATCAAGACAAGTGCCTCCTTGGTGGGAATATCAGAGATGGGCAGTAAATAGTTTAAGCAGGCCAGGTTTATAAAATGACTTGGCAGGGAAATAATTCACTATCCTTGCCACCTTGAACCTAGTCTGGAATGCTTTTAGGATTGCTTGGGAAAGTGGATCTCAAGTTAAAAAGGGGTTTTCAGCTGAGTCTTCTGCCCATGTGCATGGTCTACTCCTTAGTTTATGGCTAAAGGTGAATGACACCTGATCTGCCACGGTTTGGGGGTTTTCTTCTATCAACGGCTCTGACTACTTGGTTTTTATTAAACTTGATGGCATTGATATATATGTTAATTGTGATCAAAACATCTGATAAAATGAAACATACTGAAATGCTTTGTTGAATATGTGTAACTTTACTTCTTTACATGCCTTTATAAATTGGTTCCATTCGAATGGATAAGAATTCAGAAAAATTCAGGTTGGGTCATATTCCATGGCCACAAAAGTGACTCAGTTTTGTACTGCTGAGTTCAGTGGCAGCAGGATTAGGCCAGCCTAAGTGTATTTGAGATCTCGTTTAAACTCTACTTGCTAACTCCTTGCTTTATTTCTGAGACACATGGTCAAATCAAGCGAATACTGTGTTTTAATTTTACCATGAAGAACTGGTGATATTTGTAATTACTATTGCTTGTACTTAGAAAAAGCCACCAGTGTGCTTTGGGTGCTCCATGTTTAGCTGTAGGCTGCTCTTTTTCCATCTCTGGCAGCTCAAAGCTCGTCAGGCCCAAGGTTGTTGTGTCGTGGTTCAGTGATGACAGTGAAGCTCCCGTAAGTGTCCTCAGGAAACTTTTATTGGCAATATATGGCTCTGCTGAGGCTATTCCAGTACAGCAAATGTCATCGAGATCATTTGACATAACATCCCAAAAATACACAGGGATCCTTTCCAAGAGAGCCAGCAGGAAGTCCATCTGCCTGTGCTCCAGAATTTGGTGTTGGTATCAGTTCACCTGCCTATGTCAAATAGAGTTTGATGGAAGGCTGTGTAAGGATTGTTTAGGAGAACAGATTGATCATCGCAGCAACAATATCATCCAGTTCTGGTGTGACACGTAGTTCTTCAAAATGTGGCAGATACCAGCAAAATAATCCAAGCAGTGCTGCAAAGAGGCAATGGAAACATTGTTTTATCAGTAGTATTTCCATTTTTGAGCTAAGAGCTCTGGTAGATTTTTCAAATTACTCCTTTTTAACAGGGTTAGGCAGATGTTAAAGAGCTGTGAATTTATGTGTTAGTTTTATACATGAATAACAGAAGGTTTCAATGATACGTTTTTTTTCAGCAAAGGCTGACTCAAAGTCAGGGAGAATCAGCTGGAATAAAGAAGGGTTTGTTTTTTTGCTGGATTCAATCTATAAATCTTACGTGAAGTAGGACATGAGAGCAGGTACCTAAAGTGCTATAGTAGGTACTTTGAAAATAGCTTGAAGTGATTTGTTTGACACAGTAAAATTTCACGTGGAAATTTCCTTATTCCCTTTCCTTCCTTTTCTCTTGTTCTCCCCATTTTTTTACACTTCTTCTGTGTTGCTGACATGCAGTAAAACTCATCTAGATAGGGTAACAGTGATATATATGTACATCTGGATCTACGAGTTAAAAAATCTGGGTTTTGTAGGACTGAGGAGGTTAATCAGCATCATATATTCCTGGCATGATTTTTTATATTAAACTTAAGTCTTGGAAATTATTACAGTGAAACAGAAGGAATTCAAACTGTATCCAGCTGTGTTTTGCAGTTCCAAAGCCAGTAATTTTATCTAATAATACCTAGGGGTAGAACTTACTCAAACTGATTGCATTTACAACATATCATTGCTGTTTGCTACTTAACTTGATTGCAAGTACACATGTAAATGTAGAATGATGAGTCCATAGGATTTTTTCTCTGACTCTGTTATATTTAATGATTCTTTGTAAATGAGTATTGTTCTGTCCCTCTCAAGGATAATTTCAAGACTTGTCTTAGAGTGTTTATGATTTTACCCTCCTGTAATTTTTTTAGTGGTGGTGTTCACTGGCTGAAGTGATCTTCCATGATATAATACAGATTCTTCTTTGACTCGGTGACTCTGCTGCACCACAGAAATTTCATGGACACAGTGTCATAAGAGATGTGCTCAGAAAACAGACAGGAGCACAAAGCACCTGAGGTATAGTTCTGTAATGCACCATAGCAAAGCTTTACCATGTTAAAGTGGCCCCAAATCAAGTCTTTTTTTGACTTTTCATTCTATGAACGAATCATCATTTCAGCACTTTATCTTAATAGAAAGCAACAGCACAGGTCCCACCATGCAAAACTTCTGATTTTTATTATTTTTTTCTAATCAAATTATGAAAAAATCCTGCAATGCAAGTTTTGCAATATGTTAAGCTCAGTAATATTCCCATGTTTCTACCCAAATTCTTCGCAGGGTTTATTTATTTTGGGCTTTTCTGCCTCCTTCCGTGACCCAAAGCAAGTTTTTCAGACTCTCCTCACCTTGGTAAAATGCTGATACCAGTCCTTCTCCAGTGCAGAGTTTCTGCAGATGTGTTGCATCTTCTGTAGGACCAACTTCTCTGCTTTTCCTGCTTGTTCTCACACACATTTAGGATCATACCAGTTTCCTAATCCCCACGATTTCTATGTTGGTCTCCAAAGTAGCCTGTTTTAAGTACTTCTTAAGAGGTACTGTGTATCTGGAGCTCAGGTGCTTCTCCAAACTTTTCCCTGTGCACCTGATTACCAAAAGACATTAAAATAGCTCCCTTATATGTAGTTTTGGCAACCCTCCATAAAACTGAGATAAAGCACTAATTGAAATGCATTTCAGGAGGGTTGTGTTGTATTAACTTATTAATACATCTGTAGGATAGTAGGAGTTGAAGCTATCCCTGCTGTAGCTACTCTGGCATAAAGGACATTATACTAAGGATTAAGGTGCTCAGATAGGGACAGCTTGCTCTTCTAAATCCCCATTCTTGACAGATGTTAATTTTGCGGGCATCACAGATGACAGAAGCCCATGGCATTCACCTGCATGTGCTTGCAGCAAAATGTAATTAAAATGTTCAAAGCTGAAGCTGATTTTCATTTACCTTAAATTCTATAAAACTCTATAAAAGATTTTATATGGAAATCGTAATTTTTCTGCCCCTTTATGTGAGTCAGGCTGTAAAAAAGCCATTTCTTGATTATTTTTGTTGCTTCTCTTGCATTTCATAGAATCACAGAATGATTTGGGTTGGAAGGGACCTTGAAGCTCATATAATTCCTACTCCCCTGCCATGGGGAGGGACACCTTCCACGAGACCAGGTTTCTCAGAGCCCCATCCAACCTGGGCTTGAACACTTCCAGGGATGGAGCATCCACAACTTCTCTGACAAAGTTTTTTGTTTCCTCTGGTCTAAGAAAAAAAAATCATGATTCAGTTCACCAGTCACAAATATTTCAGGCATCAAAACCTGTTCATGATGCTGGGAATGGGGTTTATGTACAGAGGTAATTTGCTTGATTTAGGTATGCCTTTAGTTTCCATTTCTCTTAACCATGAAGGTGTCAAAGCAGATATAATCTTTTTTAACTTCTGCTGCTAGTAAAGACATCTAAGTGTAATGTTCTACTGCTTGGAAAAGGGCTCATCACCTCCAAAGAGAGTGTGCTGCTGCAGGCTCACAGGGGAGTTCCAAGTATGAGGAGCTAATCCTTGTATGCTCCGCCTCAAAAAACACTTGACAGCTGAACTCAACAACTGTCTGTAATTCAGAAGAGGCTTTTTTGCATCTGTTTTAAATGTTCAGCAGTTGGATTTTTGTTGTGAAAGTGTTGAGGTTTGTTTTTTTTTTAATACTTAGTAGTAAAACAGGGTGATAATAGAAGTTCTCTAACCTTCCTAGATGCTGATAGCAATTAAGCATCCTTAGATCCCTGTTCTGCAGAGGAGGTTGTGCAGGCTGCTCCATGCTTTGACCTCTGAACATGATTCCCTTTGCACAACCCATTTCCTGGGAGAAAAAAATACAGATGCCTTTTGTTGGCAATTCTGAAGCACTGTACAGGTGAAGCAGCTGAGAAGCAGTGGCCTTGTGAAAGGAGGTCCAGCAAGAACTTCACCCTGCTCCTGTGCTCCATCCTTCAGTCGTAGCTCTTGTGACTTTTGGGTTTTGTACAGCACTTGGCATGACTGCTTGTGTGCCACACGGGCTTAGTAATTCACAGTACACAGTCCAATTACAAACACACAAATCATACTAGTCACAGTTATGCATTTTTACCTTTTCTTTTTTGCCACTGCTGTTAGTAGGGAGGAGTCAAGATTTAAATTGGCTTTTGGCTGGCTATTTTAAACATACACAGAGCCAATGTGTGTTAGGACGTTGGAAAAGAAGTAAAGAATAATTTTGAGATTGCCATCCTGCCGTCTTTTGCCTATAAGTAAAAGAGCAAACATTGCTTTACTTCAATATTAAGTGTATCTGTGGGAGGCTTTTTAGTACAGTAGTAACAAATATAACAAGACAGAATCACAGAATGATTTGAGCTGGAAGGGATCCTAAAGGCTGTTTAGTTCCAGTCCTTCTGCCATTGACAGGGACACCTTCCACTAGACCAGGTTGCTCCAAGCCCCATCCGACCTGGCCTTGAACACTTTCAGGAATGGGGAATTCACAGCTTCTCTGCAACATATTAATAGTTAGTTAAGGTCAAATGTAGTCAAGTTAGGAGTAAGCTTAATAGTAACTGTAAAAGTGATTAACTGTTGGAATGAACCACCAAAGAAGTCGTGCCCTTTCTGCCCCCTGGTTCAGATCAGGACTAGATATGCTGTAATGAAGCACAGATAGTTAGGGACAATAAAGGAATAAACAAGCCATGCAATCTGTAAATCAGGGAGGCATTGCAATGGAGGAGATCTTGACAAACCAGAACAGGGCTTGGCTCAAGCACAGAAGGAATCTTAGATTTCTGTATCTCTGAAAGACAGCAAACATTTTGTTGAGGACAGTCTGACAAAAAATGATGCTGAAAGGCTGCTTACGTGTCCTGGGTGTGATAATGGGTTGTGGTTAATTCAGGTGGTGGTTAAATATATGATTGCTTATCTTACATGCTTATGCAAGGGTCAGACTTTGGAAGGGCCTCCAAAGGCTGAGCAGATGAGTGCTGTCAGTACAGGTCAGGCCTTGAAGGTGAGATGAGCAAGAGCTAAACTGGGAGATACAAGAGCTGAATTCCCCTGCTGTCTGTCATTGCCTAAGTCATGCCACAACCCTGTGCCTTGGCTTCATTCCCAGTGAAATATTTGCACCAACATCCATTTTCATATTTGTGTAGCCCAGCAGCTTGTCCAGCTAAAATTGTATCCCTTTTTTTCTCTTTATATAGATGAGTGACTGTAAAAGTTACTCAGTCATTGTGGATTAACTCTTGACAAAATACTGAATTAATTCTCAGGTTGGGCAGGTGCTTCCCTATATGAATTGCCAAGCTTGTCCTCCCCATGACATTTTAACACCCAAATAAACATCCTGAACCTTGACACCCAGGGCATATAGCTGTTGTGGGTCTGTGTGCTGGTGTGTGTCTGTACCTGTGCATTGTCCCAAACAAGTTGAAATCAGAGAAACCAGCCCCGATGGATCATCGCTATTGTTGCCAGTGTTTTTCTAGATTGTGGCTCAATTTGTGTGGGTCAACAGGCACGTTGTGTTACTGCTTTCCTTTTGCTTTTAGCTGCTGAATGGGCAACTTCAAACAGATCCGAATGCATATCATGGGGGGAAATTATTTTCTTTCACTGCCCTGTGTTTTGTGATGAGCCATTGCTGCTGATTCAGTGTGCAACTGGAGACCTGTTTTGTTTGTTTATTTTATTTATAGTATTTTTTAAAAAGCTCTTCCTGAATGAAGAGGGATTGAATCATGGAATATTCTTGCAGGTTCTAAGTTCTCTCAGAATGGCACTTTTAGTTGTTTTTCTGTGCTCAGTTCTTTTAAATGTCCTTTTAAATGTCCAGGACATGCCAAGAGGATCCAATGCACCAAACCCTGAATAATTAAGTCTATTTTCAGCTATCAGTTAGGATTTGGATCATTTTAATTCACTTTTCATCTCTGAGTGTTGACTCACCCATGCAGTTTGGTAAGGAATTCTATTTTGCCTTGATTTACTTAGTTGTCCTTTCTTGTACTTAGATGCTCTGACTTTGAATTTTTGGTTTTGTTATCTTTTCTCTTTTAAATCAATATCTCCAAGTCTCTGAGTTAAGCTCAAGATCCAGTCCTAGGGCTGGGTCTTGTTTGAGATTCTAAAATGATGTTTTCCCTGCATCAAGTACTCAGTACTCACCCTGCTCCAAGATGTAGCCCCAGCGATCTCGTGAGTGCACAAATGTGATCTGGGGTTAGACCAACTCCAGTTACAGATTTCTCTAAACACTCCCTCAGTCTTACTTTTCAGTGTTCAGTCTGTACCAAAGGCAGACGAACGTGGATGTGGGAAGACTTGTTTCAGGCTGGGAGGGATCCACCTGCCCATGCTGGTACGTTGACACCAGCAGCCCTTTGATCTGTGCCTGTGGGAACACCTTGTTCTCTTACTGGGCTGAGCATAATCTCTGCTCGATGGCCTCATGATTCAGTGTTTATCTCAAAAGAGATGATTCAACAATAATAATAATAAATGTTAAAAATGCTGACTGTAGACAGCTAACTCAGGTCCAACCTTGGAGAGCTGGGGAAGGATGTGACCAAGATGGGAATTTTGAGGAAGTGCAGACCCACTGCCCTGACAAAGACAAACCTTGAAACACTGATTTTCATTTCCAGGGGTAGGAAATACCTCTCTACCCTGACCTTGACCACCATTTCCAGCCCCATCTGCACATGTGGCAGCACCTTGCTGCAGCTCCCTTGGGCAAGAAGGGCTATTTATAATTAACCCCTGGACATCTCTTCCACTCTGGACACCAAGGATTATTAATTTTTTAACTTATTAAAAAGTATTTGATTATTTATTTAACATTTATTTAAAGACATATCCTGGGTCTTTGAAAGTGAGTGCAATGTTAGCACTAATCACCTTATGCCATGCTGTCAGTAAAAGGGATTTTGTCTAACTGATGTTTAGCTTTTCATTGGAAATGTGAAATCATAGAATTTCTCTTATTTGTTATTTTTTAAAGACCACCTGTGTGCTTGACATTTCACAATAATAGAAAAAAACCCCCTTCCATTTTAGAGAGACATATAAGTAAAGACGAAAAAATTGCCAATTCTTCTGAGCTTGTTCAGGCGCTTGAGGGAATTGGGCCTAGCTGTACACAAATGTATAGAAAATGTTCAGAAATTCTCTTGCCAAATGCTACATTCTCAATTGCTTTATTAACCTGGATGTTCCAATAAGATTTTTTCAGCAGGTACTTGGTATATTGGAGTTCCAATGGCATTCTGCAGGCTACAGTTGTTCAGGATAACAGCTCTCCAACAGCCTGAGACTGGGAACTGTTGTGGGAGCACAGGATAAATCAAAATGCTGCCAGAGAAACTTCTCAAATGAAGGAGACTGAGATTCAGCCTGATGATGGTTAGGCCCAATTACCTGACTAAGAGAATTGCACCAGAAGGTGGTAGGGGTGGAATTATAATTGATGAACCATGCTGGAGACCAGGTAAACCATGCCTCTGAACAGATTGCATGTCAAATTGTAAATACAGAATAAACCCATAAATACAGTTTAGATAAAATAGAAATATTTAAATATAAGATATATAGAAGTGGTGTAGAGGACTAGAAAGGTTGTAGATTGATGGCATGAAATCTCAGTCTAATCCATGTGGGATAAAGTCTAGGTCTGAAGCACAAGCATGGCAAAGGAAGTACCATGTGCTCCAAAATCCATCTCTATCAGCCCAAATCTGAATCTTCATTTTAATGAAGATTAAGTGACTGTTTTCCTGTGGAACAGATAAGGGAAGCAAGAAGGTTCAGATTATACTTTCTATCTGGTGTGTTAAGCCAGAGAGAGGAAAAGCTGTGAGAAAGAACTTGTTTGTAAGAGTGCCCCGCAGTGATTAGTTCTGCAGTGTTGCAGATCATGAAGTGATCGTGAAGCCAGAAAAAAGCAGAATAAAGATGGGAGTTACAGAGTTTAGTTGGAGATTGTCTCCAGAGGAGAAGGTGGCACCTTCTTCTGAACTTAGCAATAAATGGGTGAGGGGACTTACAGGGCATGACCCTCATGTCACACTCTGCTTCCACCATATCAAAAAGGATTTGTTTAATTTGAATAAAGCAGCTGAGTGACAGGGTCAGAGAAACAGAGAGGAGAGTCAGAGAAAGGGGTGGGAGGTGGGGGCAGATGTCAGTGTTGCTGTCACCAGCTCGTTGGTTGAAGCCAGGGAATGGGATGTATGGCTGAAAGGTGAGGGGCATACAATGAAAGAAAGTCAACAAAGTGATGATTTTTTTTTCTTGTGAGGGGAAGAGAGTGAGCGAGAGAGATTAGGGGAGAAGGCTACTGTTTGCTTCTGAGACAGGTATGATAGGAAAGAACAGGCTGGAGAAGAGTTTTGCTGTATGACCATGCCAGGATCACTGCTGGTCTTGGAGAGTACTCCACTTGATCATGGGGGACTTAGGAGTGATGAGAATTAAAAAAAGGTGATATTTGGAATTGACAGCATGGTCAAGGATCCCAGAAACAAAAGGAGAGTAAGAAGTGAAGATGTGCTAGGGAAAATGCAATGGCATAATTAAGATTTTTTTAATAAAGAGAAGAAAAATATGAATTATTTTAATTCATAGCATTGAATTAAACTTAATTAAGCTTTGTGTTTGGTTTTTTTTCGTGCTGGATAACAGGATAAAATGAAATTAGAGGAAATTCAGTCTGAGCATCAGTCAAAATTTGTTTTGAAAAAATTGTCAAAATGTTTTGCTATGGAAAGTTTTTAAAGCATTTCAAACTGACCCAAACAGTACAGACATGGGAATTTAAGAAGTCATCCTGCACTGGGATGCTGAGTAAACAAGAAATAGGATCCAAACTCCACTGATCTAACTATTGTTTCTGTTTGCAACATTTATCATACATTAATTTCAGAAGTCCATACTGTAAAATATTTGTAAATTCTACTTTTACTAATACACACACTTATTCAGAATTTCTCAGTAGCTTTTGGAGAGCATCACTGTTTATTTTCTCAAGCATTTTATATTGAATGCACAAATTGTTTTGCTTTAAGGTGATCTCAAGAGACAGTTTCTTGATGGTTGTGTGCATGCCTTAGACTCTTGCTTTCACTGTAGGTATTTACATTTTTAAACTCAGAAGTTGCTCTCTGCTTCTTGTTTAAAGAAGTATTTGGAGAGTGGCATCGCCCTCTGTTGTGGGTGGCTATCATAAAAGGCTGCCTTTTGGACACCCCTCTAATGGCTAAATTGGACTGTATGTCTGTGTAGATGATCAGGTGAAGAAATACAGCAATTTTGGCAGGTAAGAAAATATTAAAGGCGAAAAAAGAACCCCTAAACACTAAACTCTGTGAGTTTATTTCTCTGTGAGTAGCTGGAACAGGAAAATTTATTTATATGTCATTTGTATTCTCAGGTCAGTGAGCTCCAAATGCTGATAATATTGTATTGATAATTAGTTTATTGGAGGTATTGTGGGTTCCACTGGGGAGTCACACCGAAATGCAAACATCAACCCAAAGCCTGGTTTGTGCCTGTGGTTTGCTGCTCCTTTGCAGCACAACTGGATCTGCTTTTGGTGAAAGTCACAAACACTCCTCACATCTTGGAGTGGAGCTTCTCCCATGCCCTCTGCAGCACTGTGAATCTGGAGATGCAAAATGAGAGAGGAAGGCCCAGTCCTGCCTACTGTGGGACACCTCCTGAGGGCTGCCAATTCTTCTTTTAGCCCATTCAAAGTCACTGATGAGCAGTAATTTTATGATGCTAATAAGATACCGAATAGACCCCTGCGACAGATTGTGGGGTCAGCTGATGTGGTAAATGCTCTTATCAGTGACACCCACCATCCACACCTTTATTTGTAGTGCCTGCAAGTGACTCTCTTTTCTAATACTGCAAATAAAGTCATGGAATTTCAATAAATAATTCAGCCCTGGATCTTATTTCGGGTTCAGCATTAACTTTCAGCACCTGGCTGCTGTTATTATTTGTTAGTCTGATATGCTGCTTAGAGGCATGGAAATTTGGCTGCAATTCACCAGCATTTGCAGAACATGATATATGACCAGATTACTATCCCTGGATCAGAGATTTTTAACAGACATGCAAATTCCAGATATTCATAGATTTAATTCTTACAAGAAAACCTGCATGAAGGATTCTGGTACTGTAATGGGAGCTCTGCACAGAGCTTGCTTTGGAGAAACAACTCCAGTATTTGCACCTGATCTCTACTAGAAACAGGAATAATTTGACTATAATTTGCATTGCCTGTGACACCTTTTGAAAATGATCTATCTCTCATTTTATTTTCTGCAGCTTCTCTGGGGGAAATGACTCTTTTTTTATATCTAATTAGCTCTCAGGATATAGAATAATCAATATCTGAAACTATTAAAATTGGTACTTTGTGAATAGCTAAATAAGATTCATTTACAAATTCTTTCTTTGGAGCACATAAAGCCACTTGTGGTTTTAATCACATTAGAAAGAAACCAGTGAATCCAAAGTATGACTCTGCTTTCACTGAAGTCAGTGGAATATCTATCATTAGTGGGAATATTTTTTGTGAATACTGACTGACTGTTATGGAATTAGATAAAATATTCTATGATTCAATGATAATATACCTTGAGTTGGAAGGGAACCTTTTAAAGGTCACCTAGTCTGACTCTCCTGCAGTAAGCAGGGACATCTTCCACTAGATCAGATTGCTGAGAGCCCTGTCCAGCCTGATCTTAAATGTTTCCAAGGATGGGACGTCTACCACCTATTAATTAGACTATAACACATTAATGGGTGTGGCATCAAAAGGCCAAAACCATAATATGATCCTGTAGGCAGAAGCACCCAACATGAAGGAGCTGCACTATGTATATGCAGAGCATGAACAGCCACCAGCATCAATATCCTGCAGGACAAGATCCTTCCAGTACCTGAAGGGAGCTGACGAGAAAGATGGAGAGAGACTCTTTGTCAGGATGTGGAGTGACAGGACAGAGGGGAATGGCTTCAGACTGAAAGCAAGCAGGTTCAGACTGGATATTAGAAGTTCTTCACCTAGAGAGTGGTGAGGCTCTGGCACAGGAAGCCCAGAGAAGCTGTGGCTGACCCATCTCTGGAAAGGTTCAAGGCCGGGTTGGATGGGGCTTGGAGCAACCTGGGATAGTGGAAGGTGTCCCCTGCCCATGGCAGGGGGTTGGAACTGGATGATCTTTAAGGTTCCTTCCAACCCAAACCATTCTAAGATTCTAAGTTTATTTGTATTAAAATAAAGCATTTGTGACTTTTTTGTTCAAAGTCCTAACCTCTTCCTATGAGATATGCTGTTGTATCCAAAACAGACAAGCAGTAGCTGATTCTTAAGTATCTCTATTGATTTTTACTAAAATTGTGGCGATTTTCTGAATTCTGCTGTGTCTTGACTCCTCAAATCTTATGACTAAGATTTCTTCCAGTACTTAAACCCACATGCATAAATGCAACTGATAGATAAGAAAATAAGATTACATATCTAAGAGATGTGAAAAATTAGCTAGCTTTTGGAAAACCCCACAAGTGGGATGCTGACTTCCCTGGGAGCAAGAGCTTCTCCCTGCAATGCAAACAGGGAACACTAGAGGGGATTTTACTACCACTCTATGTCAGGCGTGTGCCTCTCCTGGAAACCCCTCCAGAACATATGTTCTAGTTCAGCCACGAGATGTTGGCTACAGGCTGAACGAAATCTGTGTTTGTATGGTGGAAAAGGTCAGGAAAGAGTATGATAATTGTCCCTTCTGGCCATGAAACCTCTGAGTGAAATTCTGGTCCCGTCAAAGCCACAGGCAAAATTGCCACTGATTTCACTGTGGCCAGACTTCATCCTGTGCAGGTCAGGGTGAAGCAAAAGTTTGTGCCGCCAAGCATCCAGCTCTGACAGCAAGAGCAGCTGTATTGTCAGAGCCACTAATATGCAAGGATTTTTGAAACATCTTATGCTCCCTCTCCACTCTGCTGCAGGATGAAATAAATCCAGATGAGTTTTACCAACTTGTTTTGCTTTCTTCAAAGTCTCCCTTAAATGCAAGATTACACAACCTCCTTAGAAAGCCTGCTTTGTGTTTCATTAGTCCTATAATTGCACTAGTTTTTTCCCTCCTAAAGCTTTATTGTTGCAAATTAAGCAAAATACTTAATCCCATCCTCTTGTGGGCATGAACAACAATGGATCATCATCTTTGTGAAACAGTCTTATACATGCTTGAGGACTGTTATGCTGTGGTAGAACATCACATGTATGTCACGTTGTTGCTGTTGCCTGTAGATGCATAGGCTGATGATTCATATTGTTTGTGATTTATGTAGAACCTCCTCCGCTTCACCCTCACCAGCTATTCCCCATCCTGCATTTGTACATTACGTTTTGATTTTCTCACATCTTTTACCTTGAGGTGTATTTTGCTAAATTTCATTTAAGTGATTTCAGACACTTTGTTCCAACTTCTTATCATCACTTTGAGTCTACTCCTCTCCTGGGAAATCCCAATAACTTCTCTGTGCTTGTTGTTGTCAGGAAATTTTGTAAGGTTCTGTCTGTTCCTTCCTCCATTTTGCTAATGGAAACATTAAATATGACTCATCTTGTCATAGACCTTTATGGTACCTCTGTTTGTTATGTCTTTATACATTAACAGAAAACTTGGCTATTGCTACTCCATAAGTATTTTTTAAACCACTCATATGAGCACTTTGCAGAGATTTCACACCGGTCCTGTTTCCCTATTTTGTTAATGAAAATACAGTCCGGATCTGATATCATAAACCTTATAGAGGTCAACTTGTAGGTACTTGCTGCTTCCTACCTACCCACTGTGCTGGGAAACCTGTCAGAGAACAAAATTTACTTGGGTTAATTTGTGCCATTTGTTCCCTGTAAGTCCATATTGTCTTTTCTTTTCAGCGTTAGACTTCCACGTGCACTTGTGAGTTACTCCTTAATCACTTATTATGGTATCTTTCTATATGTTAAGCTTATATATATGACATTTCTCGAGTTCTTGTCTTCTTCCTGTGGTGTCTCATTCACAATGAATTATTGATGGGTGCCCAAAACAAATCTTTTAAAAGCTGTCCTCTGAGGTTGCATCCGGTGGCTGATGTGGGTACCCAGGATCCTGTGCTGTGACCCTGCTGAGTGATGGGAGCACCTCTGCTTTATTAGTTTGGAAAAGGCTCAGGAAGAAGTGTAAAGGATGACTGTTATTTGTCCATCAAGCCAAGAAGGAAACACCTGTGTTTTTAGTCCACTATGTCCCAAAACCCGTGAACTTTGTGCACCATCTGCTATTGGGAGCTGTGATGAGCTCCTAATTTTGGGCAATTTTGGGCAATTTTTGGTTTTGAAGAATTTCAAGATTTTCCTCTAAATTGCTCTAAGTCTAAAAACCCCATTTCAAAACCTTCAGAGAATTATTGAACAGAAGCTGAGGTGGGTTTTCTGTGAGGAGGGAAACTGAAATAGTAATTTTAATAGGAAATTCTGGCTGGTGTGTGGGTTGCTGGGCAGCCAGGAGTCCTGCAAGTCCTGCTGAGCTGCACATTGTGACCCCATGGCTTTGTGTGGTCCCAGCACCCTGCCTGTCCTCAGGGGCTGGCCAAAGACCATGACTCCAGGCGTGTTGTCAAGGGGGTATGGCCAAAGCCTTTGCACATTT
Source organism: Atrichornis clamosus (assembly GCA_013400975.1). Taxonomy (NCBI): domain Eukaryota; kingdom Metazoa; phylum Chordata; class Aves; order Passeriformes; family Menuridae; genus Atrichornis; species Atrichornis clamosus. The sequence continues at coordinate 69,705 of WBMZ01002121.1, forward strand.
CCATCAGGTATTTGTCAAATTCAAGCGAGCTCCTCAAAAAATATTCTTCCAATGGAGATTTTACTTTTCAACACTCTTAATTTTTTTGTCTAGTTGCTCAAGAGTCTCCCAGTCAGTGATACTAGCTTCTTACTGAGGTTTTTAAAACCAGCTTTTCGTTCTGGGTGGCTTGTGGCCTGATTTGCCAAGCATAGAGAGTGATACTTGTGAGAAGGCAGCTGCCTCTGTATTGTCTCACAGGATCTAAAACTGCTAGCCTCTTTGGAAATGTCAGCCTGCATTTATCACCCATCCTTTAGCCCATATTGTGCTGACATTTAAAGAATATAAATTAAGGACATGCTCTATGTAATCTCTTTCTAAAATACTGCTGGTGTTACTTAGTGACTCTCGCTCTTCTGGGGGCTTTCCCTTTATACATCACCCTGTGAAAATCAGTCTTGGTGTGCAGAAATTCCCCACGGCAGAGCATGCTGGAATATGGTCTCTTGGAAAAAAAAAGTTTGGTCTCAACCTTAATTCATATATATATATATATATATACACACACACACACACATATACAGATATATATACGTGTATATATGTATACAAAATATATTTGTATATATTTAGGTGTAGGAAGTTTCATTATAGTTCCCACTACCTTTAATTATCTAATATTAACTTCTCATTAAGTTGACCACATGCAAAGCTAAGTAAGGGATCCAAAAATATAAATGAGAACAAAATAATATAATGTTCTAGGGTGTCAGACCCTTCTGTGCTCTTCTGCTCTGCTGGTATTTGTCAAGTCGTGGAGCTTTAGTTCTTTGAAGAAAGCAGCAGAGGTGGTAGGAATAGCACACAATCATCTCCATGCAATGAGACTATTCAACTACATCTAGTCTGTAGTTTTCTAAATGCAAACTGCACGTAACAGGTTGGAGTTCTCAGGCATGGCAAAGTTTATTTCAGAGCAAAACTTATTTCATGCAAGAGCAAATGCAGTGGTCAGTGGCTGCAACAAAGCCCTTGAGGAAACCAAGACCTATTTGTTTGGGTTGATCACTGTGCATGCAGCTGTTCTGCTACCAGGGCCTCAGCTGATGTGGCAGATGAATGATCTTTAGCTGTGAATATCCAAAGCCATCATGAAAGGATCCTTTGGAACTGAGCTCTTCCTGCCCATGCTGCCTTTCATGTGTATATAAAAATTTGGAAAATCATGATTTACCAAACCTACAGATAATATTCGTCACATCCTAACTACAAGATGCTCACGGGGTCTCCAACCTGCAATTCCAACTGCTGAAAGTCCTGAATGTCTCAAGAGCACAAATGCATCTCTCCCAAAGCTGCAGAGCTCTGAGAAGTGCAGTGACAGCTCCTTGGAGATCCTCAGCTCTGCTGACATGCTGCTCAGCTGGTTTGAACCCAGTGTGAGAAGCCAGCTCTCCTCAAATTGGCCAGCAATGCACACCCAGCTAGCTTATGTGGATCTAAAATACATGCCTGGATGTAATGCCAAACTTGGACAGCATTTTGGCTGGCTTTTGGGGAGCTGGCTAAAGAGTTTCACCACTTCCTTTTTGTTTTGTTACTACCCTGACAGTCTTTCAGGCAAATGCTCTATTTTTATTTGACATATATGCACATGGTCCATTTCCATGTGTGTGTTCTTAGGAATATATTCCTGCTCTATCTTGCCCTCCCTTGGAAGGCTGTTGCCCAGAGCTTCTCCCAGCTAAATGAAATCTCAGAAAAAGTCCAATGAAGTTAAAATTTGCTGAACAGCAAATTTATTATTGTTGTTATAGGCCCCCGTTCAGGAAAGTACTTAAGTATGTGCTTAAGTCCCATTGAAATCAACAGGACTTAAGAACATGCTTAAAGTCAAGCATATACTTCCTCTGAATTGGGATGTATTTCAGCACATGCTTAAATGCTTTCCTGAACCAGAGCCACAATCAACAGTGTCCTGTGGTACACAGGGCTTGTGTGACGAGATTTACTTCTTACTTGAGACCTACCAGTGCTGCTCTATGAATGTACAGTTCTGAGCTTGCCTCTCCGTTGGTGGCACTCCAAATAGCTCACTGGATTTTACATTTGGATGAGAAGTTGGGAAAGAAAAAAAAGACAAGAAAATAAATAAAAAAAAAAAAGATCCTTGCTAGAGCAATACCTTGGCATGTCTGATCTCATGTTGCAACCAATGATTTTTCCCTACAATGGAGATTTGTGCTATTGTGCGTGTGGTATAATTACTAAGACAGATTCTTTTTCTTAATAGCACAATAAATAAGATACTTCCTGGCCTGCTCTGCATCTTGAATAGGGTTTTCACTTCCCCTTTGGGTTCTGAGCGTAAGGAGAGTAAGTGTCAAAAGGCAGGAGCTTTCCCAATTTTAAAACAGCAAGGGTGTAACCACGTGTAATGTGAGCCTCAATTTTGATTGTAGGGATGATGAAATCAAATCCCTCCCTAATCCTTAGTGGGAAACATTGAGGTGAATTAGCCTGCCTGCTTTTGTTAACTTGTTAAAGTCTTTTAGAAAAAGAAATGGATTTTAGTGTCATCACAAATATCTCCCTGCTTTACCCCACAGTCTAACAGACCCCTGGGCCACGTGCAGAGTGGCCTCAATGCAGTGAAAAGTGAAAGGAGAAGGAAGATAGATAAAATCAAATATATTATTTGCCTGGAAAAAACACAGTGCTTTGCAATTGCAACTCTTTCCAGCGCTGCCATTTTTAAGCTAGATGCTTAGTTGTTATTAATGATGGTGCATTTCTTTAAAGTTCTATATTTTGTGAATAACTGAAACTGAAACTTGCCTTTTTTTCCTTCCTTAAGGTTACTTAAAATAACACACAGTTGTCTGTGTGCACTGCAGTCCCTGCACATGTACCAGTTGGAGTATTTTTGGAATATATGGGGAAGTTCATTCCAGTTATTTTTTTTAGAGCAAAGTGTTAGCTTGAACTTGAGAAGAGTTCGCTGTTCACATCATTCAGCTGTGCTGTGCAGTGGTTGGAGGCTTTTGATACTTCCACGACTTTACAAAAATACTTGACACAAGCTCATAAAATCACTGAGACTATTTTTTGTCCCTCCCAAAACCTCCTTAATTTTGTTAGTTGATAATGTGTCCATGCTGTCCCCACTTGTGCACACAAATGTCATTAAGGTTTAATTAATTCATTAAAAATAACTGAACTATTTAAGGAGGAGCACCTTATAATTAATAAAGGAGAACATCTTGTTCATTCTTGCCATTACTCAGATAGAGGGAAGCAGCTGGTATGACAATAGGCTTTTCCTGATGTGCTTATACTGAGTTCCAGGGCAGGACCTTGCATCAGTTGGTGTGAAACACAGAAACAGGTGGAGATTAAGTAGAAAAGCATACTTTTTTTAGTAGGTAAACTAATATAACTATGTTTTTGGGAAGCAATGGGAGCAGAAAGTGATGTTTCCAAGATGAAAAAAATAATTATTTAGAAATTCTGCCTCCACAAACTCTAGACTTTTCCATTACTGGGGTCCACATTCATCCCACTAAAATTTAGACACTCAGTGGATTCAAAGAGAAAGGTGGACAGATTCATTTTCAGATGTGCATCTTGGCCTTGCCTACACAGGAGACCTTCCTTTGGGCATCTCAGTTAAACTTCAGTGGGATGAGCATTGATTGGCCAAAGAGTCTTACCCAGTAAATCCTCAAATCTGTTTTCATCTTCCACAGTCACTGTGGGAATTTGACTTTTCAGGTGAGGCTCTTCTCAACTGGGAGTGCACTTTAACAACTCAATCTCCTTTATCCTAGTGCCCACAAAGCCTCAAGTCTGTTCCTAGCTGCAATCATTTAATCAGAATTGCCATAACTGTCTCTAGTTGCAATCATTATATCAGAAATATCTGACATTACTTGCAGGGAGAGTGCATACATCATCAACGTGCTCTGTTTTATAAGTGCTTCATCACTTTTACTGTGTTTCAGAGAAGCTATGTGAGAAAGCTTTTGTGCTCATTTGTGAACAACAGCAGGGATAAATGGTGGTTCTCCAGCCTGTCAATTACTTGTTCTTTTCTTTCCATCCACTGCTTGAGTTCTTGATCTTGATGAAGGTATTATTTAATTCCTGCCTTTCTGAGCCCTTACCCTTGGACAGATACATAATAGGTTTGTGTTTAGGCACTACCAGGGTGCTTTCAGAAAGCTGTTTTTCTTTGAAGAGTGACTAAGCCTGGGACATTCTCTCTTCTTCGTCATCCCCTTCCTGGTAGTTAATAGACTTCATAATGGATCTCAAAACACTCTGATAAGCCTTTGAAGTTGTTACCTACTAAGGCTTTGCTCTTTCTGAGAGCTGAACGTTGAATTACTGACTGCTGTTAGAAGCAATGAGAACGGATTCACAAAACCAACAGAGTCTTCTATATAATTTCCACAGAAAAAGAGTTGAATTAATGGATAAATTGTGTTGCTAGGGAGATTTTGATTCTGTTCCCCTCTCTGTCACCAGTTTGCCTTGTGATTTGTGGTAGCGTTTTCAGTTATGCCAGTCACATGAGATCAAAACCCATGAGTCAGTCTCCACCCAAATCATGAGCCTGGCTTCCAGATCCCGGAGCTTTGAACAGAGATCATACCATACTTTTTTCTTTAGTTTATCTTTTGTTTGTGGAATTTCCTCTGCCTATTCCCAGTGTGTCTTTAGCAATTAATGTTTCCCACTGCTTTGGAAGTGCTGAGAAGGAATTTTGACCATTTAGGGCTGTTGGAGGTCTCATTTGACCTACACAATTAATTTTATTTTTGATCACCAAGGGAATCTTACTTCTTCCAGATTTCACATCTTTCTCCTTTCCCCAATGACTTCTGCATCCCTTAGCCTCACACAACCCATCACTTCTGATTCTTCCTTGAAATTGTCATTCTTCTAGGCACGTGGTGTGACTCTTGGGGATGTTCTGTGCAGGGCTGAGTTGGAGTCGATGATCCTTGTGGGTCCCTTCCAGCTTTGCAGATTCTGTGATTCTGTTTTATTCATCTGCTCTGTCTCCCCTTTAGTCCTCTGGTCTGGAGGTGGTTTTTCACTGTTGCCTTGAAGGACAGAGAAGGTTAAAAAATACAGGTCTGGGTAGCCCTTAACCTTTGCATGAGAATTGGAGAGAGCAAGAGCAGGGAAATGGTGTTCCTGTGTCTTTCCTGAAAAAGATGAAATTGTTGCCTGCAGCACAAGAAGTGGGTGATGAGGTCAGGCAGGAGCTTACCTTCATGCAGGATGGAGACCTGCAGGAGTGCTGCAGCTTTGCATATTATTGTGAGACAAGACCCCTTTGCTCTTGATATACTTGGAGAACTTGGCAAACCAGGGGTTTGCACTTACTTTGAAGGCAATCAGGTGAAATGTAAACCAGAATTAATGGATTTATAAGACAAAATAATTCCAGGTATGATGGTAATCAGCCCTTCTGCCTGTGCTCTTTTGCCCTCTAATTCAATCATCAATCTGTTTTTCTTCAAATTTTAGGTTTGTGATATATTGTTTGCACACTCAGTTAGACAACTCCTTTATGAAGGATATGGTTATGATGAAGATGGTGAAAAAGCCAAGGGGAAATTTGGTGTTGTATCCCAGTTTTCTCCCGTAGATTTGCCTCCTTTCAGGAAGGGCAAGAACTTAAAAGTTTTGGGCAATGTTTTAACAAGCTAAAGCCAAATCAGAAAATGTGACTTTGCAGTAATTATGGCATGTACTACTGTGGTGCCTGGTATTCCCATGGTGACACTGTTGCTGTTGCCATGAAATTTGCAGAACAGAGCTAAGGATTTAATTAATAACATTTTGCAGAACCAGGCTATTCACAGCTCAGGTAGATGGCAAATGCATCTTCTCTTACTCATCCTCATGCCCTACCACTCTTTCACCCACATTGTTTGCTGATCCTTGAATATGCCATGTGCCAGACATATTGCAGATCCATAATTTCAAGCAAAACTGAAGCCAAACGGTTCCTTTTATATCCAAATACCTCTAGAGTCTGAGAACTTGAAACTGAATCTGAACTCAGATCAAAACTCTTTACACAGCCCTAAACTTTGTGACAGTTTGTCTCCAAGCCTTGAATTCACACTTTCTCCATAGTTTGGCGGCAGGAAATGTGGAATTTGTTTTTAAACCCAGAATCATCAAAAGCTGCATTCAAGACATGAGAAAGATTCTCCATGCCCACCAGAAAATCTTTTGGCTGAACATTTCACAGGCAAGGCCTGAATTTGTACCGACTGGACATGTCTCAAAATGTTTCTAGTTGTGCTGTGGATGTTTCACAGAGCTGTAATAATTAGAAGTGATTCTTTCTTTAAGACAGAGAAATGCTACCTCACAGCTTGAATATAAATAAGAGAAAATTTATGAGAGCCAACAGAGTAATATAATATTGTCTCCAAAGGAAAAGGGCATTTACTTGCTTAGCTCTTTCATCAGCCGTTTTCGGACACACACTGTGTGCATAAAATACAGTTATGCAACACATGTGGGTCAACAACAGAAGGTTGGTTGCTTCACCAGGATTATAAGAATCTTTTAAACACAATGGTACCACAAATTAAAATGGAAATCTATCAAAACCATTATCGTCCTGAAAGCTTTGGCCACAAGCATAATTATTGTAGAAAGATGTTGTCCTTGGACACAGCTTTGGCTCAGTTCAGCTGGTGTTATTTGTATCCCTCCAAGGCTCAGCGTTAGAATTTGCATGGCTAAGGACTATGAATTTTTAGAGGAAAAAATAGTCTGTTTCCTCAATGCTAACACTAGCAGTTTTCTATTGTTGTGTAGTGATTTTTAGGCAACTCATTAGATACTAGAGATGGGAACAGAATGTGGTGGCTGAAGTGTGCCTTGAACCTCGGAAGGATTTGGATGAAGGTTTGTGTCTGGACCTGGCTGTTTGTGTCTGAGGCAGCTGCCTTATTGGATGTGAACAATAGTGAGTTCACGTCCAGAGTATTTGGGTTTAACTCTAAAGTACATGTTTTAGATAGTAAAACTGTGAAGCAGATATTGAGTTGGTATAAGCTGCAGTCTACAGACTTAAAAGAGCAGAAAACATGTCCTGAGTTTGTCTACCCTGTCCATAAGACAGGCAGGGATGTAGGGATGAGAGTAATTGGAAGAACACCCTGGATGTTTCTTGCCATTAGCAAGAATCTCCTTGTCCAGAGCTGCCCTCAGGAGAGGCTCCATGTTGCATCCTCAAGCTCCTGACAAAGGCTGAATCCTGCACTAGCTCCATTCTTGTGTTGATGATAAACTATATTCAATAACAGACACTGCTGGTTATTTTTGAAATGATTATTTTTCTTTCAAGATCCAATTTTCCATCTTGAGGGAGGTAAATGACTAACAAGTCTGAAATCCATTTTTCCTCTCTGTCCATCCCCAAGGCCGGTATAGATGGCGAAAGCATTGGGAACTGCCCGTTCTCCCAGCGTCTCTTCATGATCCTGTGGCTCAAAGGAGTTGTGTTCAACGTCACCACTGTGGATCTGAAAAGGTAAAAATTGTTCAGTTTAGTTGAAAATAGTTGTGTGATCCAGTGTTTGCCATATAGAAAGACCCCTCTAAGTTAAATCAGATTTTTATCTGGCCCAGAGACCCTGTGGTGCATAACAAAATGGTTGGGATTCAGCTTTGGTTGTTTTTTTTTTTTTTTTTACTTGTGGAATGTTTTTATATTAAACAGGGTGCTTGGGGTAGTTTCAAAGTCTTCTAACCACAAATTACAGGAAAAAAAAGGGCATACTGATTTTGTAGGAACTATAAATATCTGTGCAACTATCCAACCATAAAGATTAGTGATTTCATTACTTTTTCTCTGCCTGCAGAAAGCCAGCTGACCTGCACAATCTGGCTCCTGGGACCCACCCACCTTTCCTGACATTTAATGGAGAAGTCAAGACAGATGTTAACAAGATTGAGGAATTCTTGGAAGAGACCCTTGCACCTCCAAAGTAAGAGCTTGAGATTTTTTTCAGTCAATATTCCATTTCCTAGGAATGAAAAGTGTCCTAAGAAGAGTTCCTAGAAAGCAACTCCTTCCTACAACCTTTACTTACAGGAGTAATATTTATTTATGAAACTTGCTGGCTTCAGTGAGATGACTTCCATGTGTGAAGGTTACTTGTGTGACTAATAACTGCAGAATGTTTTCTCTGTACACATTTCAGGATGCCTTCGTATGCAGAATTAAGGAGACCAGTACTAGAAAAATTTTGTAGGGGTCTGGTGGCCACATTTTGCAAAGCTAAAAATAACTTAGAATGGATGCTGAGAATTGCCACACAAAATATCTGTGCCAGGAAAAGCATTTTACAGTGAAAGACTAGAGGTTTCTGAGCTGTATGGTGTGTTAGGAAGGTTGGAAGGGGGACTGATTAGAGAGGATGAGAGGCTCTGGAGGCAGAAAAGTGCTCATTATTCTAGTCAAGAAATGACAGGAGCCCATGACTGGAAGTTATAACCAAACTAATTCAGATTAGAAATAAGGCCCAGATTTTTTCATTATGAAAATATCTACCAAGGAACAGTTTAGATTTACCAGATATGCCCTAGTTAGTCAAGCATTTTGGATTTAATACAAGAATAATGGGAAAAAGAAATAGTTGGCTTGTGAGTAGGACCTTAGAATCTATGAATCAATCAAATTTGGCTTGGTTCCTTATGGAGTGCTTTACCTCCAAGCAAATCAGCAGCTATAGGCCAGTCCTGAGGCTAGAGATCAGATATTTAAATTTTCTATACTCTGCTCCAAGACCACTGAAGTCAGGAGGAGTTGTTAGTTTGTGATTATCTTTCAAATCAATGTATTCCTTTGCACCAGCTGTCTATGAAAAGAATTGCAGAGACTGGAACCTTTATGTTCTTTCACCTGGGTAACCCCAACATGCCTTGCTATTCCATCCTGGAGTACTTTTACGGTCTAGGGAATTATACACGACTGCCATTTGTAATGGAGAGAGCTGGCTGCCCTACTCCCCTGCACCTTCCTGGAAATTTATGCTTCCTTTTGATTTAAGGCTGATCTTGGATTGGGGAACATGAAGCACCAGTGAAATTACCTTTGTCTTGAAACCACCCCTGTGTAACTTTCTGCACACCTGCCTTGACAGACAGATAACAGATATTGTAAAGAGGGACTTCCCAAGCTGTTGTTTTGAGATAATGACAGTGTTAATTACAGCTCCTCATACAGAAGTTTTTTCTCTCTTCTTGTAAATTGTATTTGTAATCATCACTGAGATGCTGGTAACAAGGGGTTACTCTCCACACTGCTCTCCCTTTTAAGGTATCCCAAGCTGGCTGCTAAGCACCGGGAATCCAACACTGCTGGAATTGATATATTTTCCAAATTTTCTGCATACATCAAAAACACCAAGCAGCAGGATAATGCTGGTGAGTATGACCATTGCCAAATGTGCCAGGGAGTTTGTGTGCTTAGAAGTGGAATAATGTTGCTGTTCTCTCATCATTTTATTGTAAACTCTGTTCAGATGACATCAGGTACTGCTGCTGATCAGCCAGAGATGGTTGGGTTCAGTGGACTCAACTTACATGCCCACAGTTGAATTAACTACATCTGTAGTAGTGAATAAAACAGCCACAGAGTGTTTGGTAGCCTCTTTACCAACAGGTATGACATGACTCCTGTCCACACAGCCCAATTTCCTCATCAGAACAGAATCCCTTGCTGTTTACTGGAAGAGACTGGTGGCCTGTGCTACCTCTACTCTGCCCAGGCACTGCTTAGAGGAGTGTGTGTCACAGACCCAAAACTGTGAGAGTAACTCATACACTTTGTCAGACGTTGCCATGGGGCTCTTGGCCCACTTATCCTATGATTATGTTATGCTGTTATAGCTAATTTGCTCATGTAAACTGAGTTATATCAAGACATTAAATATAAAGTAATTACATGAAAGAAGTGACTTTAAGAAATGCAATTGCGTTCTGTAAGCTCCAGACTTTCATTCACGTTTGTTTGTGAAAATAAAGAACCCTGCCAGAAGCCAGATGCCATTCATATTTACATGCATCCCACACTGTCTTCTTAATAAAATTGCTGTTCTCCACATTCCTTTCCCCTCAGAGAGAAAAGACGTCAGCTAGTCTGAGTTCCTGTAGCTGCATAAAGCTAATGGATTTACACATCCCTATCCCTGGAGATGATCTAGTAGAATATTTGCAATCATTTACTGATGTACCTCCTACTTTATATTACTGGTTTCACAGACAGAGACATAAGGCATGTTGAATACCATGCTCTCCTATCGCATCATTCAGAGAAAACTAGATTTTGCAGGTTCCAGCTCTGCCACACATTTCATCTGCGCAATTATATTTCATTGCCCGGGGCTGACCCATGAGATAAAAGTGGGTAAAAGATGATTTATGTCAGATAACAATCTCCTCTGTAATATTTTTGTGTTGTTAACAAAAGGAAATAATTATAGTGCTTCACTTCTCAGTGATGCTAAAAAGTTGGGGTTTTTTGTCTAATGCTAATGGGATGCTCAGCTAACCTCTGTAGGAAGTTGTAAAAGGAAGATAAATTAAGAGTTAGACTAAATAGATGTTACAATGAAAGTAAAATATCTCGGCCATTTACAAGGAATTTTTATGGTCTGCTCTGCAACTGTAAATCTTCAGTTGTGCTGCCCCACATGCAGAATCCCAACTCCTGCTTCTCAGTGACTGCAATATGCAAATCCCTGGACTCACAAGGGCTGACAGTTCCAGCCAGGAATAAATGGCTGTCCTAGAGGTGTCTGCATCTGGCCATTAGCAGAGCTGGAATTCAAGGTTGGATATCCGCTACTGTGAGATTAAGAATCTAACCCTGCAAAGCACTCTGCATTTTTAGTAGCAGTAGTATGGTCACTGGGAGCTTTCCTAGTTCTGCATAACAGGCTCTTGGTTTAGGTACTCTTGTAAATGGCAATTAAGCACACAAAGGTTGTAGTGAAAAGAGGTGTTGAGATGCAGGAGAGCAACAGTCTTTGTCATCCGCAAATCTCCTCATTCCATTTTTTTAGCTGGTTCTTGGTCCTGTCTTAACCAGACACAGCAATCTCTGAATGTACTGATGCTCAACTTTCCTCTTTGAAGTAGACAAATGCTTTTAGCTTAATTTTTTTGCAGCTGGAGTGCTGCAGTGCAAGGAGGATAAAGCAGAGATGGGCAGAGTAGAATTTGTTCTCTCTATCTATAACTGTGTTCTTCCTATCAATGAAGTCAAGTCCCTGAGGACCTTGGGGGCCTGGGGCTGGCAGTGCAGACCTCAATTTCAGCAGAGTAATTGACTTTCAGTTTTCAAGGGCTAAGGAAGAATAGTTTCTCCCTTATCCCAGGGATGTTTTACCCATCTTGTATCCAGTTCATCTGAACAACAGCAGTTATTCTGAAGGCTGGTTTGGATGGAAGATAATAAGTTAGTCAAAAAGTAGTTGTGTTAGATTTCTTGACCAGTGAAAAGAACTGCGTGCAAAGAGGAAAGGAGAGCAACACTGTGTACATATTTCCTAATTAACTTATTTCTTTTTGATTGGTATTTTGTAAATTTCTGTAAAATTGCAACACTGATTCAAAAGGGATCTGGGGCTCTAGCCCTGATCTAATACATATAATTTTGCAACAGGTCCTGCTGCATTATTCAAAATAATAAAATAGAATCGCAGAGTCATTAAAGTTGTAAAAGACTGTGAAGATCATTGAGTCCAACCTGTGATCCATCACTACCCTGTTAGTTCAACCACAGCACTAAGTGCCATGTCCAGTCACTTCTTGAGCACTTCCAGGGATGGTGACTCCACCACCTCCCTGGGCAGCCCTGTTCCAATGCTTAACAACCCCATAAGTGTCTAAATTCTTCTTGATGTCCAGCCTGACTCTCCTGTGGTACAGCTTGAGGCTTCCTGTTGAAGTAAATAATGTTTATATTATATTAATTTATATGGTATTTATTACAAACCATTGAAATTATATATTGTATATAGCAATATTATATTTATATTCTATTACATTAAATTATTAACAATATATTCTATTATTATAATATATTACATTATAATTTTAGATCTCCTATATAACAGCAGAAGTAGTTGTATATATGTATACATATATATACATATATAAACACAAAATGTAATTACTTAGGTGAAGTCCCTGTCCCTGTCTCCACATGAGCAGGGGAGATCCAAAACGAACAGAGGTTGCTGCTTGTGATTATCTTAAGTGGTTCCTGCAGATCCCAGCTCTGACATAAAAGTAATACCTGTCTCATAGTCACCCTCTATACCCATTCCTAGCTCCAGCTGACTCCAGTGCTTGGGTAAATCTGGAAAGCCACACCAGTGACTGGGACATCAGTTGCACATGATCAAAACACAAATAGAAAAAATCTTGTTAGTAAATTAAAAATAGATTACAGAACCCAGAGACCATTACATAAACTATAATATTAATTTATTTTAGTTGGGAATAGGAGAGTGCTGTTTAGCTAAAGCACCAAACATCAGGTTGTTTAAATTATCTTCTCTTAACTCGGGAGTCAGGAAAGTGAATTCATTGACACATGGGGCTATCACGCTGAGAATTTGTAGCATCAGCCTATCTCTAGCTGTGAGAAGAGTGGGTTAGGTGTAATTATGTGTGATCATTCTTTGTAGTGTACTGGTTTAGCAGAGGTCATGTGGTCTGTGCAACGTGAGCTCTCACTCCAGCCCGTGGCTGTTACAACTCTGCAGAAAAATGGCACGAAGTGGTTGGGATAATTAATGACATTTATGCAGCACGAGGACACTGGATGTAAGAACTGATGAGAATCTAATGCACACCGAAGATAAGCCCAAGCTGGTGTTCCTCTCAGCAGGGTTTGCAGCCAGGTCCATGCAGCAATGCCACACTTCAGGCGATGGCACTGCTGGCCGTGTCACTGGGGTATTTCCTGTCCCGAGAGCAGTGGGAAGATGCCAAAGCTAACACAGTCTCTAGCCTTTACGTGGCTAAATGATTCTTTTTTTTTTTTCTGATAGTGGAAAAGTTATTGCAGAAAATAAGACATTAGTGTGTGTCTGAATCCTCGCATGTAAAGGAACAGACGCAAGGACACATTTGTATGTCTGTTTCTAAGATTGTGATACCCTCTGCTGGTAAATATGTGAATGTGTTAAGCAAGCAGCTTTACACAAGCAGCTTTACAATCAGAGCTGAAACAACCCTTAAGAAAATAGAGTTCCTTCTGTCAAGACAGTTTCCTTTTAGAAATGCAACGTCATCAAAAGAGAAGTGTTTCATAGTAACCTATCAATTTTGACAAAGCTTTCATGGAAAAAATCATGTTTTTTCTGGATGAGTTAAATTTATTTTGAAGTAAAAATGCTTTAACATTACAGAGAAAAGTAGTGACTTTTTTTCTGGGTTCATTAGCCACACACCGTTGTGTTTTATGCCTGGCACAGAAGCAGGTGATAACCTTCTCCTGTAAGTCTGCATGGCAATATGTTATTGATCATGATTCATTTACTTACCAAAGGTATTTGGCAGCGAGACTGCCCTGATTTAATAGTTCCCTGAATTTCTGATTCTTTTTTTCCATCTTTGTTTTCCTAACTTTTCTGTCTTATAATATAAAAACGCTGAGAGTTTTGGAATGGGCTGGCGAGGGCTGTAAACCCAGAAGCAAACATGCTCATGCCATATCAAAGTCCCACCACTTTTAAGCTTCTTGAAAGGGAAGGAATTGATTCCAGATTCTCAGGATGTGGCAAGCTGTGTTTAAAGAAAGTGTGTGCATTTATTATTTCAAGTCAGTTCAATCAGAACTTGATTCCTTCCACCCCCTGTGCTACTTGATAATTTTATAAGAGGCCTGTTTGAAGGAGTCATCTCCTTATTGTGGGATTAGATCCATGTCATAGTAGCATGACCGGATTTTTGGTTCTTGAGCCATTGTCATCAGGCTTCACCCCTTGTGCCTGAAATGACATGTGCTTGTTCACACAAAGACAGGAGTCCTTGGAAGGGATCAGTGGCAGATGTCTTGAAAATTATTTCCTAGATGTTCTTGCTCAAGTCTTCACGGCCAATTTGAGAGTTTTTAGTTGCTTACTGATTGTTTAATATCGAGAAGGAGGTCTTGTCTGAGCACAGGAAAGTAAACCAAGGCCTTGTGTGTTTACTTTGGTTCCTTCGGTTGATGCTGAGCAAGTCACTCAAGCTCTGTACAGTCACCAGGGTAGCAACAATTTATGTATTCATTGGAGGAGGATGAAATCTAATTAATTGGAATGCTGTGTACATATTTAGTATCCTGGTTATTACTTTTTCTTGTGAAACTCTGTACTGCAAACCAAGGGGACAACCCAGAGTAACCACCCATTAACTGTTCCGCCTAAAATTGTAAGTTCTTTGGCTCATAGAATGAGCCCTTTGATTTCGTGTACAAGTTTAAAAAGTTGTTCTTGAATTGAGTTCTTAGGGGGCACCAGCTCCAGTGTGGGTGGGCGCATTCATTAGAGGTACGGAAGGATATTTCACTGTACAGCTCTTCAGAAGGCACTGAGCTGGGAGACCACCAACAGGATTTCAAGCAGAGGAATTTCCAGCCGTCTGACCAGAGGACTCCGCTTGTCTGGTTTGGATTTACATCAAGAGGCCAAAAATAAAAGCGCATTTAAATCATTAACTCACATGTGATTAAATGCCGTTCACCTCTCTCAGTAGCTCCATCACGCTTTGTGGTCTGGTGTGTGAGGTGGGAAATGTCTGTCTCGGTGTGCTCTGTATGTACATGTGCAGGAGAAATGCACACGCACGTATAGGGCTGGAATTAAAACTGCCCTACATGGGTTTTACACTGGGGACATACTCCTGCTAAGCAGAGGGTCAGACCCATAGTGCAGGTATGTGCACAGGCTGCACACTGCGCACTGATCCTTCCTAGAAGCCATCACATCCTCTTTAAGTAAGCAGAAAATCAGTTCACTCCAAACCCCAGCATGGAATATTTACAGTAACACCGGGTCCATGGTCAGACCCGAGGCACCTGAGCCAGGGTAGGAACTTCTTGATGTGGTGGGGCAGCCTGTGACATCCTGATAAGTGTGGTCTGGTCTGGCTCCAGCAGCAGGTCAGTGTAGGAGAGCAAAACATCTGTCCCCAAAACATCTCCATGAGTGGTGGAGAAGGGAAGGGGATCAGGTCTCTTCCTTCCAACTTGTCTCAGCCAAAGGGATCAGATTATAACTGCGACTGTGATATGGCTTCTCCTGAGTCTTTGGTCCTTCTGACCCGTTCTGTGCCTAAAAGCTTCACCCTGTGCCCAGTAAGGTTCCTGGCAATGCTGCTCTTGAGTTTGCCAGAGCAAGTTAAAAAAGCTGTTTGAATGCTCTTGTATTGATGGGGAGTTTCCTACAACAGGGATCTCGGATCAGACTCTAATTTGGGACCAACATTAATGCTTTGTGCTTTTTGAACGGATTTTCAAAGTGCTGTATAAACATATAGGTATAAATATATAAATATATGTGTGATGTTTGTGTATATCAACTTGCCATTAACTTTTTTTCTTCTTCCTCTTTAGTTGAAAAACTTCCCTTTTCCACTACAAACACCCATACCTGTCCAAGGCCTAGCACAAGCCAAAATTTGTCCCATGCTGTGACAGCACCATGGAACCAGGAAGGACTGGAAAGAGCTTTTAAAATTGTTTCAGAGAAGAGGACTTGC
The DNA here is from genome assembly GCA_013400975.1 of Atrichornis clamosus. Taxonomy (NCBI): domain Eukaryota; kingdom Metazoa; phylum Chordata; class Aves; order Passeriformes; family Menuridae; genus Atrichornis; species Atrichornis clamosus. Next base: position 85,488 of record WBMZ01002121.1, read on the forward strand.
TTTATGATAGAAAACATCAGGATGACAGTTGTTCTGGTGGAAGGTGTCCCTGCCCATGGCAAGGGGTTTGGAGCTCAATGACCTTTAAGGTCCCTTCCAGTCCAGGTCATTCCATGATTCCATGCTGATTCTATGATTCTTTAATTTTGGCATTTTGAAGCACAAAAAAAAAGCTATTTCAGAACATTTTGAACAAGTTTTTATTACTCTCCCTGAGCTGAATAATGTTGGGCTCATCGTAGCTAAAGTGCCTGGCAGCTTTACAAAACCAGCCCTAATATAAAAAATACCCAGTCTTTAAAACATATGTAAAATAGCTTTTCTGCAACATTTGTGGCACATAAAATACCAAATACATGTTGGTGCGTGTGATATAAAGCTTTTATTGCCATTCATTTGGGATGACCCACATAACTCACTCATGATATGTTAATAAAACTGTTCACTCTGTCTCCTTATAAAAACACAATATAAAGACCACTGAAATTGTGCTGATAGCTTTGTGCTAACTTGTTAAGAAGTGCTGCAAGTTGCATTTATCATCAGTCCTAATTGCTTTATCTGCTCTCTGTTCAGTAATCACAGACTGATTCTAAAATGCCCAGAAACAGCAGTTTGCAAAATAAGTTTTCTTGAGAAATAACTTTTTGAAAGTTCTCCTCAAAATCATGCTGTCTGAAGGCCCAGAGCCATCAATATTCTGTGTGGCACAAGTGACAGCTTTAAGTACCAATATATTTTACCTGCCAGAACTGAGAACTGAAATTTTATGCCATCAGAAGAAAGAAGTTTTCAGTTTTCTAAAATGATAACACACCATCATCTTAATCTGAGAAATATATATTTTACTAGGGAACATTTCTTAACTTTCCTCCCTCTAAGACCTTGCTAGTTGAGGTATGAAGATCTGATGGAAATGTGAAAAACGCTATTTGAAAACAACACAAAACGAACATTTTCTGTAAGTCCAGATGTGATCAGATTGCAGGCTCTCCAAGGCAGGGACTTGGTATGCCTGATTAGAAGACTTAGATGCAGCCATTCTGGGAATAATAAAAATTTGCCATAAATTTAGTAACAGACATAATTTTCTAACACATCTGGGCTGAAACAACTTTGAGGACAGGATACCATAGGGAGGAAGGGAAAAAAAATGAAAGAATATATGTATTTATACAAATGAAAGTTATAGAACATGCTGAAGTCAACGAGGTTAATGACATGCTGAAATTAAGGCACGTTCTCAAGCCTTTGCTGAGTCAGGGCCTATATGCAAGGCCAGGCCTAGACTAAAACACTTGCAATGGGAACAGCAGTTGGCAGACGCTCTTCTTTAAGAGGGAATTATTTCCCCTGTGTGTTTGAATATTCCTCCAAGTGCTGCTGGCTTTACTGGGATGCTTTGTTCTGTTTCCCAGCCGAGCTCCCATGCTCACACACAGGAGCAGCAGCACAGCTGGAAGTGGATTAGAGCAATCTGGCAGCAGCAGTCCCTGGGAGGAATTAAGTGCCTCGCTGCTGGAATGGGAGGCCTAAATTACATTATTATTTAGAATTGAGTTTTAACTTCATTGCTTTATGGTGTTCCTTGGTGGGTAACTCCCTTTGTTGGGATATACTTGGTGTGTCTCAAGTATGTTCCCCACAGCAAGGACTTAGATGAAGCTATGGCCTTACTCAGCTCAGTGTCCAAATCTTATATAAGCAAATGCTCAGGTTTAAACACCCAACTGGTCTTCATGTCCTGAGAGGATTGTTCACAGGCTTACATTTAGCCATTGCAGAGCAAGCTATCACATGATAGAGAGCCCAGTGACTGGCTCCTGCAAGGCAGCTTGCAAGACTGTTGATGACTTCAAAGGGAGACGAACTGGCCCAGAATCTGTTTTTCCCTAAACAGATTTTTTTTTTTTAATGCATACAAATGTTCTTCGTAAAATAACAGGGAAAAGAGGAATCAGACATAAATGAAAATCAGTGTTGCTAAGTTTCTTTATTAGATCAGATCTTAAATAGTTAAAGAATTAACTTTTAGCTTGAAAACAGCACTAGGAATAAGGTGACAAAATGGAATTGGAGAGGCAATTCTTGTCAAAATGTCCTGATTCTTCTGACTGCAGAAAAATATCTGAATTTCACGGACTTTGAGGCCAGGAGGATCTTTGGATTATTTACTATCATCTCCTGTGAATCACATCCTAGTCAGTTTTGCCCATTGAGCAAACACATTGGTGTTTCATCCTTAAAAGGATTTGACTGAGCAGAGAATAGGACAAACTGAAGTGTCTTTGGTCTTTGAGGTTTTTTCCCAATCCTTGAGCACTGTATTATTGTTTTCCTTTGACCTCTTGCTGGAATTCCCAATGCCTTTTTTTAACTGGGGACACCAGAAATGGGAAAAATGTTTTTAATGCTTGCCACAACAATACAGTTGCAACAGAGGCAATGTGACCTCCCTACTAATACTTGAATTATTTTCAAACATCCAGACTTAATCATAACTGGTTTTGCTTCTGCTCCTTTCAGGGAGGTTGAGGCATAATCACGATGATCCCTAAGTCATTTAGTGGGGCTTGAAAAAAAAAAATCTCAAAAGCAGAGAAACAGTGGAAAAGAATTAAGATGTGAGTCATTTGCAAATCTCATTGCCTCATGGCTTTTTGTGTCTCAGTAACAGTTTTTGAACATAAAGGACAGAAAAGGCTGGAAATATTAAATAAATCTGTTTGAGACTGAGATTTTCTAAGTGAACTGAGGGATTTAGGAACTCAATAATTTTAAAATTTCATCTTCAGGTGCTGCTGGCTGTGTCTCCTTCTCATGTGTCTTCACCAATGCTGGAATTAAATAACACAGTTGAATAATAACGTAGTGGGCTGCAATTGGGATTATCCTGGTGTAAACAGGAGCAGACTTTACTCTTCTACACGCCTGGAATTGAAATAAATTGATATTAAGGATTCAAGCGCCAACTGACTGTATAGGAATAAATTTCTTTGCTTAAATCTTGGAACACAAGGGGTCCTCACAGCACTGCTACTGAAGCCCAGCTGCACTCGTAACCAGAAGCTCATTTTCCTCTTATTTGAATGCAGATATATGTAGTTAGTTTTCCTTTGTTAGTCCCAGAACCAACTTCTTTGCTCTTTGGTAATAAAACAAAAGTTTACGCTCTGAGTGAACACACCTAAAAGTCAAGATAGTGGAGTGATAACTTCATACCTCATGATTACCTCATAAATAAGGTGGCTTATAATCTGCAGGGTTTGATTTTGTTTATTTTTTTTTTCAAATCCCTGATGCAAATCAGCTGGTGCTTGTCTGCAGTTGCTTTAGGGACACCTGCACAAGACTAACATGGCAGAGGTCAGGATTAGGCCCTCGGGGATGTGCCCTAGAAATGATGCTTGTCACTTATGTGCTGCTACAGAGCTAGGATGATTTGTGAAACTCAAGCTCGGTGTTGTTCTTCCTGGGGCACTTGTAGGCCAGTAGTTTTACATCCACTTGCTTCCTGCCCTCAGGGTCACTTGGACTCCTAAGAGACTTGGAAATGAAGCTTTTCTTTGGTGTCATTTGAACACCTGGGTTTTCTTCTGAAAGCCCAGCACTTGAAGGTGATCTGACTGCATTCTTCATGATAATGTTACAAGTATTGCATTTATTTCTTGCCTCCACTGTAAAACTGAATAAGAAAAGGGAAGGAGGAAACTTGAGTTTTCAGTAAAAAACTAGAAATAAGTCAAAACAATCTTTCAACATACTTGAAAAACACGTTTAATTGTCTTTTTAAGACATTATTGATTCACCTGTTTTGCTAGGTTTAATTTGGGACTAGGACAGATGGTATCACAAAAACAGAAAGATACCAAGAAGCCTCTACTTTTTGTTATATTTATCGTTTATCTCCCTCTAACTGGAAATATATATCCACAGCTGGTGCATCACTGCTTTACTAATGTAAAATTTGTGGCTGAAAAGTATTTTTATTCTTATTTTTTATATAGGAAGTTGCAAAGCAATTATTTAAATGATTTTTATAAACCTATGTAGAAAAGCTTGAGAAGAAGAGACTCAGGTCTCCTAAATCCAGGAAACCTCTTAACCCTTGGATCATTGTTCTCTGTCTTAGGAAAAAGTAGCTGGGGAATCGAGTTGTCAGTTTCTCTCATTCCTTCTGTGGAATTTTTGAGACAGATCTGTCAAAATATCCCAAACTTTTGAGATGAAACTCTAAAAAATCCACACTCAATCCACATCATCAAAAGTTTGTAGATGGGGTGAGAAGGGAAGGGAAGAGGGATGATAAGGGAGGGATCACCTAACCTAAGTATGTCTAAAAGTTGTACATTAGTAATTCAATAGTCCTGGTTTATTTCTGATCAGTGGAGAGAGGCACCAATCCATTTCTAAAGGGCAGTTTGATTTTTTCTTAAAATATGGGTGTAAAGTTGGGAGAATTGCCTTTGGAAATTGCTACCTATAAAGAAGACTTGGACAACTAGGTCAGACTAATTATCTAGCAATTAGATGGCTGAAGTTACGCAAGGGGAATCTTACCCATAAGCAATCAATAGATTTGTGATGTGTCCAGCTTCCTCAGGCTGCTTGGGGTATCTCTCAGCTCTGTGTCAGCTCCATGTTCCTCTGAGTCCTGGATGAAGTGTTCCTGGGGTTTAGCACCTCCATTTCTCTCACTGGACACACACAGGACATCATACACACACACGTACAGATATGGAAAGTATGTCCCTGTTTATGCCCGGTTTAGGCCATGCCCGAAAGGTGACTTGTGACCAGAGCTGTGTGGCGGTTTCCATGTGTGCCCCTGTGTTTGTGTGACTCACCCTACTCCTGGTGTACGCTCACCGCAACACTGAACAGGAGTAAAAAATCCCTTTTCAAGTCCCAGCTCTGACTTGTCTGCAGGATGAATATGAGCCCCTGTCCCCTAAAACAACCTCCTAACCAGGAGAAAGTGGAGTTGAGGAATAAGAGACACTAGTCTATTCCTCTTGTGCGTACAGAAACGGGTATTTGTTGATTCATTAAGTGGGTAGAAACAGACAGGTCACAGCTTTTCCACAAGGATGTGTGGGCATTTACCTTTGTTGTGGGAACATGTACAAATCTCTGTTCCAGTGAATATTGAATTATTTATCTGGTGTGGAACATCTTTAATAGGAGAGGTGAATCACCCCAGAAACTCCCTTTGGCCCAAAGTTAGGCATCTAAATGCCTTGGATGCATGGGAGCACACAACCTTCATCCTCGCCTGCATTTCCAATGGCTCTCTTAGTGACCTCCCACTCATTTGCTGCTCAGAGCTGGGGATTTTACAAGGCAGAAACATGCCTGGAGAGGATGCTGCAATGCTCAAATTATCAATGTATTTGCCCTTTGGGGAGTAAGCCCTAATATTTAACTTTTTTAAAAAATTGGAGGTATTATCCTACATCACTTGGGTGAACTGTGAAATTATATTCAAAGGGTAGGATTCATCTCACCTGACTTCACCTCCCTGAAAGTGAGGTGTCCAGTCTGAGCTAGTCCTTTAGGTTTCATCTGCAATTCATGCAATAAGAAGGGCATGTGTGGAGTGAGTCACCCTGGTTTAAATCAGGTGTGTCAGGCAGTTGGTTGGAATTACCCTCTAGAGATGTTCAGTCCCTCTGAGCAGAGAGGGAACCTACTTAACCAGCTTAGACAAGGCACCTGATGTTTAAATGGCTGAACAGAAGAAATCAAGGCAGCACTCAAATCTCAAGGGTTATACTGAAATCACAGAGGGGGAAGAGAAACCGTTCAATATGAAATGCGGAGTCATGCGTATTGCAGCCACAGCTCCTCCATGGAGAAGAATTAATCTATCCAGATTAAAGTTTCAATACTCTGTTGAGCCAGTCTGAAAAAAAAGAAAAAGATCAGGATGGAGAAAAAAGAGAGTGAAAATATGAATCTTTGGTCTTTAATCAGACTCTCAGACTAGTAGAATGATATTATTTTCTTACCTTAAATTGCTGTTTCTTAGCTGGTTCCCCTCTTGTACCAGAAAACAGTATTGGGTCTCATATAATATCAAACTGTGAATCTGGAAATGATCAGGAAAGGTGGTTTGTTTTTTTAAAGGAAAAATAAATCTCAGATTGTTTGATTGAGACTGCGAATATTTATGTACTGTTCCCCCTTTTCCCTCATTGCGTATTTCACCAAGTTCATTTGCGTGTATTACAGGATAAATCTTACTGGAGGGCAGTGGAAGAAAGCAGTAAAAAGGGAAAACATCAATCAGTGATCCAGGGTAGCAGCAGGAATCGTTCATTTTTGTACATGGTTCATGGTTTGTTGAACTTGCCTGGGCTTGACAATTAAGGACCTTGCAGTTGTGCCGAGGTCAGGCTCAGGTAGTTTCAGATGTTGGCTACAAAAGTCAAGATGTTGCTGGGCTTCAATGACTTTGAAGCCTTGTTGTCAGTGTGCTTACAGGGATAATCACTTAGGAAGAGGGCCACATATATTTGTCCTTGGCTTGGAGAAAATATTTTGTGACAAAAAGTTTATTTAATAAAAAATGCCGTGGGTGGTGGGAGTAACCTGATTTATTGGCAAATGTAGGTGGAATTTTGTGAATAATAGCTTGCTTTGGAAAGTAAAAGTGTTTTATCTTAAACTTTTTAAAAGAAAAGGTTTTTCTCTTTTCAATTTGGAAATGGTATGTTAATGTTGAAGATTACCAACATTTTAAAAGTGATGTGAAAATGATTGAATGTTTAGGCATGACTTACTTAACTAACCATCCCAAAATATGACTTTATTGTTTTCATGTTTGTTTGGAAATATTGCATTACTTTGCTTAAAGTTTGTTTAAAAAATTAACTAGTTTTGCTCTCTTTTCAAATAAATCAAGTAGTTTTTATGTTCAATTTGGCTAAAGCATAAATTGTTCTTACTACTCTGATTGTGCCCTCTATGCTTTGCTTCTCTTTCCATAACAACTATCAAGTAAAATCCTTATTCTGCAAGTGGTTCCACTCAGACACATAAAAAAAGGAGTCATCTCACCTCATTTTAGCTATTTTAAATTTAGGTAGCCAGTCTGCCTGTTCTCAAAGGAGAGAGAGGGAGAGAGAGAGAGATTGAGGCTTCTCTGGTGGTAATTCATCTTTTCCTAGGCTACTATTTTGAGATGGAATGATTTGCCTTCCAGTGGCTCATTCAGGCCACAGAGATTGGTGTTTATGTGCTTTGTCTGCTTTGCTATTTCTCCTTGTCCCAACATTAAACAAGGAAGGAAATATTTGGAGTTCAAGGAAGGGGAAAAAGAGTCCTCGTCTGACCTCTGCAAATACTGTGGGTGTGGGCAGCCTGAATCAGTTTTACTTTTTCCAAACCATTTTTCTTTTACTACTTTCTAGTTACTTTCCATTTTGCTTCAGCCTTATTTGACCCACAGAAAATAGAGATGGAAACGACCGATGACGCTGGAAGTTTTATGGCCGGTATTATTTCAGAGGTCAGATTAACTGATTAAAATAGTCTCTTTTGGCTTTAAAAGCTGCTGGAGAAATCCTAACCCCACTGAAGTCAACAGCAAAGCTTCCATGGGCTTCAGTATGGCCAAAATTTCACCCTGAGTACCTATTAATGAATCTTTGTCATCTGGCCCTCCGCTTGACTTGCAGGATTGCTCCATGTATTACATTTTCCAATGTTTTGTTCTGTTGTGGTATAAGTACTTCAAGACACAAGGATTTCTCCCCATCCCCTGGAAATAGTTGCACAGGCTAATAGTTTAAGGAAGTTTTTGCTTGAAGAGTTGAATAACAGAGCCAAAGTCTGTTCTTGGTTGAACTGGAGTAAATATGGAATAGCTTGTTGACAATGTGCAGTTACTCCTCTTTTATGTCAGTGTAACCAAGAGCACAATTTTGCCAATTATTAACTTTTGTTACATTATTTGTATTTCTGTGCATGTCAGAATTTGTTAATCTCATTGTTCAACATCAAGTAACCTTTTGCTGAAAACAGAACGTCATTGTGAATTAGGTATCATCATCTAAATTGAACCTCACCCTGTGCATTTGACAGATGGTAATACATTCATTAAGTGTTCTGTGGTTGCTTTGAGGTTGGAAAGTGCTATTTTTCTGGCTTCTAACTCTGGATTCTTAAGTAAAGTTGTTTAAAAGCACACTTTTGAAGGGAGAAGAAAAATCACAAAAAGCTCATGAGGTTTTTTTTTAATTAATATTGTTGTTTACTATTGGTGGGATGACAGGGCAGGACTGTGATTGCTATAGGTTGTCTTTGGCTGCATAAGTAGCCCAGAACGAAGTAGTGAAGGCTGAGAGAGATGGTTCCACCATGGATTTTGTATATATACAAGTAGAACTTCTTGGAATTTGAGGTTATATTAAATATATCCCTGTGGAGGCAGCATGATGCTGGTGCCTTTGCGCTTGGTGATATCACTGTCCGGAAAATTGGTTTCCAGGAGTTCAGACATTTCGGCTGTTGCAGGGATAGGCTGATGACAGGGCTTCTCTCACAGAGCTGGTCACATTTGGGATCTCTAAGTTCCTACTGAAAGTCTGCAGGGTGGGGAAACAATTGGAAGTAGAAATTTGAAAATCAGCACAGAGCCACATTCTCAGGTAAGGTTCCACTTGGTGATGTAATATTGAATCCTCCACCCTGATGTTCCCAAGACAATGCAACGGTGAGAGTGGACGCTTCAGGAAAAGTTCTCCCCACAGCTCATTTAGGGGTCACCAAATCCAAGTGCACAAGAGAAGGCTCTTTTGAACACAGAGGAAGCTCAGGGTGTTTAATTCAAATCCACTCTTTTAATTTACTCACTTCAGGGAAGATTAATCCCACCCTTTGGCTGTTATCAGCAAACCTATTTAGTTATTTAATGATGTTTCCCAGAGGACAAGTCGCCAAGGGAATTAGGTGCTTAGCCACTTCTGAGATTCACTGTGGGTGGTACTCAAACAAATCGGGAGTTAGTAATTTTTCAGTTCTTCACATATTTTTAAGTGTCCTCATCCAGTCTAGTGTTGTGACTGGTGTTCACATGACCGCTGCCCTCATGAGTGCATCCTCTTCTGTGTGTTCTCAGTGGACACAATGTGTAGAATCATCCAGATTTTCATTAAATAGCCGTATTACGGGAGATTTGGGATTACGTTTTTCTTCTGCTGAGTTTGCTCTGTAACAAGAACCCAGAGAGTTCTTTCCTCTGCAAGAGACCCGGAACACTCAGAGCTGTAGGATATTCTGAAGAGGTTATTTCCTGGTCTCCATACACATTTTTTAGCCTTTGACATATTGCTTAAGTATCTACCAGGTAAGAGAGAAAATTGGATTCTTTTCCACGTCCTCCTACTTTGAGTGGGGATTTCCCCGAGTACCTTCTCAAGGAACATAAGACTTCAAATCATATAGATAAATCAAAATGTGTCAGGGCACCTAGAAAGTAGGATTTGCAACATGAATATTTGCATATGGATTTAAAAAAATGCCTTGAAAACATCAACAGGCTTTAAAAATCTGATCCTATGCACTTAAACCCTAGTTGATCTGGCAATTTTAGGATCTTAATTATTTTAGTTTTTCAAAATTGTGTCACTATTTAATCGGAAGGAGAGCAGTTCTCTCTTGTTCACTATTTTTCTATTTTCCTGGATGTTCTGAGAGATTTACTAGGATCAGAAGAGTTTTGGTTAAATAAATGACATCATTGGTGTCACAAGTTCCAGTTCTTGACTATCAGGATACACGATGGTCCTCACTGTGTGGTGATTTCATTGTAAGATGTCAGGATTCCGTGGGTTCCAGCAGAGCCTGTGAATTAGGTCACAGATGTATTGAACCCTGAACATATGCTTATTTCTGGCCTAAAGCTGCCATACGCAAGTGCCAAGTATGAATTCAGATAGATGCTTTACTCACTGTCACAAACAGGCTTCAGTCCAGACATTGTTTTTGGGACAGCCATGACGCACTTTGATACAGCAATAAGAGCAAAAAAACCTGCCAAAAACCTAATAAGTTCCAGAAAAGTTACATAAGCACACCTTACCTGCTGCCCCTGTCTCCGTCCACACACCTGACTGAGCCCATGGGCTAGCACAAAGAATGTCATGTCCTCCTGAGACTGGAATATTGCTCAGATGGCTTGGAGAACCAGCAGTACAACTGGGTGAAGGCAATACTGGAAAATGGTCAGTGTTGAACCAGTTCTCTAAAATCCGCACGAGCAAAATTGAATTAAATTGCAGTAATTGGAGTCCATTGTCTCTACATGAATGCACTGTAAGGGGACCCAGTCTGAGGCTGACCAAGAGAAGGAGAACCATCTGTTCAACAGGTGTTTTAGGTCAAACCAAAAAGAGATTGCTAAATTCTTTGAATCCTGCCACAGGGGGGGTACAGGACACACTCCACAGTTCCTACCCTCCTGTAGAAGTTGTGTGATGCAGGACAGCTGCAGGCGATTACAGGAACCACTGCCAGCATCTGACAGCAGAATGTCAGTGTCAAAATTCAATTTGAGTTGATTAAATGAGGGATGGCAACACTTTTGTTTTATGTATGGCAGCACTTCAGTCGCTTTCGATGCTCTGCTTTCAGAAATAAAATTCCTTTCCTCCCTGCTATGTTTGTGGGAGTGTTTTCAGTTGGATCGCAGTCATTTCTCCAGTCAATCAATTAAGCCAGGGTTTGCCACTGTGTCTCAGAGTCAGCCACAAAAGAGCTGGTATGGTTCCCTGGTGCTGGGCCAAGAGGCTTCAGTGGGAGCAAGGCATCAAGCGGCTTCATCTGACTTCCACCGCTGGCACAGGTTTAATGGATGTTAGGGCAGCAGAGAAATCATGTTCTGTGGTGTTCAGCTCCTGCTCTCTCAGTGGCCCTGGACATGCTGCCTTTCTCCCCATGCCAAAAGCACAGGGGCAGCTGACAATAGAGCCTGTGGAGCTACCTATGCCAGCAAGGCTCTCTGTGAAGGGTGATTGCTGCAGGCCTTTGGAGCCTCTGTTGTGCTCCATAAAGATATTTAGAATCATAGAGTCAGAGAATGGTTTGGGTTGGAAAGGACCTTAAGGACCATCTAGTTGCAGATCCCCTGCCATGGACAGCTGCCGCTAGACCAGGTTGCTCCAAGCCCCATCCAACTTGGCCTTGAACACTGCCAGGGGTGGGACATCCACAGCTTCTCTGGACAGCCTGTGTCAGTGCCTTACTACCTCACAGTAAAGAATTTTTTCCACATAATTAACCAAATTTCCCCTCTATCCGTTTGAACTCAATGCTCTTTGTACTTTATCTCCATGGGCCTTGTAGTGCTACACCACCTGACTAACTTGGCCCATTGGGTAGTCTCCCCTGAGTTCAGTGGCAGTAACTTACTCAGAGACATAAGATTTTACAGTATTAGGCCCTTAATACTGACTCCAGGCCACATCTGCAGCAGGTATAAATCACTGCAGGTAATTTTCACCAGCTGAAATTCTGGCCCTAAGCCCATTAGTCATGTTGTTATTTTTTCACATTGTAAATTCTTGCTGTTTCTTATTTATGTTGCTTTAGCACTTTGGGGCACTTGCCAGGGACCAGGATTCTGTTGTGCTTTTCACCATTCAAACAGAAACACGAAAGACCCTTCTTGCCCCAGAGTGTTTCCAGTTTAAGTAACACACAACCCTGCTTAGAGTTATTCCGCTTTTTGTCAGTGCATTATTGCAAGCAAGTTTTTCTATTATCCTGCTAGTGAAGCATAAGAATAAAAATTCTGTGCCTGGGTGAAAAAGTTGCACTCTACTGTACAGATCTAGGTGGCATTTGAAGACAGGAATTTATTGGAGCCAGCAGCAGTGTGGGACAGGGTCTTTAGTAAGTGAACTAAGAGGTTTGAAGTCTCCTCTCCATTGTGACACCCTATTGGAGACTTCTCAAAAAGAGCATTGCCCCCAAGTTGAACTTGAGTTAAATGGGAACCTTAACACCAGCTGAATATCTCATCTCAGTCGTAGCGTATCTTTTAGCTCCATGGAGTTTGACTTAGCATCTTTGCAATGACTGCTTTGTCTTTAATTACTCTGGAAGGGGCTTGAAAGAAATAAAATAAGACTTGTTAGAGTTGAAGAAATCCTAGAAAATTCTGCTTCACTGCAGTCTATGTGGCTGGTTAGGAAAATGAAGGAGCAGTGTACAGGGCTCCTGTGTGATGGCCTCAACAGACCAGAAGACTATCATAGAACATACGTGGTTTTTTTGTGGATTATACTGACAAGTTGTTCCTTCCTTCCATGATCTCTTTCACTGGTTTTTGCTGTTTGTCTCGTCAGGAGAAGACATGGCACAGCAAGGTCCTCGTGTCCCCTTTTCCCATTGCAGGATGAGCTTTACCCTCAGGCAGATATGCCTTGCTGAGATACTTTGTCATCGGATCATGTAGGCTTTGGGGCACACATTAACACCAAAGAAATGGTTCTTGACTTTTTTTACTAGATATTACCATAGCCATTGACAATGAGTGTTTATAAACAATCCTTATTCTGCCCTAATCACTTATTCTTTGCTTTTTTTGGCAAAGCTCTTGAAAGAGGCTTGGTGAAGGCTCTGAAGAAACTGGATGACTACCTGAGAACCCCTCTGCCAGAGGAGATTGATGCAAACAGCACTGAGGAGGAGAAAGTGTCTAAACGCAAGTTTCTGGATGGAGATGACCTGACACTTGCTGACTGCAATCTTCTGCCCAAACTCCATGTTGTCAAGGTAAAAGAAGTTATGTGATGGCCAAAGAAACTTTAGCTGACAATGATGTGTCCTACACTGACAGCTAAGTGCTAAAGCCAACGTGTATTTCAGCAGAGAGTTCTTAAGTCCTAGAAGAGCAGTTTGAAACACACTTTTGCTCCTCAGTATTTCCTATAGGTTAACTAAAAGAACTTTATATTTATTAGGTAGGAAAAATGTCCTGTCACTAATTAGTGGCAAAGACAAGATTAAGTTCTAGGTGTCCTGTCTTTTTATTTTTACCCTGCTGCAAGTAACAGCAGTCTTCCATATTAATTAGTTCCTAATACTCTTAAGAAACATGTCAAAACTTTAGTCAGTTCCCACCCATTTGTAACTTAAGAGCAGCAGTCCATCTCTTTGGGGAATATTTATTCCATCTGGTATTTCACACAAAGTTAACAAATCAAAGTCACTGCCGAGGTCCAGGATTTAAGATGTACTACGGTTGCTGGTGTAGTGCAAATTGTGTACATCATCTTGGCTTCTAAATGTTGCATTTATTTAATTTATCAGATGACATGTTGCTTTAGAATAACGCAAGTACCTGGCAGACCTTGGCAAGCAAGCGAGCTAGGAATTAAAGCCAAGTCATGCATCTAATTTGGCTCTGTGAGCCAAAACATAAACTGAGCCTGGGAGCTGACTGCACGCATGCAAAAAGAAAAAAAAAAAAATTTAAAAGTGCATAAGTCACCAGGTAAGAAATGTGTTAATATCCTCACAAGTTTAGCACTTTCTCTTGCTTGTCTTCATTGGCGACGTTGGAGTCAGACAATGCAAAATGAATGTGTGGCCCCTTACTGGTTCTTGTCTCCTTGGAAAGACATGAAAGATGTCAAAGAGAATTAAATTTTTTCTCAGACAAGCATAGCCATAGGATATTACCTGAAAAGAATTTTACAGATAGAAGAAAAGGGCAATTTTTTTCATTTGATGGAAGATGTGTGCTGGAAATTTTGAAAATGTTGACTTAAGTTGCCCGGCAGGTTTTATCTTCCCCATATGCGTGTGAAGCATCATTGAAGGCAAGAATGCTTAATTAAATGCAGTTTAGGACAGGATTTGGACTTGCATATACCAAGTGGATCCTGGTAATAAAAACAAATCACAGTTGTTTCTGAGAGCATGACTATCCTAGGAAATCTGAGATGGAAAAGAGCTCTACCATGTGCGTTAAAAATAAAGGGGAACTCTGTGGCACATATGTATGTAATTTATGCCCAGGAACAATTTTATACTGTCAGAAAAATTAGAGATTGGAAGCACTCATTAAATTAGCTAATCCATCCCTTCCTATCAGCTGCTCCACTCTGTCACCACAGGCTTATTCTATATGGTATATTCCTACAGGAAAACTGAAATATCCCAATCCAGCAAGGTACTTAACCAACCAACGAGCTTTAAGCACATATTAATCCCATTGACTTCAATGGGACTGTACAGGTGCTTAAAATTAAGCATGCACTTAACAATTTTCCTGAATAAGGGCCTGAGTGTTTTTAGAAATCGAAAATTTGCCTTGATAGACAATTTCCTAGTCTAACAAGTCTTGAAATAACCATTTTCTCCCTCACTTTATCCCAATGGTCCTGTTTCTAATATAGGCTAAATCATCTTGGTTTCTTAATCATGGTACCCATACCACCCTAACTTTTTCCTTTTCATGAGCATGGATACATCTGTATGTGGTTATATCCTCTGACACTATTGGCCAGGCAAAACATTACATATAGTAAAAATTAATATATAATATATACATGGAATAATGGTAAATATAATAATTAATCTGAAAATATGCTATAATCATTACTAATACCTTTCTCTTAAATCTGTCTTGCTTTTTATGATTCAGCTCCTTCTTATATGTCATCTTAGCTTTAAGTGATGTACTCAAGACTTGTTAAAAAAGCCAAAACCCCAATATGGTAAAATCAATGATCTTCAAGTACCATAAAAGTTGCAATTTAGTGACAGGAGACAGGTCACTAATTTCAAGTGTCCTTAGGCCAAGCAGCATCTTTGCAAGGTATCGGACAACCAGCAGACATTTCTCAGGCTAAGTCCCTGATTCTCCAAACATTCCTCTCATTTGCTATTAATTACACGACAGGAGAGAGCAAGAAGCTCTCTAAGAAGGAATCTGGAGATACATCACCAGTGAGATGCTTTTTTCATGTGTTTTATCTTTGCTTTAGATTGTTGCAAAGAAATACCGCAACTTCGAGTTCCCGACGGAGATGGCGGGGCTGTGGCGGTACCTGAAGAACGCCTATGCCAGGGATGAGTTCACCAACACCTGTGCAGCAGACAAAGAAATCGAGCAAGCCTACGCGGACGTGGCCAAGCGGCTCAGCAAGTCCTAACTGCCCCCAGCCGTGGCTCAGTACCCCCTTTTACAGACTCTTGTCCTTGTTGCCTTAAGATGTACTTTATCCTTACGCTGTCTGGTTGGCATCCCTATGACTTCGCCTGTTCCAAGTGTATTGGTCAGGGACAAATCTGCTCCTTCCTGGAGAAAAGGGAAGGCAGCTCTAGTGGGGAGGTGGAGACCCTTTGAAGTCTAACCCAAGATCTGGCTCAACTGGCATTATTTGCAATCAGTATCAGAAGCAAGTCCATTTGAGTAGTTTCTTGTTTCATGTAGGGGGTATATCACCCCCTGCATTCTTTAGAGTTTAAAAATAGGATATTAGCTGAAATTTCAGGTAAGAGAGGCATAGAACTGGTTTTTCTGTAAGTTATTTCAAGGACACTTTTCCCCCCAGTTCTATTAAGATCCTTGAGGCATGAACAAAATATGAGAGAGAGACAGAGAGAGAGAGGGGAAAAACAGGAGTTTGACCCTAAAGCAAAAATGCTCCTAGCAGTTATATTTAAATAAACTCTCTGAATGCATATTCTGTCTTAGCAGGCCCAGGAGTTTATAGGGTATTTATTTTTAACTTGGCACAAGAGGGGGAAGCCTGAGTGAGTATGTCAGACTTGCAGATGCTACTCTGCATAAAATTTGCATGGTGTTGTTGGATCTGAATGTTTAAAGCAAAGCGGGTGAATGAGCAATTGAGCAGGCAGCCCTTGGAAGAGCAGGGCTTGTGCCAAAGTGCCCAGTGGATCTGCTGGTTGGTAGAGATAGACAGACACAGCAAAAACAGGGGCAACAGATTGACTCCAGCACCCACAGAGGGAATTGGCACAGCGAACCAAACCACATAGGATATTGTCGTCTTGACTGTACGGCTGCCAGTTCCTTTATAATTGCTATCTTGGGAAACTTGGATCAGCAGTGGAAAGCTGTCGTTGCACACGAATTCCATGCAGGGGAAGTGCTGTCTTCGCCTTGGGATCCAGATGGGTCACTTTCAAGCACTCATCATCTCGCCCCGGGAGAAGTTTGCTGTGAGAGCCTCAAAGAGGAGAGGCTGACACAGTGAGGGGCACATTTCCAGCCAGGAATTCACCAAGAAATCCATGCATGACGCCTCAGTCCTGCTCATCCAGACTTTACCGATCCAGGTTCCATGATTCTGAATTAGGATTTTTTTGTCTAAAACTGATTATTTTGCTCAATCTGTCGTGCCTGCCTGGCACATCTACTTTATGCTAGTGATTATTTGCACATTCCTTTAGCAAAATCAAATGACAGCTCTTCTGTCATCTGTCTTCTGACAACTCCTGCACCCCAATATGTGTAGCAGTGCACGTGGCTCACGGTTTTAGTTTGGGGGGATTTATTGCTGTTTTAAAAGCTAAAATAAAACTGAGATGTAACCTGATGTGGCTCCCCTTCTGAACAGAGCTGCTAGAGCTGCACTGACTTGAGGGGAACCCTCAAGCTGGTGATCTGTGACCAAGGGGAACCTCATAGCAGACTTGTTTGCAGCCAGAGAGCTGGAAGAGTGGAACACTGAAAACCAGCCTCTGCTGTATGATGCTGATGACAATCTGAAACCATCCTGTTGCTTTGGTGGGATTATTCCACTTTTAACACCAACCCAGCTGGGAGCAGAATGTCACTCATTGACTGTGAGGAGAGTTTGTGGTTGACTATTCTTTCGCATGCAAGTCAATTTGTTCTGAACTTTCAAAACCTTGGAAGAAAAACCATGAACTCCCAAGTCTTTTCCTCTTCTCCTAAATGGGCTATTTTAGCAGTGGCTAGTCTGGAGGGCAAAGGCTTGCACTCTTTAAAATATTGCTGAGAAATCAGCTGGCTCAGAGAACACTAGTAGCAGCCAGAAAAATCTAATGAGATTAGAAATGTCTGCACAAGCACATGTGGCTTGTTAAAAACATTTCTTCATGAGATTGGAATTATTGTGATCTTATTTTCTTTGTTTTTTTTTTTTAATTCCAGCAATTATTTATTTATTTATTTATCTTAACAGACTTGATCATTTCTGTCTGTCTTTCTGGTTTTGTTTTCACTCAGCACACGGGTCAGGATGGCTCGGTCAGTTTAGAAAAGTGTTATTAGCAAAACTCTGCAAATTTCCTCCTAGTGAAAAGTCTACTATCTGATCAATGGTCATCAGTATTTTCTTTTCAGTGTGATCTTGTCGATCAACAGAAACTATACTTTTCTCAGTTGTCTTTTCCCAGGTTTGTACTTCAATCAATAACTTTACTTAGTCAACTGCAGTGATTCTTTGAATAAAAGACACAGAAGCAGATGCAGATTCTTGCTCCCTGCTTATTATATTTAGCTCCTAAAAGAAGACTGTCCAAACATCCAGCAGATCTCAGGCAGGTGAATCAGTGTCTGCCCTCATTTCCACCTCTGAATCTTCACCAATTTGCTGAATCTCATACTTCTGAAATGTTCTTATATGTCTGTTTTTATTTTTTCATAGAAGAGGGCCAAATCACAATCAGTTGATCTCAGTGATCTCAAATTGCCTCTGTTTTTAAAAATTATGTTTAAAAATGGCTGGGCTCATATAAAAAATAAAATGAGCTATACGTGTAATGAGCTCTTTCTAAGATGACTTGCATGTTCTTAAAAACTTTTTAAGATTTCATAATAAAATATGAAAATCCCCAAGCTACTTTCCTTTTAATTAATAACAAAAATAATCCCTAAATATCTTCATTTTTCATACAATACTCCAAAATATTTAGATAAAATGTAATGATGGATATAAGAAATTATTAGAGGAAAATTGAGCAGTTTTCAGCTATGGTGCCTCTTCTACCTGAATTCAAGCCTCACTCTGCATCCTAATTTTGCATTTTACTCATAACTCTATTATAGGCTGATCCAAGATTATGGACAGGTTCAGGCATTCCCTGACCTTTGTTTGGGTTTGAAATCCAAGCTCACGTTTCCAGATCTGTAGCTTTCACTCACCTTTGTGCTTTTTGGCTTTATCCATACTCAGAAGCAGGAAATACTGGAAATCCTGCATAGAAAACTGTTTTGCTAAGATTTTGAGCTCAGTTCTCAAGACTCAGGATCCATCACCAGCGAGATTTTAAAGGGCTCCAGACGCTTTTAGGCAGCGTATTTTTGGTGCCCTTCCATTGTATTTAGAATTAAAAGTAATAAATATTAATCCTACAGGATTGTATATCTACATTGGCAAGGCAGCATTTCTGAAAAGAATCGAAGTGACAAGACAGACATTGCAGATTTACAATAACTTTGTTCATAAATTTTTTTGCAAGATGTAAAGAAAGACATAGTGCAGAGGGGGAAGAAGCCAACAATGTGGATTTAATCATCTACATTTCAGAAATGCAGACCAAATGTCTGTGAAGATGTCCATTTCATCCAAACATTTCTTAGATATTTATTTCAAAGCTCCCTGCTAAGTCAATCCAACACTCCATTCATATTGGAACTAATACTGATTTTTCTATTAGCAGTGGTGTGGGAGTGCTCGAGGATCCCATAGATTAGTTACCTTTATTCTCTGCTAGACTGGATTGCCAAGAGGTCATTTTGCAGTACAGGTGGGACTAAATATATTCAAATGAGGACTTCTGAGAAACTTTTCTGACAGAAATCACATAATGATATTGCTTTATCAGATCTAGTGTGGAATATAGAGCTACAGATTACTCCTCTGTTTGCATCAGCTGAAAAGGCATTACCAGGGGGGAATGACAACTTTTATCACAAAGAAAATAGACAACTTTGTTTCTTAAAAGAAAGTTCAGCTGAATTGCACATTTATTTTGAATATATATTTATCTTATTTTCACTCCTAAACATCTCTCCCTCTCTTGTCCATGCTCAAATTCATCTCCAAGTTAGCCATAACCATTTTCTCAGTGCAGGATTCTCATGGGTGGGCACACAGGGAACTGTGTTTTAGCATAACCCTTCCATCTGGTGGCCCTTTCTGCATCACCTGAGTTTGGCTAAGTAGCTGAGTTGAAAGTATTGCAAAAATTTAGCCAGTGGATCTCACACTCCTGTAAAGCCAGAAACACATGGAAGCATTAATTTTTTAAAATTAATTGGTGTTTTAAAGCAAAAAATAACCCCAAAGTCTTGTGTCCCCCTCCATGTGTATTCTTTTAAGAATCAGGAAGTTTGCATTTGTTTATTTCACTTCTAGATGTATTCATTATTCTTGAATTGCTTTTGATATTAAGAAATAATTTTCCAGTAACATGTTGCCTTCCTGCTGAATCTTTCACCTCTTCATTAATTTTTGTGTCTGCAATGACTTAGTAATTCCAGAGGAGGCAGGAAAGCTGTGAGGTTTATACTTGTTGATAAGTTGAAGGAGGTAACGATTTTTTTTTTTTTTTTGAGGAAACAGTATTAAAAGCATTAAAAAAAATTTGTCTTTTAATCTGGGATGCTTTAACCAAGAGTGATAGACTGTTTAGTCTGGACTGTGAAATTCAGCACAGACATGAGCAAGGCAGCTGTTGAAGGTGTCTTTCCATTAGGGTTTCTCTGAGATAGTAGACATGTTTCCTCTGAGTCACAAATTTCCCATTTCTTGGTCAGGAGGGATGTGTTGGTTTGGACACTGAACTATGACAGCCCACTCAGTGCTCAGCAGTGAAAAGAGGATTCCTCTTCCCTTCTCCCCTTTCCAGCTCACGTGCAGGGAAAGCAGTGTTAAGCTGCTTTATCTCCTTGTCCCACATTCCAAGCAACACTTGGCCCCAGGAAGCCCCAGAAATCCCTTCCAAAGCTGTTTTCCAAAGCTTGATCAGTCCATGTTTTCACATGTGACACAAAAGCCTGAAGAATCCCATATAACCACCTCAGGCACCCTCCACGCAGGACTCGGCAGCCTCTCAGAGACTGCAGCAATCCTCTTATTCCCCTGTTGCCCCAAATCATTCCCCTTTCACCATTTATTGGAGAGATGCTAATGCTGAAAACACTCCCGAGGACGTGTTTGAATGTGGTGTGTTTGAGCTGTGCTCATCAGCTAAGCGGCCCTGAAGGGTGACATTGTCACAGCCCAGCGGGTCGAGCCTCTGCTGCCAAGGGGACGACCCACCACCTGCTGGAGGAGCAAAAGCTGCTCTGCCAGTGGTGGTGCAACCATGATGAAAGGTTTCGGGGCCACCTTTCCTCCTGCCTGGCTCCCTTGCTGAAGTGTTAGAGCTCAGCTGGGGCCATGATCCAGCGCTAATGAGCATTTCTAGCTTGCAGCATGTGAATAGGGACTACTGATGTGTTTAATGTTAAACATGTGCTTGCCTGCCTGCCTGGAGAGGGGCCTAAAAGTCATGACAGAAAAGCCTATATTAATGAAGGGCATTATTATTCTCTCTGCTTTGAAATCTGGTGGCAGAATTCCCAGTGGGGGAATTCCCAGTAGGAATTCCCAGTAAAGCCAAAGGCTGCATAAGCCTGAAGATGTTTTGAGTGCAGAGAGAGCAGAATACACTCAAGGAGAAAAGGAAGCAGCAGTGATGTAGAAGGTCTCAGTGCAGCAGAAGGACACCAGGTGGTGACTGGAGGGACACAAGCAGTGCTGTCAGGCTCTGTTCTGGCCCCACGGGCGGGTTCAGAGTGGAGCTGGGACCAGGCTGCACTGGCAGTGAAATGCCAAGGCATGTTCCGCCGTACCTCCAAACACACTCCCTGTGGTGGTATCCCGCAGCATAACGATGCCTCCATTGTGTCTGCCTCACTCTTATTATGAAGTGGCTTGTCTAAAGAAAACTAAGAAGGGTGGGGGAATTTTTTTTTTATATACATGGAGTAAAAACAATCCAAATATGCTTTAATGGTTCTCAACATGATACTGTCAATTCTCACCACAGGGTGGAATTTGTTGGTGGAAATTAAATTAAATTAAATTAAAACAGAAAAGCTTGGCTATTGCTAATGGGTACTACTGGGAGCCCTAAAAGCAGTTTGCAGTGTAGAACCACAACAGCAGTGAACATCCTCTAATTCCCAGAATCGTTTGGGTTTCACAGGGTCATTTTAGCCTATTCTGCTGCACTGCTGAGAAGTTGCTCTTTCCCTGTCTCTCTAGGTCTATAAACTCTCAAGAATCTGGGAAATGACTACGGGCACCAAATTAGTCTTTTTCTTTTTCACTCTTTTTTCCCCTGCTTCATTAAATTAACTACTTTAATTTGGAAGTAAGCAATAAGTAAGTAGAATTTGCAAAGAGCAGATTTCTCTACTCTTTCATTAAGAAAGTTTTTAAGAGCTTTCAGGAAATTAGAGGTTATCCCTGGCTTTGGGAATAAACTGTGGTATGAAATATAAATGGAGGTGGGATTCTGATTAAATAATTGAAGCAGAAAGACTGAAGTTTGTTTTAAGGAGCATGCTTAGGAGTAAGCGAACAGAGTGTTCCAGATATTGCAATAAGGACTTAAAATTCAGTTCTAATTGCTGGTTTTGTTTTGGTTTTTTTCTTTTAATTATTTATTGTACAACAAAAAAACCATCTCTATATCTCTCTATGCTGAATATTTATCTGCATTATTTAATTCAACAGTGCTGTGAAGTTTGTTGGGATAGAAGGTGGCATAAAGTGGAAAACTTACACTCTTGAAACAGCACTGTTATTTCTGTGTCTTTGATTTGGTTCCCACTGGAATAAACAAGAACCACACCATTTAGTTTTGTAGAAGCAGGATCTCAACTTCACAGACCCCGAAAGTTTGGCAGTCCCTTGGAGGACATGGTAATTTGCTGTTTAGCAATCTGAGCCTTGCAGTGGGCACAGCGCGTTTTGAAGGCGTCCAGAGCTGTCCTTGGGTGAAGGAGCGATGCTTGCAAAGGACCCCAGTGAATCCCCTGCTGTTTTAAAATGAGATTAAGCCATCATGAGATGTGGACTGGCTAACCCCAAACCAGACACATTCGCCTGCAGCGCAGCCGCTAAATTGATCTGACATCAGGAACCGCAGTGAAGGAGCTTGGCCTCTGAAGTGAGTCAAAGCAGCATCTTTGTCACCAGTCATTTTCTATTTATAATGACACAGATCTATTTTATAATCACGGGGAGGCACAACAGGAGTGTGCTTTGTTCTGCCTAAATCGCATTTCTCGTGCGGGTGCGTTTAAACACAGCCCTTGGCCCCTTGCCCCACACCACACACACCCAGGGCGGGCAGTTCTGGCACAACAATGCACACCCTGTCGTGCTTGAATGCTCAAAGCCTCCAGTGCTGGAGCAATAAACTCCTGCTAAATGGCTTGAAAATGTTCCCTTAAGTGCACCGAGCTGCCCTGCTGCCTCACTTCTCATTTCCAATGCTGTTCTCTCTCTAAGCCTTGGGTTTCAAAGAAACCAGGAGTATATTGTGTTGTTTAATGATGGAAATTTCTGGGCATAATTAACCATAAGAAATTGGGGTGACAAACTCCAATCCCCAGTCCAATCCTCTTTCCTGGTGCAAACCTGACTGCTTGTACTCCTGACTGTTTTCAGAGGCTGTGAACAAATTCCCAGTAGCTGCTTGGTTTGGTTTCTGGAGAATGTGTCCTCATCTCTGCAAACCCTCAAAGCTATGATGGTAACCTCCCTTTGCTACCTTTTCTCCTTTCCTTTCCTCTTTTCTTTTTTAAAATTTTCTTTTTAATTGAAGGACCCTGCTCTGTATTTCCTGGAAAATTATGATCTAGTGATCAATAGGTTTATTTTTGTAATCCGTTTTCAGTTCTAAAAGCTGAAGGTCAAAACCAAGTTGCATAGTGAGATTTAGGGGAGAGCAGAACTGCTTTTCCCCCCTCTGCAAGCCCACTCATTTTCAAATACTGACTCATTTGGGGCACAATCCTGGTTATTTTGAGAGGGTGTGAGGTTGAAAGGCTTCTACTGTCCTTCCACTGAGAGAGTAGCAGGAACCAGTCTGGAAGTCTTGAGAGATATATGGACGAGTTTCTTATCAGTTTGTGAGCAACCTGTGCAGAGACCTGCACGGCCCCAATGGACCCACAGTTGCTTAAAACTGCACTGATATTCAAAAGCAAAATTTGGGCAATGAACCACGACATGATGATCAGACACGGTACCTCTTCAGGGTGTTATACAGGCAAAAAATAGCTCATTTGAAAGGACACTCAAATTTTTAGCTACTGGTCAAGACCTAGGCTCATTATTGGATTTTCTCCTCCAAAATGTCATTAATCTCAGAAATGCCTAATGGCTTCAGGGCTCCCACCTGAAATACTGGGCTAAAAGCAAGAACAGGAACTTGTATGGAGAAAGCAGGAAATACTTTTAAACTCAGACCTGGTAAGCTTCAAAGAAAAGTAATTTATTTGTAAATAAATGTTTTATAGTGGCTGACAGTGAAAAGTAACTGTGTATCCAGTGGTCTCCATCAGATAAGAAAGAAAGCCAGGATAAATCCCTTTGCATACTTGTGTTTTTCAGTTGAGGCACATCCTCTCTTAATGGGCAATTTTAGATTAGATTGCAACCTTTTGGGGTAGGAATTATGTATTTGTACTCTGCATGTACAGCTCCTTACTTGATCGGACCCTGATTAGGGCCTTTGTGTGCTGCTCTAACCCTTATAATCTAGAATAGGAAAAATATAATTAAAAAGTTATTGCAGTTCACCTTTAATATTATGATTGTGAGACTGTACTCTGTCAACTGTGAATAAAATAATGTCTTTTTTGTATAATAGGTAGTATATTTTATTATTGAAGAAAGAGTTAAATTTAATTTTTCAACAAAAAAAAATCTGCTCATTGTTTCGTTTTAAGCTTTTTAAGCTGAATATATAAGCAAATATTTCTTTTGTATCCTTCAAATAAGTATGTGTTATATGAAGAAATCCACCTTCCTGAATTGGAGCTGTTTATAATTATATTCCAAGAGTGATTAACACCTGATAATTTGAATAAAAGTGGTTTATTTTCTCATTGGGTTTTTCCTGAACTTTTGTTTAATTTTGGTAATTGGTTTTTTAAAACAGGCAACTTGTTCTTGTCTGCAAAAAAAAAAGTGTGCTCAGAGCTTGAATACAGCTATAGTCACCCCTCGCTCTAAAATTGGGATGAGGGAACTGGTGGGGTTATTATACACATCCATAAAATAATGGAGGGGGTGAAATGGGGTATGACTATTCACTATTTCTCATATCAGAGGTTATGTGTTCCTAAGGAAATAATCAAGCGGCAAGTTTAAAGCAATCAGAAAGAGAAGCCTTTTTACATAGTATGTAATTAAACTTTGGAGCCCTTTACTGGATGATGCTGTGCAGATCAAAATGAATATGGGGCTCAGATATGGACATACTAACTTCCTGAAGAACAGATCCATTAATGTTGTCAAACATGAAGCTTTGAAAGCAATTTCCAAGTCAAGAAGTCCCTAAATACCAGGGCTTAGAAAAATCCCGTGAGGAAGTAGGTTTGCGTTTGCCTTATTTCTTATATTGTTTCTGCTGTGTGAGATTAGACACAGCCAAGGGAGGGCTGGGTGCCTTGGCTCCAGGATGGCCTTTCTGGGATTACAATATACAAATGTGAAGCATTGTAAATTGAATTCCAGCACAAAACTTTGAATTTACCTTCCCCAAAGCAAACTAATTCCAGAGAGAGAGGCTAAACCACTAGAGACAGAGGCTCGGAATCCCTCTCAAAGCAAGTGACAGGGAATCACATTCCATCTGAAACAAGAGTTCATCATCTAACAGCTTCAACCAGAGAGGAGCAAGTAGAATTTCTCTGAGTTTACATGTCAGTTCCTCATCTGGTCACCAAAGATTGGGCCAATGGGCCACATCTCTCTAGTCCTGCTCTAGTACCACAACCCTTTCAATCTCACGTGTGATATAAAAATGAATATCTATTTAAAATGCTCCAAACCCAAGGTGGTAAGTGCCAGCCTAATGTTTCTGCTTTAACTAGTGCTGAAATACCTGTACACTTGTCCACCACTGTAGAAATGAAGGGCCTTGGCTGATTACTTTTGAACTAAGCTTTCAATGTGCAAACACCCAGGTGTACCTTCCTAGCACATGTGATTTTTCCCTTTCCCTTCAATCATGGCAGCATGAAGAAAAACCAGGAAATGTGAAAAACTCACAATCAAACATATCAAAGAATTAATAAATACTTTTTTTGCCTCATTTGCAACCAGCCCTGAATGGAAGGTCACTCAGTTGCTGAGGGCTGACCATGGCCAGCACTAGTGTGGCTGATCAGGGACACTGCTGGGCATTTTCCCATAGAAACCCACACCTTGCACAGCTCCATCACATCACTGCCCTGCCAGAACCACAGGTATGAGGCTGTTCCATCCTGATGAGCATCTCTGAGTGTGGTCAGTATTGAATGATTCATGGGGGGTGCCAGGAACCCCAACCCTTGGGGTTTGACCTACCAACCACAAACAAAGAATGTTCCACACTGTTGGTGTATTTTTTAGTGTTTATTTCATTAAAAATTATTCCCTATAGCTCTGGCTCCTCTCACTGTACAAACAAACCTGACACCAGTCCCAGACCCTCTGGACACTAGTCTAGGTGATGTTTTAGGGTAGTAAAAGTGAGTGCATCAGATCTACCAGGCACTGTGTAAAATAAGAATTTTCTGTGCATAAGTGATCGTGATTGCAGATCTGAATGATGAAAAATAGGGTAACAACCTGGATCACTTATCATTTTTCCTGTCTTTATTTTGCATAACATCCCTTATGCATTTGCTCTGAACAAAGCCAAAATTTTCCCCTTTCCACAGTAATGTCTCACTGCTGCTGGTCATTTCTTTGGTCATTCAGTCTCTGAAAGATCACTTCTACCCAGTTAATCGCTCTATCTGACAGGGATTTGTACTGCTGTCTCTCTATGCTTGCCATGTGAAAAGCAGAGCTTTTGATGGGCTCCACAGAGCTACTGGCACCTCTTCCTTCAGGGATGGGGTGGGGGGAAGCTATGTCAAGGAGGGTTTAGTTTGGGTTTTCTTTTTTATCTCAATACCTGATGTAACACTCCACACGTCCTGCTAGACATGCTGCAATCAGTCCAGTCTGCGCCAGCCAAGAGTTTAGACATTTCAGGTGTCATCCATCCTTCATATCTCATGTATGCCTTTCTTTTCATGAGCCCAGCAGATGCCTTTAATTGCCAGCCTTTGCTTCTTGGCTTTCCAAGGAGCAGCAGAGGAACTATGGAGTCCCTCTGGCGAAGGATGAAACGAAGGGGCCCAGCAGTGTTATGACATTTTCTTGCACTGAATTGGCTTTGGGAAGAATGGGCTCTTTCCTCCCGTTAGATAAGCACAGAAATCTTAAGCAGATGCTTGCAAAACATCAAACAAATATATACTTTAAAAAAATAAATATAGGCTATACCCACATGCCCCATAATCTGGCCAATATTCAGCCACCGCTGACAGGATCTAGCCTTGCTCTGGAGGAGCCTGGAACAAAAGGAAAACCCGCAGTCTAGTCACTCCTCAGCAGGACTGGAACTGGCTCCTGCACTATCCCAGGCACCAGCGAGGCGATGGCAGTGGCTGGTGGCCAATATCCAACCCTCCCTGTTGTTCAGCATCTAGAGGGAAATGCAACCCTTCTCTCCTGGATGTTGTGTGTACACCTCAGGGACTTTAATCTGTGTAAGTTTCTCCCTAAATCAGCATTGCAGAATGCAAAGAGGAATTTAATGCCATAGAGGAGAAGGTACAGCAGTTAAAAAAGCCTAAACTGCCAAAACCGAAAAGAAAGTGTGTTTTCTTTAGTGCATATGTAACCCTTATGCTCCTGATTTCTAGAGCGGAGATAATAGAGGGAATCTCTCTTGGTTCCTTTGTGCTGAAAGCCACAGGTTTTGGAAAAAGCTGGATGGAAGGATATTCACTGAGAAGTGTGAGAAAGGATTTATTGTAAGAAGTCCCCCTTCTCTCTGCCTTGCGTAAAAACAACATTAAAGAACGTTATTGGTGCCAAGGGAAGGACTTTGAAGAACCTGCTGGCATTCAGGTCACCCTTGTAATCCTCATCCTACTCCTGGTGTGGACGAGTTGTGGTACCAGCATTCATCAGCTCATGCAATGAAACATCCAGCACAGCTCCTACCCCAGTCAGTGCCCTGAACGGGTGATGCCATTTGTTTTCTTGGCACAGTGTGGTGCTGGGCCTTCTTTATTCGTTATTGCTCAGCCTGTTAGGAAACTCTTTAGAACAGTCACGGTATCATGTGCTTTCTGCAGCAGCATTGTTTGTAACTACTTCACAAACACTCATTAGATCACTTCATGTGCCCCTGAGGGGCTTGGGATGGTGTTTCACAGTGTGGGAGCCAAGACTGAAAACTTCGGAGATGAGTTTTCACTTCAGATGCTCTGTTTCACCTATGTAAGACATGACTTTTGCCCTGTGCTGCAATTTCAGGGTACTGCTACACCAGTAAATTCAACGTGCCAGGATCACTCCCCAGTCTCTGGGACAAACTGGCGCGAAATGGCTCCTGGCCATGCTGGTTTACCCTCCTAAACTGCATGGCTGCCTGCAAATGACTTATTAAAAACACTCCTTGAACAAATGAACTTCAATATGATTCCAAAGGTTAATTTGGGAGGGTGCTAGTTGGCCTGAGCCAAGACATACATACCTGCTTATATATTTATATATATAAATGTATAAATACATATACATATATACACTAAGTAGTAAAGACGGGTATTTAGGTTATGGTTCCAAGTGCAGCTGTGAGTGCTCAGAAATTCCTGCCCCTCAGCTGTTGCCTCAGATCCCAGTGCCACCATGATGCTTGTATAATAAAAGTAGTAAATTTGGGGCAGATGAGCAGTATTTGATCTTTCCTAACTTTGGGGTGTTTGACTTTGCAAGTGTAGTAATGTTTTACTGTAGTTTTGCTTGGCATCATGTTTTGTGCACATATGTACACCTATCTATACATGCACATGCACACATGTGCGGTGACATCCTTCCCTTTGAGCAGCATTTTAATTCTGTGTTTCCCTTTATCATCCTTAATTCTCGTGGAAAATCAGTGCATTGGGATTTGAGCTGCCACTGGACCAGCTTGCTTAGGCACCACATCTCTGCTGAATCCCAAGTCCTCGGGAGGTTTTTTATCACACCACAGCCAGAGTCGTGCTGCCCGCTCTGCTGGGAACATTCCCTATCCCTGGCCACTGGCATGGTTCCCCAGGGAGAACCCCACAGCTGTCAGAGCCAGTTGGATTCCTTGTTCTGCAACCAGCACTCATATTTATGGTGTATGGGGTAAAATCTGTATTCATAAAGCAGCAGCTTTAGCTTTTCATTGTCAACATGGATGTTGAACTAATCAGAAAGGAGAGCAGGGGAAGGGTGGGGACCGGAAAAGAGGAG
This sequence comes from Atrichornis clamosus, assembly GCA_013400975.1. Taxonomy (NCBI): domain Eukaryota; kingdom Metazoa; phylum Chordata; class Aves; order Passeriformes; family Menuridae; genus Atrichornis; species Atrichornis clamosus. Next base: position 114,053 of record WBMZ01002121.1, read on the forward strand.
TTTGTGGGAACATAACAATGTTAAAGAAAAAAACTCTGCTTGCTGTCAGTTAAGTCTCTCCATTAGTTACCTCTACCATTATGGATTCATTTTAAGATCCAGACTTCAATATACATAACTTTAAATCACTAACATCCTTCATGGCTCTGTGATTTGCTGGTTCCATATGTAGCCTCTTGGCCCATTGTGTTGGCACAGGTTCAACTCTTGTTCTTCCTATGGGTTACGGTTTCCTAACTTTGATGGGGAGGTCGGGAGGGGAAGAAGAGGGAAAGAGCAAGAAAGGGATGGTGAGACAGAAGGCGAGTGATGGCGGAGAGGGAAGGCACGAGAGGGAAAGAGACGAGCAAAAGGAAAAGTAGAAATAATACAAAAGGAGAGAAACAGCCTAAAATAAATCAGAAAAAGTAAAGAAGCAGCTTGGAAAAAGAAGAAAAAGGAGAACAATGAGAAGTGTTGTCATGAGCGACTGTCCTCACGCTGCTGCTTGTGGCAGTGCTGGGGTGCTGTGGAGTGGGAGGAGGGGGCTGATGCAGCCTTTCCCAAGCTCCTGGATTGGCAGTGCCAGGCTGCCCCTCGTCCCAGTGCCAGGCTGCCCACTGTCCACTTGTAAGCAGGCTCAGTCCCCGCCTGAACTTTGTAATTAAGCTCACTGAGATTTTGCTTGGGGTCTGAGCTGACAGCTGTACTGAATTTTGGTTTATTGTGTGATTTATCAGGGCCATCGATGGGCATTCAGATGATTTAGTGCTGCAAAAATACCTTGGAATGCAATGCACAGCAATATCTGCATTATTAATAACAATAATAATAAAGATAAATGTCCCTCCTCAGAGCTTTCGATGGCTGTGCCACTCAATTTAACATTTTAACAGTGGCATGTGGCCTCTCCATGGCACCTGGTAGCGTCTGATGGATTTGAGCAGGCAAAGAAAAGGTTATTTGTCAAACACTCAGCCTCAACTGCACGGTATTTTGAAAGCTCCAGGTCAGAGCAGCCTGAGCTGCATTCTTGTCCCTGACATTCAGCGAGACTGAACTTTGTCATGTTATTAAGCTGTCAGCAGTGCTGGGGCGTTATTTGGATTTCTGGTGGGAACTCCTTGCACATGCTTGGGGTGCTCTAGTGGGATTATATCAACACCATTGTAAAACACACACAAATGAACTGTGCTGTAATTACCACATGAAGACCTCACTTGGCTGGGTTAATCAGCAGAAAATGGAAATACCAGATAAATGCAAATGGCCCACCAGGATGTTTATTCCAGTGGCAACAATGCCATTGTTTCCTAGGAGACCAGCTTGATTCTGGGGCTCCTCTGGGAGCAAACCAGTGACTGCTCATCTGTGAGTGGAGGAGCAAAATGGGGTTCTGCTCCATCCTCTACAACAGCATCCCACAAACCAGCAGAACCAGGGCTGGAAAGGTGTAGAGGGACCAAGGTATTTACAGGCATTACAACTATCTGTTATGCTTGTTGATTAAAATCTTTTAAAAAAAAGTTTTCATCCTTGCACCACTTCCATTCAAAGATCTGTTTTGCAAGAGAGCCCTGTGCCCGCCAAGCAGGACAGAAGCTGCTCTCTGTGCACCCCTCTCCATGATGTGGAAGTGCAATTATGGCTTCATCAGTTCCAGCTGCCTGTCAGGAAGGAACGTTTGGGAAAAGCAGCTGCCTGAGGTGGCTTGTTCTGTTGGTCGCCATTCAACAAATCACATTTTAGTGTGCTTTTAGCATTTGCTTTCTTTTGGGAGAGACACAACCTGAATTAAATTGGCTGCACTTCCCTGTGCCACAAGTCACAGCGGCCAAGTGGGGCCTCGGTGGCAACAACCACCCTGGGCAGTGCAGGGGGCTGAGATGCTCCTTCACAAATCCTCCTTTCTCTGCCCAGTACACGAGACTTGTTTTACCTACAGAGCACCTGGGGGCTGTGACCAATGCCATGGATGTTGGTTTGCTGCGCAAACGCCTGAGCTGATGGAAAATGTCCTTGTTCCAGGTGTTTGCTACAACCCCCACAGCTCTGTCCATGGGTAAATGGTTGCCTGAGCATTCCTTCACTCAATGATAGTGTTCATCCTGAGTAGTTTGGATGAGCAGTGAGAACCTGTCTGGCTCTGTCAGGAGGTGATGGCAGAGCACCTGGTTAATCCCTTCCTCTGAAAAAAATACAGGGAAGCATAAGGGATGGTGACAAATAATCAATGGGTAACACCATCACCGTTCAGCACAGCAACACTTGAAACAAGTTTCCCACACAGCCTGACATCCTGTCATAGCAATAGCAGTAAAATAACGAAAATGTATGGCTCTATATGCCAATAATATAATAAGTTCTTGAAGCCACTGCGCTACTCCCATGAATTTGCAATCCAAATGGAATAAAGATTTCATACTGGAGCCTCTATTATCAGAGAGAGGACTGTCCAGAGATGTTCACTCATCACTCAAATGGCCAGGTTAATAGTTCAGTCTTCACCTCCCAGACATTACCATATGAACAACAGGATCATCAGTTCTTTCCCATTCCTGGCTCACAGGAGGGTTTTCTCCTCCACAAAAAGGAAAGGGAGAGGAAAAGGTGGTGGCTGTGGCAAGAGAAACCTAGAGACAGTGGGTTAGTGAGGCAAAGCCAGAGCCAAGAAGGAAGTGTTTCCTTAGGGCCTTTTTGCCATCTGCTGGTTTCACAGAAAAGAATAGCCAGACCATGCTCTGAAAAGCGCCTCTCTGAGTCCCCAAAGGCCCTCTTATTTCTGGCACCGTGTAGGACACCAGACACTGAGTAACCATGGTAATCTCATTACCATTTCTTCCTCCCTGTTCTGTTTGCCACATCTCTCTGTGCTATGCTCCCTCTTGACCTCCCATCTCGTGTAGAGGATTGTGGTCCACCATGCATTGGAGCTAAATAATACAGCTGATAAATAATACTGACCAAGAAGCTCTTATCTCCCCAGTGCCACCACCACTGCAGCAGTCTGTGGTGGTTTAACCCCAGCCAGCCACCGAGCACCACGCAGACGTTTGCTCAATCCCCCACTGGGGTGGGGGAGAGATCAGAAGGGTAGAAAATTTGTGGGTTAAGAAAAAGACAGTTGAATTGGTAAAGCAAAAGCCATGCACACAAACAAAACAAACCAAGGAATTCATTAACCACTTTGCTTGGGCAGACAGGTGTTCAGCCACCCCAGGAAGCAGGGCTCTATCACACGTAACAGTGACTTGAGAAGTCAAATGCTGTCATTCTGAACGTCCTCTTTTCCTTCTTCTTCCCCCAGCTGTATATGCTGAGCAGGATGCCCTATGATCTGGGATATCCCTCGGGGCAGCTGGGGTCAGCTGTCCCCTCTGTGGCCCCTCACAATTCCTTGTGCTGCACCCCCAGTCTCCTCACTGGTGGGGTGAGGAGCAGAAAAGGCCTTGGTGTTGTGTAAGGCCCTCCCAGCATGAGAACAACAACCCTGTGTTACCAGCACTGTTATCAGCACAGACCCCAAACACAGCCCCATGCCAGCTACTGTGAAGAAAATTAACTCTACTCCAGCCCAAACCAACATGCAGCCAAAGGAATGGACATCACAGCTCTGCTCCTCTCCTGCCTTTATCCACTCTGTAGTGAGGCCAGAAATCCTGATGACTTCCCTGAGCCTGGTTCGTCACCTGTAAACACCTAGTCAGGAACCTCTTGCTGCACAGGTGACTTGGGGTCCCAGAGGAACAGCTAAATGCTATCATCAATTTTCAAAAATTTGAATGCACAGCTCACAGATCCCCTGTGTGAGGCTCTTCAGCAAAGGGATCTTCTGAGCAACGCGTATCCCAGATGCAAAACATTTTTCAGCCCAAAGGAAATTCTCACTGAAAAGTGTAATACTTTCAAAATTTTCCATATAAAAATTCTGGTTTGGATGCACATTCAAAACCCCACAAAAACAGTTAATCTTCATTCACTAACCAGGATACCAAAGGTAAATATCTCATTGAAATTCAGTATTTGGAAATTAAATTACGTTTTAGAGTAAAACAGCAGCTCAAAAGGAATTGTTCCTTCCAGTGCACCAAAATGGGCTATGTTTGGCTGACACTCATTGTCACCTGCTTGCTTTACTCATTTGCTGTCCTCTGGCATGTGAGCTGGGTGAACATCTTCATTTGTGTATGGTTTTATGAAAAGTCTTAAACAGGTAAATAATAAAGCAAACACATTTGCTCCCAGTAGGCTGGACTGTTTCATGTTTCATATCCTTCAGTACCAAGATTTCTTGTTTGGTACTTGCTTTCTCTTTGCTGTCAGTAAGATCTTCTGCAGCTTCAGAAGAAAGGACATCACATATTATTTTCCTCATAGCTGTAAAACCAAAGAATTTCATAGAAAATGTAGCTCACTTGAAAAAGAGGGTTAAAAGTATTCCCCCACAAAAGAGAAAGTATTGTGACATTTGAAAGGTTATTATTCCTGGGACTCAAGGCTTTTACCAGTGCTCTGCATCTACAGCCTTTCCCAAAACACTCTGTCATCAAACGATTCAATGTCATCATCAAAGAATTTTTGGCTACTGACTTTCCTTTAATAATAGTTCAGAAGTTTAATGAAAGGAAAGGTCTGCATAGATTTCTTCCTAAATTGGATGAAATCCTGCCTTTTTTCTTTTTTCTTTTTCTTTTTGGTAATATTTCTGCTCAGAGAAAATTATAGCCTCTGGTGCCAGTGATGTGCTCTGTATGTTTTGTTTATTACAGTGGTTTCAACTGGAACCATGGGTAAGGGAGTATCATTATAAAATTCTTGATACCACTCATATATTTGTGCAAACATAGTTGTGGGCACCAAGGCAGTGGTGGAGATGCCAGTTTCAAAGCATTCCCTCCTTGTTTTAAAAGTGTGGTACGTGCCCACATGCTCTCTAGGCAGGGAGAAACCCAGGTCCTGGTTCAGACCGGACGTCTGACCCCGCGTGGCCAACCCGCCCTGGGGTGAAGCTGGATTTCTGCAGCTGCCTCTCCAGCTGAGTCGTGGCTTGGTGGTGGTACCCAGTGGCCAACCCCTTCCTGGTGATTGCCATCAGGAGCATCCTGAGCAGCTGTGTGGCTTCTCTCAGAAGGACAGCCTGGAGTGGTACAAACCCAGAGCTGCTGCAGTTTGTAGTAAAAACCTCTTGTCTGTGCAGGTTACACATAGGCAGTGGTTGAGAGGAAGAGGTGGTTGCACCACCTTTGTGAATAGCAAGTGTTGGGTCCCAGCGAGCTGCAAATTCATGCCATGTCTGCAGAACCAGAGAAGATGAGCTCGGAAAATAAGGCCTGCTGGTGCTTTCTTTGCAATTCTCTGTATTTCTTTATTTCCTAATTTCTAACACTGAGTTGCTTCCTACTCCATGTAGGGCTGCAAGAGGTGACAGCTGTGGAGGAGATAAACAATCTCTGTTTGAAATGCCAGGGCCCAGGTTTTCTAAAGAGCACCATGCTGGATTTCTTGCCATTCGGAGTCTACAGGCTGTGATAGATTTTCCAATTAACTCAGCCAGCAGCACTGGATGTTTCCCACCAGGACACTGGCATCCCACTCTGCAACAACCTTCAATCACAAAGATGTTAAACCGTTTTAGAAACCTGGCACCTGTGAATCACAGGTCTGCTTATTTATTTATATTACCTTGTTGTCAAGTCCTGGAAAAGCCTGGCCAGGGAAGTGATGGAGTCACCATCCCTGGAGAGATTTGAAAAATGTGTAGATATGATGCAGATCAACGTGGTTTGGCAGTGCTGGGTTAATGGTTGGATTTGACAACCTTAAAGGTCTTTTCCAACCTAAATTATCCTATGATTCTATGAATAATGATGATCATTTAGTTAATGGAGATGCGAAGCAGGAAGGAGATTTTTGTTTATCTTCAGGAACTGCTGTGTCAGTGAGGGCTGTGTGTGGCCTCTGCAGAGCCCAGTGCACCTTGGTGTGACCCTGTTGAGATGAGGACTCACACCAAACCCTTGGGGTGGGCTTGTCCTCATCTAACGTTGGCTACCTCAGATCACAGTGTCCCTGCCACCAGTGGTGTGAGATGAGCACCCCAGCACTGGTAGAGCAGTCAGCGGCTGTTACAGCCAACCCCCAGGATTATCTGTGCTTCCACTAACAAACACCCCTCTGAAAGGGACAAATTCTGCTCCAGCCCCAAAAAGGCTCCTCTCCTTGCAGTGCCATAGGCCAGTGATTAGGAGATAACTGAGAACACATTTGTCCCTCCAGAGGCAGAGGCAGCTGCCAGCAAAATATGATGAGTAGGAAGCAAACCAGGCAAGAGTCATAGATATCCCCCACTGGAGCCAGGACAAAAGCTCTTATTGACATCTCTGCATATCAGGGCTGAGCCAGATGAAGAGAGAGCCCTGTTTTCTGTGAGGTTGTGTTGGTCTACAACCAAGGAGGGGAACATTCTGTAGCCTACAATATCCCTGCTGGGCAGCATCAAGACAAATTTTTCTTTTCAACAGCACAACTGGAATTAATATGGACTTGTTCTAGTGCAGAAAAAGAAATAAATTTGCTCTGTACATTTTCCCTTTTCTCTCCTTCCCCCACTCCCTGAATATGCATTAAAAATGAGTCCTGAGCTCTGTTCTGAAGAAATGACAACTTAAGGTGCACAAGCTGGGAGTCTTTGGGAAATGTTTCTGTGACAGGGTCATCTGACACAAAGAGGAGTGGAGAGATGGAACAAAACTCTCATGAAAGGCAGGAAATCAATAAAAGACTGGTCACTCAACCCTGGGATAAATATAGAACAAATTAGTACATAAATACCTTGTTGATGCAAGGCATCTTGCTAGGAGGGACTCTGAAAACTAAATATGAATGAAGACCACAGTGCCTTGGGAGAGCAACAGTGGGTGTGACTGCTTTGGTTGATCCATACCTTTATGTGTTGCTTCTATTGTTTATTTGGTTGGGTTTTTTTATGAGAGACACAGTGTCTTACCTATGCTGACAGATTCAACAGTGTCAAGGAGCATTTCAGGTGCAGCCACTTGGTTGTTTCTCTGTTAAATTGCCAGAATTTTCCCCAGCATGCTCCTGGCTTGATCCCAGCAGGGCCCAGTTGTGAGCTGGGAGCTAAGAGATTGCTCAGACTGTTCCCAGCAGCAGTTCAGATGCAGCTGCTCACTTTTGGGGCAGTATTTACCAGTGTGGATGTGGACATCCAGCAAAGAATTGCTCCCATATTTGTGCACTAGTATAGGTGCAGTCAGTGTGTTTTTGTTCAAAATAAAGTAAAATATTTAACCATCTATCCATCATAAACAACTATTGGCAGATTTCTGGAGGTATTGGGATGGGAACCCATGGGACAGGTAAGCACCAGGGTCCTGCAGTTCTGCACCTTCCCTCAGGTGGCTTCATTGCATGTCCAGTGCCTGTGTGAGCTGTGCTACCCCTGTAAAATGGCAGGAAAAGTCAAACTTCCACACTTTTTTTGTTGGATACATCTTTTTTCACTTTAATGAGCTGAATTATCTCAGGAAAAGGTCAACAAAGGAGGCCTAGCATAAGACCTGCCAGGCTGGGAGAGGAGAGAGGGCAGGGATCCAGCACAGGAGGGTTTCCAAGGGCCTCAGTGGGACTTGGGCCTGGGCCATCAATATCCGATGGGATATTCCTCACCTGGGACTCCCCATTCAAGAGGTTCATTTTGTTGTGTTTTGGCTTTTCTCTTCCCTCACAACTTATAAAATATTCCCATCCCCTTCCTCTTCCCTGTTGTATATTTGCCCAAGTTTTCATAGGGAACATGTGTGTTCCATGAGTGTGCAGTCTTGCACATGTGTTGCTCATGCCAAGTGAGAGCCATTCTGTGTCAGGAACAGTCATGGGGCAGGGAGTTCTCAAAAGCCTGCTATAAATAGTAAATCCTGGAATTTGGCAGTGAGTGTTCAAAACCTTTGGATGCTGGGAGCATATAATGCATTGCAACAGCCTCAGACTAGCCCACATGAAGAAACAAAACTTTCATCCAGTACAAAAAAACCTATTCTGAGGTTGCACCCTATGTATTTGAAGGTATTTTCTGATCCAAAAGTCCTACTATATAAAAAAAACAAAGGTAGGAAAAATGCCTATTGTCCCCCTATTGTAGCCATTACTTTTCACAATAAGGATAGGGAAAGATAAGCACTTTTCATGAGAAATGACCAATTAAAATAAAAAAGATACTGGAAAGGGAAAACAAAACAAAACATATCAACCCGACACATAGGCCTTATACAACACACAAAAAAAGAATGAACAACCCCAGGAAAATTAGTAGAAACATTAAAAAGTTCGTAAAAAGATTGTTTTAAATCAAAGAAAATGAAAAAAATATGTTTTTAAAATTCCCTTTCTAACAGGCCACAGTCCACTGTTTTGAAGAAGTTTAGTCACTTGGAGCATTCTTGAAAATTAAAATTAGACTTACATGCATATTTACTAAAGTTGAATATCACTTCTTTTTTTAGAATTTGTTAAATAAACAGAACTGGTTAATTTCACTGTTTATGTTGTGTTGATAATACTTCAGGATACATTAGTGCTTACAGATAAGGGACCTGAGGCATGGAGAATCATTAATAAGACTAGTACTAAAATACAGAATATCTAGACTATCTCTCCAGTTTCTTCACTGATGAAATGTCCATGGGACAATACCACCTGCTTACATTTACACAATGTTTAAGGAAACATCTTGTAAAGGGAAGTAGAAGTAGAACTGTTCTCCAGTTGTGCACTGGAGGTAAAGTATTTTACTACTGGCAGAAGCGGAACAATTTTAAGTAAATGAATACAACTGTGCTGAAATTGTTCCTACCATCTAATCTAAACCTCTACCGTAAATCTAATCTCTAAATCTCTTTTGTTTTAGGTTAAAATAGTTCCCCCTTGTTCTCTCATTATTTTTTTATTTTAAAAGCCACTCTCCCTCTTTTTTAGGCTCCCTTTAACTACAGAAAGGCCCCAGTGGGATCTCCCTAGAGCCTTTGCTTCTCCATGCAGAATATGCACAGAAGAGAAGAGTATGGTCCATCCCCACCCGGCCTACTTTCGGTGGCTCCATATTCACACCTCCCAAAAAAGCGTAGAATTGAAAGTTTTGGGAAGCGCGTTGTGCAGAGAGCGCGCGGTGCTCCAGCAATGCCCAGCGCCTGTGGTTCTGGCACCAGAGGAGCTGACTCCTGCACTTGCACCAGCAGATCACTTAAGGCAATGGAGAATTCAATTCAGGGAGAATTCAGGGAAATTGCTTTTTTAATAACAGGGCAGGAGTTTTCACCCACCTCTTTCACCCTAGCCTGAGCGCTGCAGAGAGTAGTTATCTGTATGAATTGGCTTCCCCAGCCAGTCTGAGTCATTTTTCTGAGTTTTAAGTTTTAAGGGATTCTTTGTGGCGACACATTGACTCTGGTTTTGTCCCTGGCATCCCTACAGGAAATTCAGTTGCACAGCTTTGGTGTCAGACTCAGCAAAACAGCCCTAGACTGAGTGGGAAGAGCTGGACCCTCTGGGAGAACAGAGACAGTGTGAAGAGGCAGGGTGAGGAGAGGTTGCCCTGCTGCCCTTGTTATTCTAGTTCTGTGGATAACCAGAAGGTTATAGCCTTCAGCACTTCTGCCAGTCAGAGCTATTTTTGATTAAATACAAAGCCAGGAAGTTTTTAATATGGGCAAACCAATAATGGGTTGTGTCACTGACAAGTTCTAAAAATTATAATGCTGAGTCTTTGTAAAAAGACAGAAACATTTGCCTACACTTTTCTTTCTTTCTTTTTTTTATTTAGATTTGGGTTTTAGGTTCAATCATGGGATCAAATATTAAAAAGTACTTTTCTTGATAAACACATTACCTATAAACTTGTGTAGAAGCTGACAACCTTGTCTGGGACAGTAACACAACCCAGACCTTCATGTAAGAACTGAGACGGGTATGGTCAGCAATATATTCTACACTAAGTGACTTTGCCCTGTTATTACAGTGTATTTATATCTTGCTGTGTGCTCCAAAAACTCCACAAGATATCAGAATATATGTGATAGCTGATCAGTGATCAAATATTAATTAGCTGGAAGATGTGTAAGGAATCAGCTCAATAGAAAGAAATAATGAATGACATAACGAATAACGAGAGAAATTACATATTTGGCTGGAAGAAGGTTACTAGATCAGAGCTTTTTCAAGAATTATGCTTGTCATTAACCATTTCTTAAGAATGAGCACATTTAATATGGCCATTGGCCATTTTAGCACAAAAGGCTGTTATCTCCTGCTCTGCTCTTGTGAGATTCTACCCGGAGTGCTGCATCCATCTATGGAGTCCCTAACACAAGAGAGACATGGAACTCTTGGAATGAGTCCAGAAGAGGCCACTAAGCCGATCACAGAGCTGGAACACCTCTCCTAGGAATACGAGCTGAGAGACTTGGGGCTGTTCAGTCTGGAGAAGAGAAGGCTCCAAGGAGACCTTAGAGCCTTTACCAGTACATAAAGAGGGCTATGGGAGAGCTGGACAAGGACTTTTCAAAAGGGCCTGGAGCGACAGGACAAGGGGGACTGACTTTAAGCTGAAGGAAGGTATGTTTAGATTAGATATTAGGAAGAAATTCTAAGGGTGGTGAGGCTCTGGAACAGGTTCCCAGTGAGGCTGTAAATGCCACACCCCTGGAAGTGTTCAAGGACAGGTTGGATGAAGCTTAGAGCAACCTGGTCCAGGGGCAGGTGCCCCTGCACATGGCAGGGGGTCAGAATGGCCATTAAATTCCCTTGCATTGCAAATCGTTCTATGATTCTGTGATACTATAATTTGCTGATGACACGAAGAGAAGGGTTGTCATGCAGGGAGATCTGATGTCCTGAGGGAGAGAAAAGCAGAAATAATATGATTTTCAGCAGAGTGAAATACAAGGATTCCACTTTAGTATTAGTAATGAGAATTTTTCCTGGACTATCAGAGCCATCACCTGGAAGCAACTGAGATGTGTAAGGCATTAGTTTATTAGCTGATAGCACATTTATTCAGAGCCAGAAATGTAATGGAAACAGAATAACACAAAAGTCGCCCCAAAATGGAAGACATCCACTGCTGTAAAATATCTGCAATATTGCCTAATTCCGGGGTACCAACTGTTGTGTGGACAAGCCTGAGAAAATCAACCCTGTGAGAGCAGACTCAGGGATTTAATGAAATGGACCTGGCTGGGCTGCAGACACAGCCTCACCACATTTGCACAGAACTTTTTTCTATCCAAATTATCTTTCAGCTGGCACATGATGGGATCTGAAGTACCTCCTGCACAGCTGTGAAAACAAATCTCCTTGTAGGCTCCTCTCCATTAACACCTGGAAATACAGCGGCACCTTTCCAGTGCTGCTGCCCTGCAGCTGCCCAGGTCCATGTGCCAGCAACCTCTTCTGAAGCATCTGATACCAGTCACACTCTGAGATGAGGACATGGTAAGATGAGCAGCTATTTCCAGTTTGGCAGCCTGGCAATTCTTGTTTCCCTGGGAACTGGCAACTGCCCACATACACTGAGCCACTGTGTAAGAATCCATAATTAATGTCACATTTGCTCTACCATCAGTCTAGACACATTTGTCTAAACTATTGTTTTTAAAAAAGAAATAAAAATATAAAAAATGTCAATCCCCAACAGACAGGGAATAGAGAGTAAATAAAGTCTGGCAGGCTCTTTCTGCTTTGATCACTTTTGCTACATTCCTAGTTGTCTTTTGAAAGCGTCTGGCACAGATTTGAAAAAGTGCTTTCCTTTATCCTCTTTGACTTTACAGTTGCCCTGCATTAGCTAGCATCACATAACAGAAATGCTGTTAGCGTTAAATACAGTAGACACCATGTTTAAGGTTTAACAGAGCTATGTTGTGTAGTATTTGGACACCTTTTGCTGTTGTGTTATTCTGGTACAATTCTCCTCAGCCTGAAAATGTCCAGAAAAGTTCAGAAATAGCTTCATTTATCTCTGAAGTTTAGTCATTTGTGAAGTGTTATACTGAAGGAATAATATTACAGAGACCTTTTGTTCAGAAGTATATAATTAAACATCCAGATGAAAGCACAGGAAAAATTTCAGTTTATTGGATCCTGATTTGGTATCTTGCTTTATAGCCCATTATGATTTGTTCTCCAAAAATACCAGTAAAGATGACCATATAATTTCTTAATACATGATGCTGTCTTCTAATAAGAAAGATAAATCCTTCCTTCCTTCCTTCCTTCCTTCCTTCCTTCCTCCCTTCCCTTCCTCCTTCCTCTCTTCCCTTCTTCCTCCC
>WBMZ01002121.1:126543-190354 GCA_013400975.1 Atrichornis clamosus
TTTCTTTCTTTCTTTCTTTCTTTCTTTCTTTCTTTCTTTCTTTCTTTCTTTCTTTCTTTCTTTCTTTCTCTCTCTCTCTCTCTCTCTCTCTGCCCCTCCCCTTCTCTCCATCCTTCTTTCTCTTGTCTCAATGAATTTCAGTCCTCTACAGCTGTGTGGATAGTTTAAATCACTCATCTAGGTTTCCTTAGAATTTTCTGGAGTATGACATCCCACCTGTTATTTTACAGTTGCCTCTTAGGGTGGAATAAGGAACACTCCTCTCCATCTTTTATTCAGAAAACTTAGAGAAGTTACTTAGTTGTCACCTTTAGTTCATAACTTCAGGTGTCTACATGTGTAGATATCCATCAGCGAACTACTTGTCTTAATTCCCATTATAGTCAAGACCTTATTGCTATGGTTATTGGAACCTTGGGCAAAGAACATCTGACCAGATCTGGGTGTCTACAGCAAGAGGAACCTCACTGCCTCTTGGGATGAAACCTCCAATGACTAAAACAGGGCTTGGATGCCCAGCACAATGTAAACGTGTCCTGGAAGTACTTTGGACGTGACTCATCCCACCCTTCCTGCCTAACTGTGGTACTGATCTGTCACTCTGGAGCAAGGACCCCTCTTACTATTTTAACTGTTTACCAAACATTATGGGATCTGCAAAAGTTGCCTGCAGTGAATTTTTTTTCTTGAGATGGATGAGTTAGAATGACCTCAAACACATTCTTTAGAGATTCTATCTACCTATTTATAGCATTTCAAAGTTCTTATCAACATGATATCACTGCTAAAGCCTTTTAACTGGAGACAGAGAAGAGCTGCCTTTTGGGTTTAATGCATCCAACCATTTATGCCACCCTCATTCACATAGTTTCTCAGCATTTAACAAAAGGATGCAAACAGTCTGTACGTTTACTTTCTCCAAGTTTTGTCTCCTCTGATAAGAAATACAGCTCTCAAAAGCCCTCCACACAGCTCTCATAACTACATTCTTGTAAATACATGGTAAAATTATTATTGGATTAAAGAGAAAGATACACCAATATCAAGTGTCTTGCAAAAACCTGTCTTGAAGTGGGGGATATCTATCATAAGAAAACACTGTGCGTGGTTTGTGTCAACAATTATTTTTATTTTGCTATGTGATGACAGCCTTTCTATATTTCTGTCTGAGTGAAGGGGAGTTTAAAAAATAAGCTATTATAAGAGAAATGGTAATGAATGGAGAAGAGAAGGAAGAAAAGTCAGAAGAATGAGTGAATGGCAAGAAGCACAGTATGCAGAGGTAACATTGTCCTCATTCAAGTAGCCTAGACCACACCTAAGAAAAATTGAATAAATTAAGTTTTCCCTATTAAAGTAGATATTTTAATAGAAGTAGTGGTTCAGTTTTGTTTAAAATTTATATTTTGAATGAAGAGCTCAGAAGATTTCTTTAGACTCTAAGTCGGTATGTAGATTTTTGAGGCATTTTTTGGGGGTAAAACACCCTGGGTGCAGTATCATAAAGCTGTTGCATGCAGGTGTTTGACATTGCTTTCACACCATCTTTCCAAAAGAAAAGCTCAGAGAGCGTGCTGAAAGGCCAGGGTCTATCTTCTAAAGCTCAGTACAACACAAACCTACAGCTGTACACAACTTTCGTCCATGAATTTAAACATCTTCTACCTCACGCACACACATGTGCTCTGGTCTCCTGTTCCCTTTCCCTGAGTGAACATCAGCAATCAAACAATGACCTGCAAGGAATGAGACACACAATTAGCAGTGAAATACAAAACAGCTGGTGCAGCTGAATAGCTGTTATTCTGAGCACATGAACCCGAAAAGATACTGTTTAGCTTATAAGACAAACAAAATTTCCCTTCTGCTTGATCTTGAAGAGCATCTACCATCGGGAGCTGTCCATTTTCATTTAGTCTTTCTGATGCCAGGGCCAACTGTGCAGGGTTATAAACAAAGAGCACAAAGTATCACTTTCCTTGTTAATTTGACAGTAAACAGTACTAATTTGACCGTGCAGCTGTTTATTGATACCACCTCCCCAACAATTTAATATACAAAACAGTAGCCCGTGTGCTGAGACTGCACTGTTTATAAAACTCCAGGAGCCAGAATGGCCACAGTCTCCTGTTGTAAAGCAGCCATCAGGAGGGACTCCCATTTGTGCATTTCACCTTGTGCCAGGGAAAGCCATGGAAATCACAGAATCATGGAATCACAGAATGGTTTGTGTTGGAAGGGACATTAAAGATCATCTCATTCCAATCCTCTGCCATGGGCAGGGACACCTTCCACTATCCCAGGTCACTCCAAGCCTCATCCAACCTGGCCTTGAACAATTCCAGGGATGGGGCAGCCACAGCTTCTCTGGGCAACAAATGTAAAAAATGCATTACTGAGATCAAAATGAGCAAATTTTTCTTCATGGGTGTCTTCAAGATGGTATTTCCAGAACCATTTCTTATTAGTCTTTCATTTGTGTGGGGTCAGTGAGATTATTGCCACCTACTGCTGAAGCATCTGCTCAACTAACTTACAGTGTCATGGCACTGAAAATAGGTCTTAAGTGTTTGTTTATAAAACATTCTTAGTACTGAAAGAGATGAAATGCTGTATTGCATAAAATAGTAACTGGTGACATCTACCAATAGTAACATGTTCACGCCTTTTTCTTTCCCCAGCCAAACTTATCTCCTACCTTTTTTCATTTGTGCTTGTGGTTTTGACCTGGAGCTACCAGAGGCTGACAGAGATCTTCAGCCTCCCTGGGGACAGAAAGGGAGAAATTCTACAGCAGTGCCATCTTGCATGCTTTATTTCTCAAGAATACTCTAGACATGGCTTTTATTTGTGCCACCAGAGACCTGTGAAACACTGCCAGGATGTAAAATGTCCTGCTGAAAAGCTGATTTCCCCATCCAGAGAATACTGAACCTACACAAGCCTAAGTAAGCAACATCAACTCTCATATTTGAGAAGTGAGTAAAAACAAAGCTAAGACTTTTCTTGCCCAATTTGCATGATTTTTTAAAAAAGCTTTTTGCTTTTGCTTTTTCTTATACCTGTTTTGTTAATGCTTCCTGGGAGTGATGACTGATGCTGTATCAGCCTTTTGGATGAAGGATTGTTTTAAGGATTGTAATGAATGTTTGGAAGAATTCACACCACTTGATTATGCCAAGTTTTGATTGGATCACTCTTACTTGGTAGAGATGGTGATATCAGCTTTGATTTTTTATTTTAATTCACTGTTACCCAATTTTGAAAGTCAACAGTTTAATAATTAAAAATACATGTGTGATTCTCATTGGGCTGAAAGAGAATTTAAGTGTATATATAATACACTTATTGACAATTCAAGGTGTAGTAGAGAGAGAAAGAAAACTGCATGTCACTAAATACAAAGAAAGCAGAAGAACAACATGGGTGTACCAGCAGAAACTCTCCCATTGCTTTGAGATTTTACAAAGATATCAAAATTTTATAAGAGATATTCAATGTCCATATTTTCCTCCTAAAATATAAAAAAAAGACCTAAGTGTTTGAAATTACATCCTGACACTCTTTTTGATTCTCAGTGTGTGCAAAATCAGGACCTGCACATATCTGTGGTGCTCACAGCTGCCTCATGACAGGCAGCTGCTGAGATGTTCCTGGGTTCTGTTGGGTCAGGCTATTAAAATGTCACCTCTTGTGACACAGCTGTGGAGAACTGGCACTTCTCAGGGTGCTGGTATGTTTGTGAACAAGTAGGAATGAACCTTGCACTATACACACCCTGGCCATGGCTTCAATAGTGGTTTAAAATCTGCAAGTGCTGCTGAGAAATGTTCTTCCAAGTGGGCCTGAAAGATGTCTTCTCCTCACTGAGCTCAAGCAAGCTTAGCTTAGCTGGGAAATGTGCTTCTTTCCTGTTCTGGGGTTTATATTTGGGTGGTACCAATAGCAGCTGTGCTCAGTGAAGAATCCTGTGTCCAACACATCCTGAACTGGCATGGAATCATAGAATCACAGAATGGTTGGGATTGGAGGGGACCTTAAAGATCATCCAGTTCCAACTCCCTTCCACTAGACCAGGTTGCTCTAAATCCCATCCAACCTGGCACTGAGCACTTCCAGGGATGGAGCTGTCACAGCTTCTCTGGTCTGGNNNNCAGCTTCTCTGCCTGTGCCAGGGCCTCACCACCCTCACAGCCTAGAATTTCTTCCTAATATCTAATCTAACCCTGCCTTCTGCCAGTTTAAAGCCATTCTCCCTTGTCCTATCACTACCTATCCTCGTAAAGAGTTCCTCTCTGACTTTCACTTGGCACCACCAAGTTAATTCTGTGGTTTTGTGTTTTCCCTGTATGATACCACAGCTTCAACAAGGGAGCTATGTCTGAAAGGCAGAGAGTTGCCTACAGCCACAAGCTTGCTCCCTGCTGCTGACTTGCTCTTGCATATCACTCGTGTGTAATTTTGTATCTGCTGGGCTGAGGTAAGGGGCAGTAGCAGAAAAGCCAACTGTAGGTGATCTGGTAGTGCATCTAAATCAATCAGTTGTTGACCCCAATTAATAAAAGCAAGACTGAAAGAGTGGTGTAGCACTTCCCTGAGGCAGTTGCACATCCCTTTCCTCTCTTTTTTTTCTGTGTGTGTTGACCTGTGTGTTGTCTCCTTACATGAAGACCAGTGCTTGGACTTGGTGAATCTGGCTTGGGTTTGCTTTCTCTCCAAGTTTTCATAGAAGCCAAGACTTGTTGAAGGTCTTAAAGATCTTCACAAATGATAAATTACATGCTTTGCTTCAGTACTTTTTTGTCTTGAGCTCAGAACACAGTTTGCAAGTTTCTTGAGTTCCTGTAGATGGCAACTGCAGGACAGTTGTCCCCGGCTCTAAAATAACATCTAAATGGTGAGATTTAAGCTCAGGGAGCCAGGAACAGGAAGGGTCCTCCCAATTGAAACTAATTGGATCCATGCTCTGATATCCGTGCCTGTTTCCAAAAGGGTATAATGATTCCAGCCAGACTGTTTGCTCAGTGTCAGTCTGAATTTAACTTCATGCTACTTTGCTTTATTTTAATTTGACATTATTTTCATGTTTATTTTACCTAATACGTGAATCATTTAACTATAAAAGAGTCATTTTGGAGGGTTAAGGGTGGAATCTGGTATGGGTGAAGCTTGGAATAACCACTGACCTACTCCATTATGCTGGAGTAGGACATGAGCATTGATGTCATGTCAGGGAGGCAAGCCAGACACGTAGGGGTGAGCAGGCTTGCCATTCTCCCTTCCTCGTCATTGGAAATGTCAGAAGACGTGCTTGAAGGACAGATGTGGTTGAGTTTGTGATAAAGAAACCCTGAAGTCTCCACCAATCAGAACACAGTGATGTTATTGTTGAATGTTACTTTGACAAATGGATTTTAAGAGAAAACCAGTGGCATTAATACCACAAAACCAGCATTTCACTCAATCTGCAACATCATGATACAAATGAAATATGAGGGGTACATAGTCAGTGATTCAAAAATTACACTGTGGAACTGGGAAACTGTTTCTGAAAACTGGGCTCTCTCATAATTTCTTGGACTATCTTCCAATATAAGTTGTCAGTTCTTTAACAGAGAATTGAGTTATTCCTAATATATGCTCTTCTGAAGGTATAATTGAGTAAGAGATATGTTAATGTCTCATGACTTAAAGGGAGTTTGTTTCTTTTGTTCTCACTTGAGGTGTTGTTTATCTTGCATAACTTTGGGAAGCTACATTGGGGATGCTCACCCAGGCATCTGCCATAAGCAAAGGAAAGAAATAGAATACCTTGGGGATTGCTTAATCTAGTTTGGTTTTGTTATCTATATTTGGAAGAGATAAATCATGGCTTTAAAATGCATCTCTCTTTATGATGACTATTGAGAGAGCTGGGGTGATTCAGTTGGGAGAAGAGAAGGCTCCACCTTGTTGTGTGGCCTTTCAATATCTAAAGAGGGCTAATAAGGAAAGTGGAGAAAGACTTTTTACCAGTGCCTATAGTGTGTCACTCTAGGGGTCAATGGTTTTAAACTGAAAGAAGGGAGATTTAGATTGGACATGATGAAGAATTTTTATATGATGAAGGTGGTGAGATCCTGGAATGACTTGCCCAGAGAAGCTGTGGATGCCCCGTCATTGGAGGTATTCAAGGCCAGGCTGGATGAGGCTTTGAGCAATCTGTTCTAGTGGAAAATATCCCAGCCCATGGCAAGGGTGTCAGTATGGATGATCTTTGAAGGCCTCTTCCAACCCAAACCTCTCCATGATTCTATGATTCTGTAGCTATAGAGTCCAGAGTGATTACTTCTATGTAGAAGTCTCTATTTTAAGTGTGTGCCTCTGGTCAGGTGAACTTGGTCCTTGTGGTCTTAAACTGAAAATTTGGATATAATATGGTCTGACCCATATCTTTTCTGGCCAAATCATAACTTTAATGTAACTACCTGTACTTTTCAGAAAAGCATCTGTTGCTGGTCTGAAGATCTTCTGCACAGTTTGAACTACTTATTTCTAGAGTTATACTTCTACTTGTACCTGCCAAACCATCTTTTGTTTGACTGGGATGAGGTTACTGCCTGATCCAATTCACTTGGTATTGAGGCTTTGTCTTCATCTATTATTTAGCCACCCGGAAAACTTTGTGTAATCTGAAAACTTTATGAACAGCAATTTTTACACTTGTTTTCAGAACAGTGATCAAAGCACTGAGTGACATGACACAATACCAATCCCTGCAGGAGACCAGTGGGTGTACCATATTAAAAACTAATTTCCTGTTGACATTCCTATTTCTGAGATCTCTTAGCTAATAATTTCTTAATTCATTTCACTTATGGGCTATTGAGACTGTGTAATGTTCATGGTTGCAGGAGAATGACAACACAGTCTATTGACCTTGCAAAAGCTTATGTACCTCATATATCTTAGAAGATATTATTATAGACCAAATGTGTCAGTTCAAAAGAGAATCAAAAGAGAATTAATTTCAACTTACTGAGTGGCCCCAATTACATATTATTTATAAATTCTTTACTGATTGATTCACTGTTCTGAATTCCTTTAATCTTGCTGTGAATTAGGTTGCATCTGTCTTAACTATCTGCATCATCTCACTTTTCTGCCTTGAAATCTTGCATATGAATTTTGATCTTAAGTTGGCAATTCTGAGCTTCCATGGTTATTAAAAATAAGTATCAATCTCTCTCAGGTCATTTCAAGGCACAAATTACCAATATTTTGTTGAATTAAAAGTTGTTAATTCCTCAGATTGCCAGAGTGTGTTTCTTGAAGGCTGTTAAGGTGGAATTCAAACTCTCTACCTACTCACAAACCACAGTCACCTGAGCTCAAGGAGAACCTCTGCATATGGGTCTCATGCAAGCCTTGACTGAAACATGTGACTGCACATGGATTGCTGTTAACGATATACAACACTTCTCGTACTGAAAAGAAGTTGATGCAATATCAGTATGTTTGATGAATGACTGACCATGAGACTGAACTACTGGAAAAAGAACTGAACAAAAGACCAGGTGTGCACAAATCCATATCCTGACAATGTCTTTTCTCTTTTCCCTACCTCTCAAGCACTGCACATTGAAATACTTTTGTGGAAGTAGCAGCAGGGCAAGTCCTGCCCTCATTAATACCAAATGAAGCCCACAGAAGCCATTAGGATCTGAACACTCCCACTGGCAGCTACTTTTAGACCAATGCTGCTGCTTTTATGCTCATGCAAAACCTCATTGATGAGATTTTGGGTAACCAAAACCAAATGTGACTGATTTAAAAGAAGGATGGTGTTGTGGTCAAGGCACTGGAATTGGGTATAGGAGACATAAACTCAGTTTCTGGTCAGCTCATGGCTTTGCTGTTTGATCATGGGTAAGTAGCACTGTAAGAGCAATATAATAATGGATGCTACACAGGGGGTTGGCTAGCTCTGGATCATATTTTAATTGAGATAATGAGGATCTAAGCAAGATAATTTTCATTTCACAACTGTTACAGACCTGAAAGAGACTTTCTTTTCACAGAAAATGAGTTACTGAAAGGATAAAGAGGTAAAGAATAGAAAGCATTAGAGCACAAGCTTGTCAGTACCTGACACTTGAGTAATAAAGAGTTGATGAATGTTTAGTCATTCACAAAACATCTTTCTTACAAACATTTTTTTACTCTGTTCCTTCATATTAATAGAAATATACTATCTTGAGGCAAAAAATGATTTTGCTACAAGATTCATTCTATTGAGCTGGTATACAGCCATATAATTGTCTTGCTATTAAGCAATATTATTTTCTTATTGACAGGGAAATAAGACTTTGTGCAATTATACAACCTGTATCAAATAAACTGAGTTAGGCATATTTGTCTAAAGTTGTCTCGGACTCTCACCCTCTCCCCACCACAGTAATCTGATCCTGCAAAATTTCACAACGAGTTTTTGGCAGTTGTTCCCCTAAGGTCCATGACTCTTCCGATAAAATCCTAGGCACTTATCGGAAAAAAACCTTCAAAGCTAGAGAGAGCACATTATTACAGTGGTTGACATAATGTCATCTGGAGGAAGACATTACCACTCAAAATTAACCATGGCCATGTGGTGAGCACTGTGGCTTTTCCTGACTTCAAAACTCAATGTGGTAGTTAGCAGATGACAATACCCACTTCCTTGGACCTTACTGAATTTACTTACTGGGCTTCTTGAAAATTATCATCCCCACCGCATCAGTGTTCATAAAGTAAACGTCTACAGAAAAAAAGTCAGTAGCATCTGTACAGTGGAGTCATATGCGCCCATGTTTATACAGGGATTTGATGTGTGTGAACAAGTGCTGACTCTAGATTTTGCAAATTTAATACGTGTCCCTAAATATTTTTAATGCAGTTTTTGGACAGAGTGAGAGTATGAAATCTGAGATCAGATATTTTGCAGGTCAAATAAAAGCATACCTCTGCTTGTGTTAATCCACCTATTTAGTAGCTTTTATCTATTTGTCTGTCTGCCTTGCTGTTCTTCAGTCTGTCCATCCAGGGAATCATTAAATGCCCACGTGTATGCCCACTCCTGATATTTTTCTGCTGTGTGTTGAGCAGCTGTATTTGAGACTGTCTAGGGTAGAAGGATGGGATTAGATACACTCAGAAGTTGGAAAGAGATTGGGACAGGTAGGAGAGGAAGAGCAAGAAGGAATGAACCCTGGTTTTGTGCTCAGTGCAGTCTGGATGACTCCCAGGTTTGCTATTGCTCATTATTCCTTTGAAGTCAGTAAATGTCTGTGAAAATTACCTGTGAAGTTTTCTCACCTCTACATAACTCTGGTAGAAGAGGACAGTTTACTCTCCCTGTTGCTTTCTCTTTTATCTTTAATAGTGGTTGGTCCACAGTCTGCGTCAATAGAACCCAGTCCTTCCCACGTGAATGTTGGAATGGTGGCACCTGATGAGCCATGGAGGGGGAAGGGAGAGTGGGAAGTTTTTTGATACCTAGGATATTACGTTTGAAAACAAATAAATAAATAAATACTCCCACCAACCTGAAGGAATGTTTTATAGTTGTAGAACCAAGCACTTAAAAGCTGAAAAATGCCAGGATTAAGGGTGTCAATCAAGTTCCAAATATTGCCTTCTGGCACTGTAAGTTATGATAGCCTTTAAGTTATCTAATCACATACCTTTTTTTTCCTCAAGGCTCCTGTCTTTATTAATCCACACATAACAACGAAGAGCAGAAAGAGAAATGGAAGATTTGCCTATTAAATTTGCATCAAATGAAGCAGAGCTGAATGCAAACATGGAGCTGCAAAAAAAAAGGAGCTAATAGCTGAAAAAGAGGAGTTAAACCACTAATTTTGAGACCACTAATTTTTGACAATTATGATGTCTTCTTCATCTCTGTATCTGGGGAAGTGTTGACTCAGATTATAACCAACCACCTGAGCAGTCATCACTTTGACAAAGTGGTTCCTCTGAGGCATTGCAGATTCTAGCTGGTTGTGAAACTATAAATGCAATCTTCTCACACATTCACATTTAGAAGATTTATAGAGACATACCAGAATTGCTATTGCACCTTTACTGTTTTGACTGAAGCAATACTGATACATAACCAAAACTTTCAAAGATTTTGCCCAGCAAACTGGGCAGTCCTTCTAGTTTCTGTAATCTCATTCATTGCTCTCTTGCAGGTAGAAAAAACCCCAAAACTTTAGAAGTTCTGTTTTAAAGGGCATTTTATTACAGACAGCCAAGCAAAGCTGTATTCTTACACATACAAGACACGGACATAGCTGATCTTGTGATAAGGCAAGCACATTCCTGGTAGAACTGGGGATCTCTGCCCAAGCTCTGCTGAAGGAGACTCAAATCAAAGATCACCTGAGTAAAAGGTCTACAGCATCTCTTCGGTCTCTGTAAAATTCAAACACCTCTGTTCTCACCATTATCAGCAAGGAGGTGAAGCTGATTTCACTTGTGTCTACTTCAAAACTGGTCTTAAATCCATCCCACTGTAACATCTGGCAGAACAAGCCTGAGACTGATGGACAAATTAATATTTTTTGGCAGCAGATCCAGAACAGTCACTGGTAATGCACTACAAACGTCAGTTTACCCTTTGATCATCTCTTAGGTCTGGAGTAGAAAGAGAGACCTGGTATTTAGTCCCCATGTTTGTACCAACCACCCCCAATGCCACTGCTCCTATGGAAAATGGCAGTCCGGCAATAATAATGCTGCATGAGTGGGGGTCCAGATATAGGATAATTACACATATAAGCATAAAGTCTAGTTTTTAGGAACATTTTGAAGCCTGCTTTGTAATCTGACTGATGTCTTTCTAATGTAGATTTTTTTTCACATGTGTGTGTGTGACACAACAGAATTAGAGGAATATGAAGTCAGGATTCTGGAAAAGACTTCATGAAAACACTGATGACATGAACATCATCCATGTGTTCTTGACACTTTTGCATATTCTGATAAACACTCTGCAATGACAAACTCAAATTCCTAAATGATATATTTTCTTATCTGTAAAAAGTTTCTCCTCTTGTCAAATCTAAATTGTTCTTGTTGAATTTCAAGCTTCTTGCTTCTTGTTTATCTTCCCTTGCTTCTTGTGTGCATCTTGTGTATCCAAGCTCATAAAAATTCAGAACTGTTCAAATCAAAGGTTTGAATTTCTCTGTCTTCCAAAGGAACTTTTAACTTCAATTATGTATCACTGTCTAGAAAGACTTGGTTAAAGGAATCAGATTTGCACTTTGAGTATTTTTTTGTTTAAACTGGTTCTTTTTGGTTGAAGCTCCAGAGGAAGCTTAGATATTCTCCAGTTGGGGAGAAGCCTGTACTCCCCAGTGTCTCAAAGAGCAACCACCCACAGCACAGTGAAGAGTTGCTCTTGGGGTGAGAGAATGGTGCTTTAGTCCTCTCCCAACTACCAGGAGTAATTTTTGAACACCTTCTTTCACTAGGGATCTCAACAGACAAGTCTATCTCACACTGTGTCCAACATAAAGTAATTCACCTTTAAAATTAGAAAGGACGTCAAAGATTGTGTCTTCTTGTGATGAGAGATACGTACCTAGAAAACCACTGCAGTGAAATTCAAAGTTAATTCAGCTGTCTGACACCCTATGTCACAACTACATATATTAAATGTGTTCCCTTATAGATTTGTGGAGAAGTTTCAAGTATGTCCATATCAAATTTTATGCCATTTCAGACAGGTTTTTTCAGTTCTGGCTACTACCTCAATTTCTAAAAATGCTTTTGCTTTTTCATTGTTTTATGGGTTTTCTTTTTCTTTTTTTTTTTTTCATTTTCCATCTAATAACATTACTGAAAAGTGATGTGAAATAGATAAATCCGTCCGTTTCCTCTTTCATTCTCAGACTCACACACGTATGAACAAGAAGGTGTGCATGAAGTGCAGGAGATGGAAAGAAAATTTAGAAAATCATGTACATGCCCTTTTTTTACTTCTTCAGTGAATAAAAACCTAAAGTCCTGAAGTACCAGAGTCCTGCAAGACTTGTAAGGCCGTCAGGCTGCTGCCAAGAACATGCTGTCTTTTGTGGCTCCTCACACTTCCTTGACCACAAGAGAGCCTGCAGACAGGAATCCACCACTCTGGCTTTGAAAAAGCTGCATTAGGTTATTGAGCAACTGGATTCATGAAACTCTCCTTGTTATCCTATTTGTGGTGTCTCTCGGCTTTGCAGCCCATAGCCAAATGCCAGGTTATGACTGCATTTTTACCTAGGATACTGAACATTTTCACACTAGATGGTCCGGTGTCTCTGTTATCCCAGACACAAATTAGCTGGGAAAAATGGATATTACATAAATGTGCATGCACGCATCCTTCTATTCTTCACGAGATTTAGGTCACAAAGGCAAGCAGGAAATTAGGAAAAGCCACAGTTTAGGTAGTTTTTAAAGTCTCAGTTTTCTTTCCATGTGCAGAAGGTCCATGGAGGTATTTTAAAAAGTGTATATGTGGCACTTGGTGACATAGTTTAGTGGTAGGGTTGTCCGTGCTGGATTAATGGTTGGAGTCAAGGTTCTCAGAGGTTTTTTTCAACCTAAACAATTCTACAATTTTATAATGTGTCAAATGATATGATCACATCCTATCTCTTCTAAACCATCTTGGTCTCATCCAGTGCTCAGGATCAGCAGTCTCGAGGATGAGCGAGGAGCGTGGAGACCCAGGAGATGCCGTGTGGCAGTACCAAAACCAGTGTGAGGAGGTGGGGAAATGGAGTAAGGGATTACAGGGAGAGAAAAGAGAGGTGTAAGAGGCCCCATCTGCTTTCTTGCTGAGATCCCTACTCTTGGTGCTGGGAACACTTGTGCTTACATCTCTCCATGTAATTAGAAGTGCTTCTTTTCCTTCAGCTGACAGCGCATAAAGCTTGACAGAAAGTTCATTTTTCCTTTAAAAACTGTATCAATTGCCAACTTCAGTAATTGTGGGAAAAGCCTTAAGAGAAAACCCTTTTCCCTCGCCCTACTCATACTCATCTCCCACATGGCTGGTGCTTTACCCACCTCCCTGCCCAGCAGCCTCCCTCATGCTGCTCGACTCCAGCAGGAGGAGCAATGGGAGCACACGAGAAGCATCTCCCAGCTCCCCCAGCATTACCAGCACCCCTTCCACAGCCAAGAGTAGCAAATTATCTAGAAACTCATATTTGGCTCAGAGTTGGAGGAAACTCCAAAGCTGTTAAGCTCAAAAAAAAGTCTCTGTGGAGTGTGCGCGACCTCAGAGTTCCCAAAGGCTCATTTCATAGGATAATTTCACTGGGTAATTTCACTGGAGAAGCTTTTCGCAGGAAAAGGCATGTCTCTGACAGTAGGGTAAGCCCCTTGCTGAATTCCAAATCCCTGCTTCAGAGAAGAGGGATAGCAGAATTTTTTAATGAAACACCTAATTGGATTTTGTTGTGTCTTATACTGTGAGACAGTGGATTTTTTTTTGGTTTTTTTTTTTTTGGTCCTTCGTCTCTGTTTTGGAAACAGGTGAACCGCGTTTTTAAAATTTCAGCCCAAATGGTTACATTCACAAAATTATGAAGATCTATAAAAGGAGTGTCATAAAAGGAGTGTCATAATGGGATGAAGTACAGACTTCCCTTACTATAGGATAGGATTTGAAAGCCATGTATAGGACAGTGCTCTCTGGATAATGGTATGGAGCTAAGGACTTCTGCAATTCCACAGGTGAAGACTGTGCTCCAGACAGCTTCTTCCCAATGCTGTCACAGAGGGCATATCCCACACCAAGTGGTGTTAAAGGAGGACTAGAGTTTTCCTAGTCAGCTGTCCTCCCCACTGTTAAGTGGATTCCTGGGTAGATACAGGTGTACCCTTAAAAAGGGATTGGCAGCATTTAGAAATGACACACAGGTTAGACTGTTTGCTATTTGGCAGTGCCAGGAGGAAGAATTTGTGGAAAATTTAGGGAATACAGCTGGTGGTGCCTTGGAGGCATCCCCAAAGTTGGGTGGCAGGTAATTCAGGGATTTGGATCTTAGAAGGATAGTGAAGACAAGTTAAGCACCCAAGACCTTTCGTGGCTCTTGCCCCCAACAGCTGCGCAATGAAGATTATTGTTACAAATCATAGAATCACAGAACAGTTTGAGTTTGGAGGCAACCTTAAAAATCATCTAGTTCCAATGCCCCTGCCATGGACAGAGACACTAGACCATGTTTCTCCAAGTCCCGTCCAACCTGTCCTTTTACACTCCCGGGGATAGGGAAGCCATAGTTTCTATGGGTAACCTGTTCAGTGCCTCACCACCCTCACAGTAAAGAATTTCTTCCTTACATTTAATCTAAATCCCTTCTCTTTTAGTTAAAAACTATTTCGCTTTGTCCTATCACTCTCTGCCTATATAAAAGTCTCTTTCCCTCATTTTAGTAAGTCCCCTTTAAATATGAGACATTTGAATTGGAAACCACTCTTAACAAAGCCAAGACAAAGGTCTTGAAAAACTCTAGAGAAAGCCAAAGCTGTCAGGAAGTAAGAACAAGCACTGGTGTTGTCCTCCTGGATTTCCAATGGTGTGTTTCAAACGTGGAGCTGTGTCATGCGCATGACATGTCCACCCACAACCTTGGCACGGAGCACGGCAAGAGATCAGCAGGAGGGTGATCCAAAGGGCACGGCTCTCACCCTTTAGCAAGTACTGTGCTAATCACCTAGGTGGCCACAGAGGCAGAGGGCAGCTGGTCACCAGTTATCCAGAGATTCCTGAGGCTGGAAAGGGCTGACGGGGCTGAGGTCGAAGAGCACATTGCAACTCTTCTACTCAGCTCCACCGGGAAAAGAGCAAGACTGGCTTGGTACAAGCCACTGTGAAATGGCAGGACATTCTTGTGGTTGGCTCCATCATAATTTGCTTTAGAAATATTTTGGACATCTCTCTTCTTTGTCGGGCAGGGGAAGAGGAAGTGCTTGAACCTTTAAACCCAGTGTGTCTGGATCTGTTCCTGCTTACTGCTATGTGAGAGGGTAAAGGTAACACTTGAGCTTAGACAAGTATAGCTGGTTGAGTGTTTCATACCTGCTAATTGCTTTTATTAATTTACCTGTCTAAATGGTTTTTACCAATGTGTTGTGCTTCCCTGTCTCTAAAGAAGAGAGCAAACTGCTCTTGGGATAGTGGAGCAGTTTAAAAAGACAAATTGACTTCACAAGTGATATTGCGCCGTTGAAAAATCTGTCCTGCTTTCTTTTCACCTGCTTTTTTCTCTCACACAGCTTTGGACATAAAACAATACTCCAATAGCAACAAATTGATTTCTTTTTGGCAACCTGCCTTAATCCTTTATATCACACATACAAGATACATACCTACAATATTTAAAATATTGAAAGGGAATTAGGGTAGATAAAGACATGAATTCAGAATCTGCTGGTCCAAAATGTGGATTTAGCTCCACCAAGAAAGCAGTCTGGTGTTCAGGGTGTGCAGGGCTTTGACTGTGAGTCTTAATGCCAGAAATTTCACCTCTCTGTGCCTCGAATTATTATCCTATAAACTGGAGTTAATTTTACTTGTCACTTTGTAAAATACTTTGAGGGATATTGGCCAAAATTACCATCTAGGAAAAAAGTGTTATTAATATTATTAGGACTGATGACACAAAGTTAAGCTATTCCAATTTTATCCAACAGCCAAACACACACTCCAGTTTTACAAATTACAGTGTGGGCTATCCAATTTCATGAGCACACTTGCCACTCGGTGCCACAGCTTTATACCTCTGGCTCCACAGTTAACATGAACTCAGTATAATCACCATAGAATTTATGTCAATTTTGTGGAAATGTTATGATTATTCACAGCTGAGACTTCAAAGACATCTTAAAGCACTTCACAGCCACGGAGTTTCCCATCAGGAGTCTCATGAGATCTACCTGCTGCACTCGCCACCGAGCCTGGAAATCTGCCCACCGAGCTTCAACCTGCGCCCACACAGGGAGCCCAGCTCCTGCATTTACAGGAGTGAGCCTGGGACAGGACTCTCCACCTCTGCTTCCACCAATTGGCTCAAAAGTGAAAATTTCTGGGTCTGTGCAGAGATGGACAGGGGACTGTCCATAGCTGAAGCATAAAAAAGGAGTCTCTCTGGATTATCATTCTAGGATTGTATTTTTTCAATAATGTAGACAAGTACAAATCCCCAAAAAGCAGGTAAACCAATCTCTGCTAAACCTCTGCACTGAAACTGTGCCAGGTGCTCACCAGGTCACTCACCTGCCTGTGCTGGCTGTCTGCAGCGTGGTGTTCCTGATAAGCACTGCAGGCAATGACACACTGGGGGTTCTGGCAACGAGGGAGAGGAGCACATGGACATGATCTATGCTGTGCCTTTTGCTCTTAGGGCCCGAGAAAGGGGCATGCCCCCATTTAATTTATTTTAATAAATGTAGCTGTTCTGAGCAGAATCCTTTGGCCTCTCTGGTAATGCACATCTTTAAAAAACCATTTACAGGATGGGAAAATTGGCAAATAGTTTAAAATTAGCTGAGTAACTGAAAACAATACAGAAAATTGTCTCTCATGTGGATGCAAGCCATGCTTTTAGAACCAAAAATATCATGGTTAAAATCTAGTTGATCACCTTTCCTATCGTAACTAAAATTTCTGCGCACATACTCTTGAGATTGAATGACAAATATTTTTGTTAATTTGTTGGCAGAAATGAGAACTTTTATTATTATTGTTATAGATGTGGTGCTTAGGGACATAATTTAGTGGTGGACTCGGCACTGCTGGGTTAATGGTTGGACTTGACGATCTTAAAAGGCTTTTACAACCTGAATGATTCTATGATTTTATACAAGCCAAAAAAAAGGTTTTTGCTGATTTCAGTGGGTATCCACAGGGTGACTACAGTGGGCTGAGAATCCCTAGGACATTTGACAAAGGGTTTCAAGACAAAGGCAGCACACATAAAACAATGAATAATGTAATAGATATGATTTAAGGGAAACACTTTATGTTTGAGCAGTAACTATCTGCTTTTGATACTGTTTTACTACCTATATGAGAAAAAAAAATGAAGTTCTGTTGCGTGGGAACTTGTTTAAAATCTCAAAATAACCTTTTTTTTTCTTTTCCATGGTGAGGAAATGAGAGGTCTGAGTCAAAAATCAAGGTCTTCTTATACTACATGTTGTACAGAAAGAGAGGAAGAAGCAGCCTCTGATGCTGAAAGATAACTGCCTGGAGAGATGAGATTATGGACACTAAAATGCAAGTACTGGTTTCCTGACATTATAAAAGAGGAACTAACAGCTATATGCATCATGCAGAGGTTTGAATGCCAATTTTATCTGAGATGAGAAACTTTCACCTTGAAGAAAGGTCTATTCCAAGGAGTGTCAGCCTCTGTAGTCTCTCCAGTATTGTCTGACCTTCCATTGGAAGGTAGAGGGATAGAGGTGGCTTCATGGATTCATCCAGTCACTGACTGATGCAAAAATATACGCAGGCAGGGTTGTCAGTTTGTGGGTTTGAGGTTGACTTCCAGTTATGGTCCATCACTCTGCTTTCATCTTTCTGTGATGGAGAGGGAAGCAAGCAAGGTGCTGGGCTCCATTTCCTTTTTTCCTTCCAAGCTTGTGCTTAGTGCTCTCTACTGGCAGCACCTGCTCTCTGGGGCTTGCAAAACAGAGAGTGCTGCTCCACAAACGAAATGGAACAACCACCTTCTGGTCTGAAATCTGTCTGAAAGCTGAGCTCCAAGTTGCCAGGGATTGCACTCCTCCTCCGCTTGGAGGAAGATCGTCTGCAGCACCGAGGTCTGAGGCTCTGAAGTGCCAGACGAGTCCTGCTTACCTGACACGTCAGGGTGCAACTCAGGAGCCTCCAGACCGGAAAGCCACGCCAGGAGTTGTAATAACTCATATCCGCTGTGGGTTGGTAGAAAGAGGACCTGAAACTCAGGCACACCAGGGGCTTGCACCAGCCACACACCATTCTCAGCACCAAATTTTGGTCCTCATGCATCACTAGGGGTTTTGCATGAGAAACAACGTTTGGTGTTAAGCAAATAAAATTTCTACCTTGTGTCAGCTGCATTTTCTTTTCCTTTTTGAGCAGTGAAATGGCGGCTTAGGCATTTGCAGCTAAATACGGCTGTGAGATTAGGTAAGCACGGAAATGAAGGGTTATGGAAATGCACTGACCGCAGCTCAAAGTCACTGTGTATGAGAATGCACACATTTGGGGGTTAGGTTTATGAGAAATAAAGATCTGAATGATGCTGCGCTTGCGAGTCATGGGCCTTGTGTTTTCTTAATGCCAGGAGTGATTTATTTCTTGTAAACAGCTTTGCTCAATTGGGGCATCCAGTTACTACAGACCTTGTTTGGTATGAAAACGAACAGCATAGAAAAATATTGCTCTAGCAAGGTTTAACTGGTCGTCAGCCCAAACATGTGGCTGAACATGAATTCCACTGCTTGAAATATCCTCTAGTCGCTCAGCAACATCTCAATGTCAAGAGGAGATTATAGTCAGCGTTCCCGTTGAGCCGTGACTCAGAGGTACTGTATGGAAAGAGGACATTTCCAGCAAAAGCGTGATATGGAAACTAAACACAGAAGTGCTGGAAATCTTCCCTCCCATAGAAAAAAAGAAATGTGAAAGGCTAGCTCTTCTGAAGTGGAAGTTTGACTGCTGCTGGGAACATTATGAAAATACACATTACATGCCTTGTTCCTCATATATAAGTGTTTCACAGCACGTTTCATCACCCACCTTTGCCCTTCCTTTTTTAATTCAGAAAAGATGCAGGAAGAGACCTTGCTTCTCAACAAAAATAAATGAAAAACCTTGGGAAGGTGGCATTTTTGCAAAGCAGGGACTCTGAAAAGTTGAAATGGTGTCGTTTTGCTTGTGTTGCATAAAAGCTGGCTATTAACATACCTCAGATACTTTGAGAGGTATGGAAATGTTTAAAAAAAACATGGACTGAAGAGATTGGCCTCAGTGAAATTTACATTAAAAAATCCAAGGAGACACTTAAATATTCATAGTTTCCATTTCTAATCTTTCTCCACGTAAGTTTCCTGACATACATAATTCTCAGCTATGTTTGTGAGATGCCTGGCATCCTGAGGTCAGATGCATACTTCTTGCAGGGATCCAGATTGGTTGTTTTAAATGTTCTGATCCTATGCAGGCTTCCACACAGGGGTAACTATAAAATGGTCAGGACTATATGCAGTTTTAAAGCCAGTCACGTAACTGTGAATATTTATATTTTTATACTTATATATATATATATATACACAAATGTAAGTGTTTGCAGGATCATGTGGTCTAGAATTTAGAGGAATTCTATTTTATTAGACAAATAAAAGTATATGTAATATATCAGGCTTTAAAGGCTGTGATCAGTGCCAGGAAAAGCAGTTGGAGGCCAGTTGGTGGTGGTTGGCACCAAGGGTTTGTGCTGGGGCCAACAGTGTTTAATACCTTTGTTAGTGACCTGGTTGGTGAAACACAGTGGGCCCTCAGCAAGTCTGCACAAGATACAAAAGCAGAAGGAGCAGCTGATGGACCAGATGGATGTGCTGCCATTCAGAGGGACCTCAACAGGGTGGAAAAATGGACCACTCCAGCATCCTCATGAAGTCCAGCAAAGGGAAATGCCAAGTACTGCCCCTGGGTAGGAAAGATCCCAAGCACCAGTACAGGCTGGGGGTCACCTGGGTGGACAGGAACTTTGATCTGGGATCCTGATGGATTTTTCAGCCCAAGGAGGAGAAGGGTCAGGTGGGTCTTAACACTCTGTATAAATACTTGGTTGAAGGAGGTAGGGAAAAAGAAGGCAGAGTCAGACTCATCTCAGTGGAGCCCAGTAACTGAAGAAAAGGCAGTGGGCACAAACTGCAATGCAGCAAATTCCAGTTAAACATAAGAGAAACCTTTTTCACTGGGTGAGTGCTCACACACAGGAACAGGTTTCTGAGGGAGGTCATGGAGTCTCCATCCCTGGACATATCCAAATCCCAACTGGACACAGTCTTGGGCAACCCGCTGCAGGTGACCCTGCTCTGAGCAGGGGCTTGGATTGGGCAATCTTCAGAGGTGCCTGCCAGACCTGTGATTTCGCAATTCTGTTGAAGAGAACACAATTCTTTGGATTTATGTGAAGAATGATTTCCTCAGTATCTTAACTTCATTAAACCCCATAAAAGTTTATAGAGAAATTAAATGATGGCCTTCGTTCCATAATAAATCTGCTCATATAGAAGATTGCTTTAAAATCAATTATTTATTTTAGGTCCTCAGGTATATTTGGCAATCTTATCCAAAATTAATGAATTTCACAAGTTCATTATTTAGTTTGTTAAAAAGTTCTCTCCTCTCATGTGTTTGGAAAAACTTTGTTTTAATTTTCTTTATTCTTTTAGGTCTTTCACTATGAGGGAGAGTACATAGAAAAACTTGGTTTTGTTTTTTATCTCAAATATCTTCTCATTAAATAGTACCTATGCAAAACCAGCATGTGATAAATTTCACTAGAACTGGAATAAAAGGTAACAGTCTTTTGCTGAAAGGGTTGTCCATTAGCATTTTTTCAGTATTTTTCTCTTCACTTGACAGTTTTCCAGTTTTCTATGTGCAGTAATTCAGTTCCTAGCAGAGAATGGCCTGGGTCCAGATATGACACTGGCCTTAGAAATTATTTGCAATGAGAATCTGAGCTGAATTTCACAACCAAGAACAAAGTTTATGGGTGTTCAAATCCTGAATTGGATATGAATTTTGTGGTTGGGATTGTCTGAAATATTTGTTGTTGTTGCAGGAGATCTGGACCTCACTGTTCTCTCTGCACAAACTGCATTAAAAGTGGCTTCTTCCATTAAAAAGACAACAGTCTTAAAATCCCCCGCTTTTCTGCATTCAAAAGTCAACCATTTATCAGAATAGTTTGCGACTGTCCACCCCTGAGGTGTACCAGTGCAGTGGGAGCATCTTGTGCTTGGAGCTGAAATAAATCATCCAGTGGGATAGAGCTGAACACTGGACACCAGATGGATGAGAATAAGCCAACAGACAGCTCTGGAGTAAAAGCCAATGGTCAGTGTGATAAGGACCGAGATAAGATTTTTATTTCCAAGTTGGTCATCTTTAGACAATACAGCCGAGGAGGTGTTTAAGAAGGAAACCAAAGTAATGAAAATGGGGAATGTTTAGAGGTAAACTTCTTCCAAACTCAAGGAGAAAAAATGTGTGAATATATTAGAAAAAAATAGCAAATAGACAACAAAGATTAAATTCACAGGCAGCTCAGAGTTTCCACTTCCTACCAGGCCAAGGGGTACTTTGAAATGATGCTGACTCTTGGAGAACTGTAATTTGATTTGTTGTGCTGCAGTTCAGAGGAGAATCCAGGCTCTGGTTATCGTAGCACCAGAGATCCTCTTACTGCTGGCATAAACAAGAACCTCTTCCAAATGCAGATAAGCAGCATAGGTTGTAATACTGAATTATTCTGCCAGTCTAGAGGTGACCCTTCTGCAACAGGCTTGAGGCCCACATGTCCACGGCAATGCAGTGAGGTATATCCCACTACCGCTTTCACTGCGTCTTTTCTGTGGGTGGGAGGGGGCTTTGGTCCTCAGGGCTGTCAGCAGGGCGTCTTTCCTGAGCACTACATTTATTTTAAGAAGTAAATATCACTGGGCTGATGTGTGCACTTAGCCTTGATGAAGTAATTAATGTGGTTTCCAGCATACTGTTCATAAAATTCATGGCTGCACTTAATTGTTACCATGTTCTTCCTCCTCACATATTCTTATATTAATAACAAAAAATGCTGAAAGCCCTAATAAGCTACACACGGTAGAGGAATGCTTTAACTGCTGTTAGCTGGTCACATCACCACAGACATGCAGGCCAGTTGTCAAACAGGGGATTATGTGTCACTTAAGGCATTGAGTAATGGCACAGCCAGTGGGGTGGCTCAAGGCCAGTTCTCCCAACCCAAATGTTACCAGCAGATGCACATTGCTGGGTCTGATGGGTGCATAAGGAGAGGAGGGGATGCTGCTTATTTACTCTTGGAGCTGTGTCACCTTTTTGGTTGGCAACTCCTGCGATGCTGAGCTGGGGCTCACTGAAGAGGACAACTCACTGATATTCTAGGAAAAGGTAGGGTTGTCCCACCAGGGACAGCTTTTCTTCCTGAGAATTCCTGTGTGGTGTTTCTGAATTTGTATCTCTACAAAGTGCCAGGACAATGCCTCCATTCTGCCCAACCTGCTTAATTTGGGGCTTGCTTTTGGAAAAAGGGGAGCAGGAGGTTAATCTGCTGTTGGATGTATCAAAAACTTTCAGGTATCTAATATTTTGCTTTTAGCTTGCTAGAGATTTAAAGAGTGGCATTTATCTCACTTTAGCTCTTTAAAAGATAAATTTGTTATATAAAAAAGTTGCTTAATCTCTTTGTATGGTAAACACCTTCACAGTTTATTAATCCCATCTATTTAGGGATATTTTATCCCTCTGTAATCTCTTCCTCCTCCTGATCTTAGAGGTCTTTCCCAGCTATAGTGATTCTATGATTCTAATTCCTCCCTGATCTTTTCCTCCCAAGTTCAGAAGGAATCTCAGAGACTTGCCTAGGTTAGGTCACTAGTTTTTGGAGAGCTGAGATAAATCCCACCGCCTCTGATCAAATCCCAGCTCTCCCACTGCTACCCGGTCCCAGGTAGCATGGCCAGGAGGAACTGTGCTGTGCAGGGTGAAAATGCCTTGCGGTTGCATTGCTGTTCCTCTGTCTCAAGTGTCCAGAGAAAGTCTGAGCAGTGACTCTGCACAGACATCAGCATTTCACGGGCATTGCCTTGATACCCATATCCGGTGAGAGCAAGACCTGTTGCTTTGTAGGCAGTGAGATCAGTGGAGTTACACCAAGCTGGCATCCCACCTCGAGCATCTAATTTAGGCCAACACTCAGGTTCCTGGAGGAGACTGTCAGTGAGCCTGGATCCTCCTCCAGCTGGGTGAGCTGGCCTGTGCTGCAGAATGGGCCGACGGCTGCACAACTCAGACTACCGGGATGGCTGTCCTTTGAGCCAGTCTTTTGTACTGGCCTGGGGTTTTGGCTCTGTGGACAGTCCAGTGCTTAATGACTGGGGGATTTACCACTCCCAGCTCCAGAAATAGTTTGGTCCACTACTGAAGTGTGGCTTGGGAAGAACCTGGCTGTGCATAACACCACCTACCACCTCTAGGCAAGTAAGAAAACACGCATTCCCACCCGCCATGGTGGGTGAAACAAGCTGCAGGCAGAGCTGTCCTGGGCAGGACTTAACCAGAGTATGATGAATGAGACCTTCAATTTGAAGTGTCCTGGCAGCAGCAGAACCAGAAAAAAACCCCCTTTGTTCCCATCTTCC
This sequence comes from Atrichornis clamosus, assembly GCA_013400975.1. Taxonomy (NCBI): domain Eukaryota; kingdom Metazoa; phylum Chordata; class Aves; order Passeriformes; family Menuridae; genus Atrichornis; species Atrichornis clamosus. The sequence continues at coordinate 150,010 of WBMZ01002121.1, forward strand.
TCCAGAAACTGACATTCAAAGCTTAACAAGAAGCATCGACAAAATATTTGAGGGCTGAGCGTATCACCATCTGGAATGGGACTGCCAGAAAGACAGCAACAGAAAGACTCCTTTTTCACATGTAACTTGTTTAATAAAAATAAAATTCTTCTTGCGTTTCTGACATGGGACTGTAACCACTCCACCCTAACTCGCTTTGTCATGCTCAGATCTATGAAGTAAGAGGAAATTATGGAAATTTATCATGTCTGGGTTCTCAGGATTGATTGTGACTCGCTGCTTTTATCTTCCAAACAGTCACTAAATCTAATTGCCTTGTTGTAATGGATTAACCCCTGTGGTCCACGGTAGCATTTATATTGTGTTCAAAGAGACTGTTACGGAGTTAGGGTACTTTTTTTCAGCAATATACTTTCATAACATGTAGGTGCTCTATGGACATAACTCACCCTTTGTGGGTCTTGGGGGTCCAATTGGCTCATTGTGCTGCCTTTCTGCAGGGGATGAAGTTCACTTCACTTTGGAAGCAAGTATAGATGGGTCAAAGGGCCTTCCACAGCATCATCATTTCTTTTAAATTACAATGCAAGCAGATTTTGAAACCCTGTGTTCAAACATCAGCATCTGTATTGTAATCGAAAACATTCCCTTGCTGATATTTGTGGGATTAGTATTATTATTAGTCATTGTGCCTCAGCTCCTGGGAAACCTGAACTCTAGGGTCAGGTCCCCAACTAGGAGCTGTAAAAATACAGAACCTGTGTTAATAAAGTTCCCACTTAAGCTGTCTTACACTGTGTTTGCCAAGGGCTACTGGCTCACACATGGGCCCTCCTGGTGACTCAGCAGGTCCTGGTGACTCTCCAAGTGTTGGTAACGAGATCCTGTAGGTGTGAGGCAGGGAAAAAGAGGTGGCTGTGGACAGCAATGACGAGGGAAGGTGACAACTGCTGCTCAGCATGACAGTCAGCAGTCAAAGTATGCTGGCACCTTAAATCCTGACCAGTATCTTTGGAGGTGCAAAGTGAGAACAAGGCTTTAAACAGGGGTATGAAATTCAGTAAAAACGAAAAGAAAGTGGAAAATTCAGAGGAAAGAAGGACAAGATCTGCAAAGGTGTCATGTGAAGTAGGGCTGCCAGTGCTAAAGGAGGAACACACATGTCCCTGTTTGTATCAGAAAGAGGGAAGGAGAGTGCTGTGAGATAGAAAGGGAGCGAGAGAAATGGCACCAAAAAACTGAGGAAGGTCATACTGTGGCTTTGAAAGCACTGGTGAGATCTGACTTGGAGAAAGTTCAAGAAGAAAAAGACTCAAAAGTGAAGATGGTAAGGCAAAAGTGAGACAGGGAAAACTGCAGTGAAGGATTTGGTAATATTACGATGCAGAATTTTCTGAAAATAGCTAAAAAATATTTAGTTAGAAGGACAGCAACGTACAGGGTAAGAGGGAAATCAGACTAGTGTTGGGGTCCCCGTGAGAGTCTCTGTACCTAAGAGAGGTGATCAAGAAGCAGGTGGGGGTGAGTTCCATTCATGGGAGGCAGAGCAGACCTGAAAAGGGAGAGGAGACACAAAAGGGAAGGGTACGAGTGAGGAAATAAGGGCAGAACCACCCACCACCAAAGTAGAGACCAGCAACAGAGATGCTCAGGAGAGTAATGGACCGTGCTTGAGGAACCCAGCCCAATGGGCAGCCAGCTGGTGGAGCAGGAATCTGATGAGGGATGTCAGGACAGAGGTTAGGCACTGAGACATGCTTAACACCCTATAAATGAGGCTTGAATCAGGTTTGAGGTTCATAACATGATTTTTAAAGGAATCATTACAGATTCATTCTGAAGTGAATAGGAAGCAGTTGTGATCCAGGCTCCGCAGTCAGTAAATCTAATCTAACACATTTCATCGCACCAGACACGATTGCAATCTCAAATCAGTGTAACTGAATGTTTAATAGCTTCAAGCAAAAGAATACAGCAGGTGAACAAATGTCTTTAAATTGCTTGCTTTAAAGAAGGGCAAATTGTCTGATACATTTTTGTGGGTGCACAATTGCCAATATTATTAGTTTTATTTGACTTTTTACAATGTACTTTTAATTAAAATGATTAGGGAAATTCTTGTCTTAACCATTAACAAATTAATTGATTTTAAAGCTCTCATTCATTCACAAATTGATTTTATATCCTGTTTGTCATACTGATAAGTGCTTAAATGAGTTGCTTCACAGAAATTGTCATTGGAAAATGGAACCTATTTAAAGTCTGTTAAATGAAAATACTTTTTTAATTACAGAAATTGATATGAAATGCTTTCCCGCTGTCTATGCAGCTTGGACAGGACAGTTTAGGCAGTGCTGAAATGGCTCAAGATGAACTTTTGTTTCAACTCTGAGCTTGGTACAATGTTTTCCAGAGGTTAGATCAGGAGAACTGAATTGCTGATCACTCACTCGACATCTTCTGACCCTCTTTAACTCTGATATTTTCCCACTGTAGCAAGTCATGAGGATTCACACGAGCAGGCTGAGATTACTGTGTCTAGGGATACATTATTACTGTGGGTAAAACCATGACATCTTTGCAAACAACAAACCTTTCTTATCTGGGATGAGCTTAACTGTACTACTCAGAATCTGTATTGCAGAATAATTTATAGCGGTTCATTGGGACACAAGCTGATACAGAGAAAGAAAACAACATTTGTACATTTTTATGCTCAGATTCTGCAGGGAGCTGCAGCCTGGATTAACTGTTTCACTGCCTTTTAAGGCAACTTGTTAATCATGAGTGTAGACCACAGAAATTTGCCTGTTAAGAATTTGCCTGTTAAGAAATTCAATGCTGCTTTCCCTATGCACATATTTTTATACAAGCTACGGTTCTTCTGGATGTTTCTGTGGTGTGCTTCAGTAGCCACATTTTGAATAGCACTGCCACCTTGGTTTCAATTCTATCTTGTGGTGCTGAGTTCCCCACGTTAATTGTGCGTAGAGGCTTTTGAGACAGTGTTAGCAGTGCTTGAGCAATCTGCTTTCTTTCCAAAGCCTAGGCAAGGCTGGGGTTGTGGCTTCTCCATGGCCTCCCTAGAGAGCCCGGAGCCCCGTTCCAGCCCTTTCAGGTGTGCTCCCACAGTGAAGGTGTTCACATTGCACACAAGTGCACTTATGCAAAGCCAGAGGCTCATGGCCTGAGGACCTGACCTTCTGCTTGGCATGTGGCCATGATGTTGTTTCATGAGCATGTGCATGTGTGTGTTTCTGCATGTCCAATGTAAAGACTGATTTTAGTGAAGAGAGTAATAATAATAATAATAATAATAATAATAATAATAAATCAATAATAAAACAAAACAACCACAGCAACAAAAACCCCCAATGAAACAAAATAAATGGCTACTCTCAAAATGAATTTGACACCAGAAAGCTTCTCTCATGTTCAGACTTCTGCAGAAGGCCCAGGCACTGGCAAGAGGAGGATTTAAACAACAAACTAAACAGAAGAGTACTGTGTTTATGAGAGAACAACATGACAGACTCTATTTAGGTTTTATATACCAAAAGCTTAACCTTTTGCAGTCTGTGGGTTTGAGCTGCACTAACAAGAAGCAATTACTGCGGTGGATTATTTTTTTTGCTTACGGTGTACGGCCCCAGGCTTCTCAGTGTGGCTTCTCTCAGAGCTGGCACACAATAGCAGGGGTATATGCCAAAGCTGCTCTCACTTCTGCAAGGCAATGAATCAGAAAGGGCTGTGGTGTTCTAATCGGAACGCTTTTTTTTCCTAGGCTGGGAGTCCATTGCTTTCTTAGAAACCAGGCAAACATAGCAATCCCTCCTGCTCTCTCTTCCATTCCCCCTAGATAGCTCACTGGAGGCATATACACACACATTTTGGCTGAGCAGCATGATGGATGAGGAGCCTGGTGACATACAAAGTGCAATTTTCTTTATTTAGATGTCTGCACCTCTCCCGTAGAGAGGGGATTACAAGGATGGGCAGAGCAATCCTTCCTTTCATGCTGGTTGTTGGCTCCCAAGATGTCTCAACACGGAAAACAGCTCCAAGCACAGACTCAGGGAAAGAATAAAGGCCAGAGTTGACAGAAGTTCAGATTCAACAAGTTATTAAGAGCTGCTAAGTGTGTCTGGGCTCCTCACTTTTCCTTGCAGTCTCAGGGTTGACTGGGTGCCCTGAGATTTCATGATCTTCTGTCAACAATTAGCCAGAAAATTAAAACTCATAAGAGCGTAACAGCATGTCTTTACACGGCAGGAAAGTCTGCTTCCATGCCAAAAAACAGAATTGGAGATTCTGTGGGAACACTGCCATTTGGAGACACCTGCCATAAAACTATTTATATGCACATGGATATGTGTGTGCATGTACCTGGCTCTGTGCGTGCACGTGTGTGTAGTTGCACACATCTACCTACAAGGTGGGTTCACAGATATGTTTGATACATTTGAGGCAAAATAATGTGTTTTCTTCTCCAGATTTCACCTTTGTTCAGTGTTTGCAATGCCCTCAGATGATTTGTTCAACATATGTTTGAAAAGAATTCTTCTGTGTTTGGCTTCATTTCATGGATTGATCATGACCACAAGGTCTGATCTAATATTCCATCACCTCAAAGGGAAGTTTTCCATTTGAGATATTGCCTAAAGAGTAAAGGGACTGGAATGTCAATAATCTGATTGTTGAATGGGTACACATATGTAACACCTGGAGCCACAGCTCTTATTCAGTAGTAACAGCATAGCTGAAAAACTAAGTAAACAGAGGCTTGAATTGTTTTCACAGAGATAAAATCAGTTTGAAGAGCTGGAATATTCACTATAGTTCAACTCTATCCTAAGACTTCTTTTCTAGGAAGATTAATTTCTTTAATAAGATATATATATGTGCTATGTGCAGACTGGAGGCTAATAATTCACAAAGATATGTAACCAATAAGTCCTATCTCATTTTTTGCCTTCCATGATTCCCTCAGATTTATTCTATATTAATGATTACTTATTTAACAATTTTTGCAAATTATTCTGAGCTCACTGGTCAGTCATGGCCAGGTTTTTTAATGGGAGTGTCCACAATTTCCCCAGTTCAGTGTATCTGTTCACATACATTTGTACACTTTTTGCTACATCAAGTATTCTGCTATGTAAATTCATCTTGTTTGTTTGTTTGTTTTCTTTTATCATCAATGTCTTTGCTTAGCACAACACTAAGTGTTGCAATGGCAGTGCACATGCTCCTGCAACCTTCACCTGTTTTACCTGCCTGGTGTAGAGGGAATTCAGTAAATCACAGATATCTCCATGGACAAGGAGCATCAATGTTTGGTCCAGCTCACGTGCTACACCTGTGGCAGAGGCTGGATCCCAACAGCCATGATTTGCCTATTCAGACAGATGCTTTTTCAGCTTCACTGACTCACAGTCCTTTTTAGGAAAGTATACGTTTTATTATAGTTAATTTTATGGCCCTAAAGATGAGCAGTTGCCATTTCCTGGAGCTAAAAAGGTAATGGATCTGCATTTATAGCTCGTAGCTGACTACTTTCCTGCTATCTTAAAGGAAAATAAGAGCTCTTGTAATTTATCTGGGAAGACACTGCTCTACAGAGGGAAGAAATCATGTACATGTTGATGCCTAAACCCAGATTATGTTGTACACAGCAGGTAGGGACCAGCCAAGTCCTCGTGCAGAAGCTGTAAAGCAGACGGCTGGGGAGAGCCCTGACCTGCTGGTTGATAGGTTTGGAGCTGTCTAAAGGCTGGAGATGAGGAGGACAAAGACAAATCTGGAGAAGGCTGAGTGAGGAGACACAGGATTTATGGATCCCTGGGAGTTATCATGGATGGGGACAGAGGGAAATGTGTTCATATGTGGTGGCTAAAGTAGGAAAGTGAATGTTTCATGGACACTGTGTGTAAACAGGAATGTATGGATGATACCTTCAGGAGCCATTGCAGGTTTATTGTCCTCTTAAAAAAGGTTATTTCAGTTTTTCCTCCCAGGCCAGGTTTTCTGGCTGTTCTCCCATTGTCGTGTGAGTTTCTCTGCTGTCCTGGTCAGCTTCTTCCTGGTCAGTGTATGCTCTTCCCTAAGGGAGGTGTCAGAACAGGATGCTGTAATCAGCGGAGGACATACTGATACTGAATAGACCAGAGGAGGCTTCATGGTCTTGTGTTTGCCTTTCTTTTTCTTGACAGCATGACAGCGTTGAAGCACCTTCACTCAACCTCTGGTCCACTGTAACAACTTGACCTTTTTCAATAAAACTGAAAGTCCTCATCTTGCATTTCTGCAGTGATCGTTGACCCTCCAATCTGGATTTTTGCATGTGCTGCTATAATTTCTTTCAGATAATTTTTCCACTTTGTTCAGCTCATCCTGATCCAAATCCATTCCACATGGTAAGTGCAATACCAGGGCAGACCCCTCTGTGTTTTATTTACCAAAAGCTCAATATTCATGGAGAAGGTAGAAGAATTACTGAGTTCAACAGCTTTGTACAACCATACGATTTCCTTAAAGAAATGCAGAAAGTTTAGCTGGGGATTGAGTGGGTGTTTAGGGTGCAGAGTAATTTACAGCTGTACATGCTGATAGACTGACATATACTACAAGAGAAGGCACAGGAGCAAGAAACCTCTGGGCAACTTCTCTTGTTTACCCCTCTACCCACACACGCTGCCATTAAGTGACCAAGTAGGTCCAGAACTTCATTTTGTACCAAGATCTAGTAGATTACAGCAGCTGAGCCTCCAGATTCTTGACTTCAGTGCTGCAGAACCAAAGCCTTTCACACATAAAAAATTAAGCTAGAAAGTGAGTTTCTTCATGAAAACTCAGATGTGCCAGGTGTGACCTGGCACTATAGAGGATTTTTGTTCTTTATGTATCAGAAAGGATTAAGGAGGCCACTTTGTATAATAAAGTGAAAAATTTTCACCTGCGATATTGTTCCTGGTCTGATCCTAATATACATTTTATGGTCCATGTTTTGGTTTGAGCCTGGCCAGAGGCCAGGAACTGCCCAGGCTCACAGACTTCCCCCCTCTTCTCGCAACTGGACAGAGGAGAGGGAAGGAAAAAAAATTCAAAGTGTCCACGAGGTTTGTGGAAAAAAAACCAAACTCAAGAGAAAACCACAGACAAAACAGGCAAACTACTTGAAGCCATGAAACTACATTTATTTTAGTACCAGAAAAGAAGAAAAATTGAGTAGCAATATGAGCTGTGGGAAAAAGCACCTTCTTTTCTGGTACTTGAAGACATGAAACTACATTTATTTTAGTACCAGAAAAGAAGAAAAATTGAGTAGCAATATGAGCTGTGGGAAAAAGCACCTTCTTTTGCTCCCCTCACTTTCTCCTCCCTGCTTCCCTCCTACCCAAACGATGCAGGGAGACAGATAATTAGGGGATTTTTTAAGGTTAGGCCAGGTCTTCATATTTTCAAGGATTGGAGTCTTCCCCTGCTGAATGGTAGGGTCACCTTTTGGAAAGTAAAGTCCAACGTCCATCCCACGGGCAATAATGGCCTTCAAACTGCTGCGGCGTGGGTCACTCCTACGCAGGCTGCAGTCTTTAAGCATCCCCTGCTCCAACCTCTGCAAAGGGGGCTCTGCATTCCCGTGTTCCTCCATGGGCTACAAGGGGGGACATCCCGTCTCACCATGGTCTCACCACCAGCTGCAGAGGAATCTCGGCTCCGGCCCTGCTGTATCTTCTTCCGACCTGGCCTGGGTGCTTCTCTGTGTTGGTCTTTTAGCTCACGTCCTCCTCCTCCCTGGCTGCAATTTTTAGCTGCGCAACCAGAATTGTTTTGAATTCCTTCTTAAATCTGTTATCACAGAGGCGTTACCACTTCTAATTGGCCTGTGGCATGTCCATCTTTTCATCCAGGCAGACATTGTCCCTGCAGGACATGGTGGTGGGGCTTCTAGCAGCTTCTCACAGAAGTCACCCCTGCAGCCTCCCCACTACCAAAAACCAGGTCTAGCAAAACCACGACAGTCCAATAAAAAGTAATAATTAAGAATCAGGCTGCTAAAAATGATAGTTGGAACATTTGGAAGGGAAAAAATAGCTCAATTTTGGAAGTGAAATGAAAGCTTCAAGTAAATGCTAAAGACTAAGCAATCCTGAGAAACTATCTATGAAATCCTCACAATTTTTAGAAACCTGTTGATTCATTATAACAAGTTATTAATGTAAAATTATGAACATTGGTGTAAATAGGGTCTTTTACTGGTAAAAAACTCCCAACTAAGAAAACTTAGTATGTTTATATACGTATTTTTGTATTTCATAAACGGTTTGCTGTAACATGCAAATTCCTTGGCTCTCAACACAGCCCTACACAGATGGTGAAATTTAGCCAGTTAAATAAGTGGAACATTTCACTTGAAACTTTTCCTTTTATCTTTCACCTTTCTCTGCTGTTTCCCTCCCATCTTTTCTGCCAGCTACTCCACAAAGAAGCCTGGGAACAACTGTAAGGCAGTCTCCTCAAATCGTTTAATATTACTTCTACGAAGACAGCCTGAATTCAAAGGCTCCATGTGAGAGACTGGGAAGATCTTAATTTCTCCTTTGGCAGTTCTTTTATGCTGATAAATCGCAGTTTGCTCTGCAAGTTTCAGTTCAGAGGGAAGACCTGCACAGGCTGACAGCATTAACAACCTTCTCAAGCAGTCAAATCCCTTTCAGCTCCTTTGGGGCATCACTTACATGAGCTGCACATATCCTGCATTGACTTTAAACTAGAACCATGCAACTTATTTCCAGTTTTAATAACAGAATCATAGAATCACAAAATCTTTTGGGTAGAAAGAGACCTTAAAGACCAGCTAGTTCAACATCCCTACCATGGGCAGGGATACCTTCCACCAGACGAGCTTGCTCCAAGCCCCATCCCATTGGCCTTGAACACTTCCAAGGACAGGACATCCACAAACCGATTCCAGTGCCTCAACACCCTGAGCTGTGCCAAAGCACGACAACCATGTGCTCACTGTGCAGATTAGATCCGTGGCTTCGTAGACGTTCAAGGCTGGAATGGGGACATGGTAGATTAGTTTAATCAGTGAATTTAAGGCCAGAAAAACAATGAAAAGACATTTAATAGGGAGATACAGCTATTAGATTATCCACTACCAACCTGGCTAAATACTCCAATAATTTTTATTCAATAAAGCCATAATATTCTATAGGTTAAAATATATCTTTGACTATTTTATAGCTTGAGAAGTTCTGCAGGTGAATATTTCATTGTTTTCCATGTAGCATGCAATAATGAATAACCAATTCCTTTGTCATATTTCTATTTGTAATTTCTAGGTCTTCCATTCCCATTATCCCTTTCTCTGATAGATTAAAGACAGATTGTATGCTGAGGTTTGCCACCTTGAGAACATTTTCATAGACTCTAGCTGCATCACTGCTCAATTTTCTTTCTGATACCCTCCGTGGACTGAAGAATTTTAACTGAGATTGAGTTTCTCACTGAAAGCCATTTCCAGTAATTCAACATTTGCCAACCAATTTTTCAAAATTTCTTCAAATATGGAGTCACTAGGAATTTATGTATGAAATATTCCAGAGTTTTGTAATCTAATTCCATGCAGAAAAATTTAACTTAACTTGTCAGACAAAGCTGGAATCTTGTTTATAATAATAATTATTATTATTAATAGTAAATAANATTATTAATAATAATAATAAATCTGTTTTGTTCTCTGCTACAAAGGAAAGTTTTAATTAGAAATAGGCACAAGCTACAAAATTAGTTTAGGTTAGGATACAAACCTTCATATGGCCTAAACTAATGGATGGAGAAGTTACTTGGAGTCATCTGATGGCTGGTCCACCTCCAGTAAGGCTTCTGAAACTGCCATAGAGCTGGAGGTGAAAGTCCATGAGATAAATATGTCTAATTGCTGTTAGCCTGACTGAGGCATCTGGCTATTTCTTCTGTCCTGAGGAGAATATTAATAAGCTTAAGAATATTAATATTAATAAGAATATTAATAAGCTTAATATTAGTAAGCAATTTCTATTTGAAGAAATAAATTTTTCTCATTGCCATTTTTATTTCTTCTTTTTACAATAGCCTTGGGTACATTTTTCTATTTCTTTGGCAAATGGGTCAAACTCCTTTTCTTTTACTCCCCTGATTTCAATAGCCTGATTACTACCAGTTGTTTGGTAGTCTAATGTGTATTGTTTTATTCTGTATACTTTATCGAGCATGAGCGTTGGACTTTGCCTTTTGGCTGGGACCGACCAGAAGAAGGAAAGAAAGAAGGTCTGCTACTTCATGATGAAAAGATGAAATTTCCAAGTGCTGAGGGTTTTGTTTAAAAATATGCTCCCCGCTATGTGTGAAATTTAAATTAAATTTAAACCAAAGCCAAAAAAAAGAAACCAGCTTCTTTTATAATCTCCTTTGCAATATTGCAATTTTTAATTTTTTCTTCTTCTTTCTCTACATTATCCCACAGATACTTAGTGCAATGGGAGATTCACAATAAGGTTGACTGATCCTTTAATTTGCTTTGTTGCACAGCAGTGCACAGTGAGCCAGGTGCTAATCCTAATTCCTCCCCTTTCCTTTCTATTGTCCTCAGTGAAAAAAACCCATTTCACATTTCCCAATCAGATGTGGTATTTCCCTGGTTTTGGATCATTGTTTCTGTCAGTGAACAGGAAAGGAACTCAATGAAATGAATAAATACTCCCTGATTGAAAAGATGGCTGTTCCTGCTTCATTACCACAAAAATTCATTTTCACCACATGCTGAAATTAGACTAAAAGAGATGAAGGTTGCAAAAGGAGGCAGGGGGCCTGGTTCATGCAACTACATAATGCCCAGGAATGTGACTTTCCACCAGTCTCTCTATCTCTTTGCTTTCAGTTTCCATCAGGACACAGCCTGAGGCAATTCACACCAGAGATCCTATTTTAATTGTTCTCAGTTTTATTTTTCATCAGACTTCTAGGTCCTTGTCTGATCTTAACTCCCCTCAACTCACTCTCATCATGTCTTGTGTGACAGAAGTAAATATTTTTTCTGCACTCTCTGTACATGCAAAGTGATGAAACATTTTGATGACATTTCCAGAGAAACCCAGCTTGAAGGGCAGCGCATGGCATGGAAAAGGTTCAGGTAAACATTCAGAGACAAATGAACGCAGGATCCTACGATGAAGAACACCATGCAATATTAAGGCAGACAGAACAACTCTAAAAACCAGAAATTAAAATCTGCTTTATAGGTCTTACAGAAGATAAGGTACATCTGTTTTTTGGGAAATGCTGTACCCCTTCATCCTTAACATCTCTTCTCCTATTGCAAGAAAGATGCTCGAAAGGCACCTGGGTGGTCCCCTTCTAAATAGCTTCTTGGCCAGCCTAAAGTCAAATCTAGTTGTAGAAAGCTAAGAGAAACTCAAAACTCATGGACAAACAGACACATGATCCTGTCCAAGGAGGACTTTCAAATGCCAGAAGACAACAAGTCCATGAGAAATGCTGTGAAGCCAGTCTGGGGATAATCTGCTTTAGAGGCTAATCTACTTTAGGTGCTTGAGAGATACTCTGGTGATGTTCCCCAGCATGACACCCTGAAACTGATAGCTAGGTTTTTATAAATGATGAGATCTGTATGCTGCCCTAAGGTTAGCAGAAGTACGACATGCTCAGTTTTATTGATGTTGTGTTTCTTTTCTTTTCTTTTCCAGCAGTGAATACTATTTAAATTACAGTAGAAACCTCCACCAGTCCTGATAATAGGGGCAGAGGATAAACCTGGCTTGTAACTTTGAGTAATATATACCCTTCACTCCAACACTGCAAGATATTAGCTCAAGGCTTGTCAGCCTCTTGGGTTTTAATTAATGAAGTTCCTGTTAAGGACATTTTTTTTATCACTTGCTCTATTCCAACACATTTCTTTCATTTGAAACCTGAGCATTCTGCCAAGCAAGCCCACAATGTCAGAAGTGGGGAGAGTGCCTGTCTAAACTACAGTCGTCTCTCTGTTCAACTTGATTCAATTTAGTAGAATTTCACTTTGTCGAATGACAAGATGCTGTATTTTGACAGTAGTTGCCTATTTATGCTAAAGTAGAGGAATGATAAAATCAGTTTGGCGTCTGGCTTGCTGTATCTGTAGCTTTTACTTAAGAAGGATAATCCTATTTTTTTTGTTTGACGGACATTATTGTTTAGTTTCTGATTTGTTGTGTTGGACTGTTTACCCATGGGTTTGTTGACTTCTGTTTTGGTTGGATTTTTGTTGGTTTTGTTGTTAAATAAAAGCTTTCCTAAGAAGCTGGCATTGTCTTCCTTGAACACACCCTTCCTCAGATGCAAATCTAAAAAAGGAGACAACATTTTTAAAGGGAAGGAATGTCTCGTATATTTTTTTTCCTTTAAAACTTATTGGGAAAAGTAAAATGCAACAACCAAGCAAAAAACTTCTAGAGTTTTAAAGCAACAAATGCTGAGGCTGTGAGTAAGAGGCATTCTGTTACTGAAGCAAAATCCCCTCCTGGCTTTGGGGATGGAGTTGGGGTGGTGCTGGGCTGGCAGACCCTGTGGTGGCGCGTTTGAATTTTTGGTGTGTCGGGCTCCCCAAGTGACCGCTCTCCAGGAGCCCAGCGAGAGACGTGACTGGTATTTGTTATCTGTTCCGTGTCACTCCTTCCCCGGGAGACAGGGGTGTGCAACAGGGGATTTTACTTTCCCAAGGAATGTTTTCAAGTCCTGGGTTAGAGAAGGTAACTCAGAGGTAGATGTCTTGCATTTCAGCAGAGAACAGTGAGTTTTGTGATGCTCATTAACTCCTGGGGAAATTCATTCCACAACTCAGCCCAGGGAATAGGAAATCTTTGTCCTTACCCTTATTGCAGAAAATTCACTTGGGCTAGGAAAGTGGGTTTTTTGGGTGGTTTTGTTTTGTTTTGAGCTTGTTTTGGATAGGGAACCCTAAGAACACCAAAGCCCTGCAAGTCACACCTGACATGATGCACTAACAGCAATCATGTTCCTTTCTCCCCAGATCAATAATTCTGCCAGAAAAGAGACACAGCCTGTGATCTCAAACCCTGGAATGTAACACTCTACACTGAACCTGATCACAGCATTCGCAATCCCAACCCAGTTTGTGAGCTTGTGTCAGAACATTTCTGTCATCCTCTCTACCTGAAGGCAGGAGGATTTTGAGACAAGATTTACTGACAGTGGTCCTGGGCTTAACTCAAAGCAAGACCTGTCTGATAAAGGCCCCCTAAGGGCCTTTTCTGTGCACAAATCCAAACTTCATTGACTATACTGCCCAACACTCAGAAAACAAAATGAGATCCATGGCTCAAGAAAGCAAAACAACCTTAGAACTATTGTATTGCCCAGGATGAGCCCCAGAGAGACTCAAGTCATCACCACTGGTTTTGGAACCTTCAATTGCAGGAACAGTGGGCTGGTGAAAATGCCCAAGGAATCCAGCCAATGCACAAAATTGTTGCAAATCTGATATGGAGAAGATTTTCCAGGCCCTGTAACAGATGAGTGTTTTAAACCTGAGCACACAAGCAAGAATAAATCAGGAGGGAAGCAGCAATGCACCTGACCTCATGTCCCATGTCAGACTGCTGCCAATCTGTTATGAATCTGAGCAAAATAGGGAAAAAATAAACACCAAAAATCAGCAGCCAAGTTGTTCATCAAAGGTGGGAAAAAAAAATCTTCCTGGCCTCTCTAGGCCTGCAGTGGAAACCCTGAAGCATGGAATTAATTAAATACAAAGAAACATGATTAATTTAATTAAATGCAGTCCTTTTAGAAAGGGTTGCTCTGATTAATGCGTGCTACTGCAAAAGTTTATGAATATATTTAGCCCCATTCCCAAAGACAACATCTGCAGGATCTTGATTAGAGCAGCTAAGAGCTCACTAACAGGAGTGCAAGTGAATGCCTTGCACTTATGATGTGAAAACAGACACAAGAAATAAGGTTTAAACAACACAGAGATCAAAACATCCCTTGGTTTAATATCTTCTGGGGCCAGGAGGCACCATTCAGATCACCTAGACTGACTCTCTGCATAATGCCAACCACAAAACCTCACCATGTGATTCTCACATTAGGTCCATCAGACTCTCATCCAGCCAGATCCTGCCACCCATTTCCATAACACAAGTTTTGGTGGGGCTTTTTGATACATTTTGATACATTTTGATTTCACCCTCTGATAGCACTTGGGAGACCAAATTCATTAAGTCAAACCAAAGCCCAATTAAGTGGCAGACCTTATCATATCACTGGTCTTAATTAGTTCCCACACAACAAAACACAGTAAATAAAACATCCCAGCTGAAAACTGCGGAAATGAGTCTCAGTCACCTCCAACAGAGTTTGGGAAACTAAGGCTCAGAGACTGACACCTTGTTACCATTGTGTGGTCATATATTCCAGGATTTAGTACATCTGCTGTATTTTCTAACCTTCAAAAATGTGGTGGAAATGGCTGTTCTTTATTTTTTTCTCTGGCAGATGTCTTGGAGAGATGTTTTCCTAAAGACTGTAAGTTTTACTCAGAGAGATATGTGAAGTTTTATGGAAAAGTGATCAGCTTTTCACTTGTTACGCATATTTCAGTCTTTAATGAGGTTGAGGTTCAGTCTTTTGTTGAGGTTGTCTCCTGTCATCTGCAGCTCTCAGAACTTACAGTCCTCTGCATCAGTTACAGGGCCACGAATATTGTCCCCATATCAGATTTGTCCATGACTTTGGGTGTTGTTATTTTAGCTGTTGCAGACAGTGAATATTACTGGAGCAGAATTCTTAGCATTTCCCCAGTTCACCACACTTAACACTAAGAACACTTTGAATTCTTACAAATGGGATTAATAAAGGTTTAAAGAATGAGCATTGTGATTCTGTGGAGATATTGACAGCTTTATCGAAAGTTTACTTCTCTGTGAGAGACCCTATAAATATGAGGAGACTTATTATTTTTAAGCCAAGTTTATATTTTTGGTGCTAATTCATCTTTTTTTTTTTATCATGGTCAGGAGTAAAGCAAATGTAAATAACCCCTACCTCTAGATAGGAAGCAGATGCAAGAGATCTTAGCTATTCTTCCCAAGGCCTGTTATGAGTTTTGGCTCAAATGTCAACATGAGTCAACATTTTACTTTTAGTGACAGGTTGGTTTAGTTTCCTATGTGGTATTGGTTGAAACACTGCAAATCTCCCTAAGAGACAAAACACTACCTCCTTAACAGAAAATTGTTCTGAAAGCCTTAGTGACTTTTTCCAAAGTATTTTGTGTGTTTTCTCCCCATCTCCTTGAAATTGCAGAGAGAGGGAATTTTATCATCAATTTTATCATGAGCAGAACTGGCAGGGCATGAATGAACACGAACCAAAGAGGCTCTCGGTCGTGTCTGTCTGTGATGAGATCCGTGCATTGCACCTTCGCTCCGTCTGCGGGGAGATCCCAGCTGTCATTACAGTGTTTCTTCTGCTGATTTCAATTCCCCTCCAGACCTTGCAGTGACTAGATCTTGCCCGGATTCATACAGTTAATTGGGCTGCTTTTATGCAATCCTTCAATTTTTTCTTTTTTTTCACACAGGTTTTCTGTTTTCATTTCCTGCCTGGCCATATAAGCAGCTGCTGGGCTGTAGGAGGACTGACATGTACACAGGTACTTGAACAGCAGGGCACTAACTTGAGCTAGACAGAAACAACTCTTTGGTGAAAAAAAACATCCTAAAATGCAATTAAACAGTTAAGAAACATTCCAGAGAAATAGGGCAGTGCAGGTTCAAGCCTTAGTTATGAAGTAGGCAGAGCATGGATTTCCACAGGGCTTTTGCACAGCTCAAGCAATGGCTGTGAGCACTGGACAGACATCAGTTACCTTCACCTGTTTGTGATCAAAAGGGACACACTATTGCAAAGCACTTAAATTTTTGAAAAGGCAGGACTTGCTGATGAAAACGATACTTGCTAAAAATGGATCAACCAAGAAATCACGGTTGATCGGTCAAATCCTTTGCATAACTTCTGCTTGGCAGTGGGGCAAGGACTGACTTTTATTCAGCCTACACTGTGCTTGTCTCACCTGAACTAAGGTACCAGCTCCAGGTATTACCTCCAGGTACCAAACACATAACTGGCTCTGGAAACACCAGCTGGATCATTATAACCTTTCCTAGATCTTCATGTTTACAGGACACCTGTAGTTACAACTGAGGCACGGAAAGATGTAGACTATTGTCAGGTGGACTCAGATGTATGAACACCACAACAACACAAATTAATCCCAGCTATAAGCTAAAGCAAATTCCCTCTGCCCACATTTCTCCCAAGCTACATTTCATTATCTGTTAAGTCTCTGATGCCAAAGGCAATTTTTTTGCATATCTGCCTCTGCTATCTCGTTTCACTTTCCCCTCCCTCCAAATGAGTACCAAATACTGAACCCTGCTGTTCTTAATTCAGGCATACTTGGGGCTTCTTTCTGTTTCATTTATTCCAAAAGGACCTGGCAAATGGTGTCAAAGAATTATTTAATCTTGACTACCACAGTCAGCCTTTCCTGCCTACATGTGACAACAGGGACAGGGATTTTTTGAGCTGAGTCAGCAAGGCCAACCTGAGCTGAGGATACTCCATTAATATTGATGGGGAAGGAGACGGGAGAGTGCCAAGTGTCCTTTCAGTCACTGCAGGGTGCTCCTGGAATAGGCTCTGATGTCATTCACTTGCCTGAAGCACTCGAATCTTCAATGAGACCGAGATCAGAGACAGGCTTAAAAGAAAAGAGAAATCATTTTCCTCCTTGCTGTCAAAATCCCACATAAACATTCAAGTTACAGGAAAAGGATCCTGTTACTCTGCTGAATTTGATCAATCCTTATGCTTTTTCCAAAACTCCAAGCTTTAAACGAATTCTCTGTTTAAAAACAAAACAAAGAAGAAAGCAGGGCACAGATGTGACATGGAGCAATCATTTCACAGAATATTGAAAGACCATGATGTACTGTTTCACATAGACACTGGAAACATCATGTTTATACCTACTTTGCCAACAGGATGGCAAGAACTTAATTTTGAACTCTATTGTCCTATCCAGTATGATCACAGCAAACAGTAGAGTGGTGAACATAGTGAATTTATTTTCCTTTGCTATAAATTCAGAGACTTCTCTACACAGGACAGCTGCTGTGAAGCAAATTCAGGTGTGAGTTCACAGCACACACTTCCTTTAGCACTGCCATCACATCCAGACACACTTCCCACAAGTAAGTGTGGAGCTGGTTGTTTTACTGCACTGGGCATTGGGAAGAGCCTTTCAAATCCCCAAAGGCTTTGGACAGACATAATACTTGTGCATGCAAACTGCCTCAGGTTAGGCACCTCGCTCTATTTATGCCAATGAAAATCTGCTCTAAAATCTCAGTTCTATCCCTCCCTGATTCAGTGCTTTTTGAAGACAATGGAAACATGGGATAAAACTGAATGAATAACACAGAACTGCAGTAAAGACTGTACCGGGATTAGAAACTTGACATGCTTATCCGATACGAATAAAAATCAGATTTGCCATTGAATTGGCTGTGATGAAAACGCAAGAAAGCTTCTGAGAATATTTGGAAGCTTTCCCTCACTAATATATAGAAAGCAGATACTGATTCCTAAATAATTACTGAGACAAGAGGTACTTTTCAGCTGGAAAGCACAAAGCATCTGACGGCAAATATGATACATGGGAAGAATGACTCACATACAAAAGGGGGTGATCCAAAATGGAATTATTTGCTCTTGAAAGTGTCTGTTTATGGGATGAATTGTATGAAATATTGAAACTAAGGATTATAATGCATTTACACTAGGCAGGAGTTTCAAGGACAGTTTGAAGGAAGAGAGGAAAGTATTACATAGGGGAGGGAAAGTGTTGTTTTACTGCTAGAACATGGACTTGAAGCCCAGAGAACAAATAATGACTCTGTTTGCTAAGGCCTTGCACTGCTAAGACTGTATGTAGCTGTCTTTTGGGTAAAGAGATTTTTTTGCTCCATCTCAATTCCCCACTCTACCAAGTCAGAAATATAATAATTCTCTGTTTCTTAGGGTCATTGTGAGGTTTAATCCATCAGTTTTTGTAAGCACATCCTGAATGCCTCAGATGACATCAGCATAAGAATTGAAGGAGGCATTGTTTTAGGCGAAGAATAAATAGCCAGAAAGGATTTTGGTTCAAAGGAGCTGGAGGCAAATAGTATGAGCATCCTTAAGCAAAATTTAGATGACTTCACTGCTGATGATAAGGGAGTATTCAATTGTTTTACTCTTGAGAGCAATCAATATGTTAGAGGAAGACAGAACTTTTTTTATTAATCAAAAAACTGTCCTGGGTCAGTATTATAAATGATAGTTAATTTTTACAGCATTTGCAT
Source organism: Atrichornis clamosus (assembly GCA_013400975.1). Classification (NCBI taxonomy): domain Eukaryota; kingdom Metazoa; phylum Chordata; class Aves; order Passeriformes; family Menuridae; genus Atrichornis; species Atrichornis clamosus. Next base: position 168,489 of record WBMZ01002121.1, read on the forward strand.
TTAAAAAAAAAAAAGGTTGCCTCTCTCTAGCTCAAAATGTTCAAAGTATTACAGGATCAGCTTCGAGGCATTGCAGCCCCAAAGCACCTGGCTCCTGGTCCTGGTCCTACACAACCTTGTATCCGGCTTGAATATGCATTTTCTGTATGTCTTGCAGCTTTCAAAATCATCTTTTCCTTCTTAAAGTTGGTGGAGAAGGTATTTAATTTATGGTAAGGGTTTTACAAAAGGATAAGCCTTTAGAGGCAATACAGAAGCTAAAGACAATGGGTCTCAGATGCTATTTCTTATTTTAAATTACAGCATCTTTCATCTCTGGCTACAGTTGGATGTCATTTTCCCTCTCTATCCTCCTTGTATCTGTTAAAGTATTAAACTACTCAAAATAGAAAATATTAACGAATCATGGCGTCTGTCACATCTTAAAGGCATTCAGCACTAGGGAAAAATTTATTTCTATGATAAAATATTGCATATCTAGCAAAAGCATTACAGAGCAACTTTAAGTTCCTCAGGAGAATTCCTCTAGGTCTACTTCAAAGAGACAGTAGCATCCTTAGTGATCACTACCCTATCCCTGGAAGTGTTCAAGGCCAAGTTGGACAGGCTTTGGATCAACCTGGTCTAGAGGAAGGTGTCCCTGCCCATGGCAGGGGTTGGAAGTAGATGATCTTTCAGGTCCTTCCAACCCAAACCATTCTGTGATTCCATGATAAACCAGCCTCAGCTTCTAGTTGGGGTTTCAGCTGCACCAGTTTTACAAATGTGTGTTCATCCTACCTATATGATGTGTTGAATGTNCCAGCCTCAGCTTCTAGTTGGGGTTTCAGCTGCACCAGTTTTACAAATGTGTGTTCATCCTACCTATATGATGTGTTGAATGTGGGTATTCTCCTTCAATGTTTCCTAAATCATCTATAAAAGAGACATAACCTGTTGACGACATCAGGGAGCCTGATCTAACCACCTAAATACCTCACCTTTGCAGGCTTGAGGGTCAGGTGAGGTGGTCTGGACTCACGTGCACTGGTTTAATGAAATTCTCACATAGCTGGATCTGTTCTTATAGGGCCTGATCCCGTGACCAGTAAAGTCAGTGGAAAATGCCTGCACTGACTAAAAAACCAACCCCAAAGCCAGCAGTATGTACAGCCAATACCTAAGGCAAAGCAGGGGGCACCACAGTGGTGCTTACAGAAAACACCTCCAAGCTGTAGGAAGCCATTCTAGGTGAGGTTCATTTTGGGGTAGTACATTCTGCAGGATTTATTTCTTTCGAAATGTTGTTTCAATGTTTTCTGCTCTGTCCTGAAGATAAAGGGGAATAAAGGGAATTCCTGCAACACGCTGTGAGAACAGCCAAGGAAGATTTTGGTTTATCCTTCTGCCTTGTGGCATGTATCCCAAAGATGAGGTTTTCAATCCAAGGAAGTGTATGGAAAAAGGTTCTGCAAATGTGGGGAAAAAAAATCACCCTGATCTTTATTTTTTGAGATGATGTGTCATAGTCTTTCTAGTTAAAGTGCTTTCACAAGCAATTTGCTAAGGAAAATATGAAATAGGAATATTAAAAAGTGGAAATTAGACATTTGCCTTTTTAGATACATAATAAACAGTCAAACCTAATCAGTTTCAAAATACATGCTAAGTATAATCTACCAGTACTCTATCCAAAATTAAAAGAAACCAGGGTAAAGATCTGCAGAGCAATGTGTTTGGCATCCATCCTGCTCCTCAGAGTCACTCTTCATAACTGTTCAGGGCAGGACATCTCTTTCTGTTTGCACAGTAATCAGTCACTCAAATACGCAAGCAATCCTCAAGCAAGGAGGAATTTCATTTATGACATGAACTCCAGATCACACAGAGAAGGACCACATTCAGTTCATCCGAGGAACATGGTTCGATACTAATGTTCTACTAAGGCATATATACACACACACACACACACACACACACGTATATATCCAGTATTAAAGTCACGTCTTATTTAATATTACAAAAATGCATAGCCTTCATAGTCTTTTGCATTCTATACTTCTGCCAAAAAAAAGTCCTGGGGTACTCTGCCATGGCTTTGTCCTGGCTTGTGGGCTGAATCTTCTTTGTACTTATTATATTGAATATGTTGCTACGGTACAATGAAATGTTACAGATTTCTCTATGTAATATTGTTAAATTGAATTTTCAAGAAGAGAAACTGAAGAACCAAGCAATGTAATTTACCACATGAACATTGTTATCAAGGAGCTAAAGCTAACCCATTCTTCGCAACTGGAATTTTTTAATGGAAAATCTCTCTTAAAGTAGAAGGAAATACAGGAGTCCTTAGTCTTCATATAAAATTGTTGTCCAGGATAGTGGGGATTTTAAGGAATGATGATCATCTTCTGCTAACCTCCTCATGTTATTCTATAACCTACCTGATATCTTACTGGCCCATATAATTGGCTACGTGAACACCTGTACAGAAGAAATTTTTGAATTAAAGATACTTAGAAATACAGTACAATAACTCAAAGGATAAGCAATTAAAAGTAAAGGAAGACTATCATGGAAAAAGGAGTATTTTAATCAAATCACACATTAGGAGTAGAAATAAAGATGTTCTTACAGTTGCAGCTCAGCTCCATACTTACAGCGCTCTAGCGAACACATTACACCTTATTCCCCACTCAAAGCTGTGTAAGGATGGAAAGAGCCTTGGGAGGTCATCTAGCCTATTGTGGGAAGCCATCCTTAGGAAAGTGATAGCTGTATTATACCCAACAAATGCTTGTTTTACCTGTTCTTGAACACCTCCTGTGCTGGAGATTCCACAGACTTACAAAGCAATCCATCTCAGTATTTAATTACATTTATGTTTACATTTTTTCCCACAGGCTATCCTAAATCTTTCTTGTTGCAATTTAAACCATTAATTCTTGTTCTACCTGCACTAGACATGTGGATACTTTATTCTCTTCCTCTTTACTGCTAATTTCACATATCTGAAGAACAGTATTGTATCTCCCTGCAATCTTCTCTAAAGAAAACTCTACATAATCCTAATTCCTTCCACTTGCAGGTCATGTTTTCTAGCCTTCTTATTGTCCTTGTTGAACTTTTTTGTGTCTTATGCCACTGGACTAAATCTCTCTCAAATTGGACAGAGTAATTCAATTTAAATTTAGCCAAACCAAGCAGAGAAGAATTCAATTTAAATTTAGCCAAACCAAGCAGAGAAGAAGGAATACATCACATTTTATTAACAAGATTCCCTATTGTCCTTGTCACATAGCATCCTATTTTTTCCAGTCATTTCTTTATTTTGTGAAAATTATTTTAATTCTACTCTTGTCCCTCAATATACTTTCAGAATTCACTTTCGGATGCCTGCATTATCCGTGATACTTGTATTTAATGAGTTTTCTCTCTCCTCTATCACCACTTAATTCATGAGGAGATTGAATATTACCACAGGAGACTACTATATAACTCTGCTTGTGACATATTTGCTGGTAGAGAGTGTAATGTTGGCAACCATTAGTTTCTCAGCAATTTCTTCTCTCCCATTTACTATCCCTTTAACTAGATCTAAAGAATAGCATTTAAAACAATATCAGAAGCTTATTAGAGGCAAGATAAAACATCTATGCTTCTCCCTTATCCAAATGGTCTGTTGCTGTGCCAGAAAAATAGTTTAGTTTGGTTTGGCAAGATTTCTTAAAAAAAAAAATCCGCAACAGCAATTTTTCCTCTGTACTATTTCACAGGCCTTGTAATTCCCACTTAGCAACTCTAGACCAGAGAGTCACCTGGCTTCAGGATTTGATGGGAGACCTAAATAGCTTGATTTGCAGAACAAGCTCCTGAAGTGCATCGTTTCCCACTCCCACATTACCCACCTGGACTGTAAAAGTGTTGGCAGATGGGAAGCCTGTGCATTCTCCTTATTTGTCTGCAGATGATGATATGGACATTGTTTCAATACCAACTGCAGCCCAACCTCTGACTCCCAATCGTAGGATTAAAAAGAGAGTATTTTTAGAATTTATTTTCTACTTTTCACTTAGACCTTAGTGATTGGTAGGGTTGGAAGTAGCAGCTGTGCTATTGTTACTGCAGGAGCTGACCTGGATTATATATCTCATTTGGTGCTGCTAACAAGGTGGCTCCTATCCTTGCTCCCACCCCAGGAGCACCAACTGTGGGGTCTTCTGCACTGGCCTCTGCTGACAGAGCTGCAGTTGCCCAGCTGGACAGGAGCCAGCCCAGATCTGCAAGCCAAGGAGCTTTGTTAGATCCATAAGTGTGCTGAAAGTGCTGGGCTGCCCTCAGCGAGCCCCTTGTTACTTTGGGATCAGAGCTGCTTCACCCACAGCCATGTTGTAATTCTGCTCTCTGTGAAAGGCCTTGCTGACAAACTCACTTTGTAATGCATATTCCAGCACTGACTGCACCTTCTCTTTGGAGAGAAAAAGAAACTGTACCCATTATTTCAGTATTTTATAGAATCATAGAATTCTAGGATGGTTTGTGTTGGAAGGGACCTTAAAGATCACCTAGTTCCAACCACCTGCCGTGAGCAGGGAGATCTTCCACTCAAAGCCCTGTCCAACCTGGTCTTGAACACTCCCAGGGATAGGACAGCCACAGCTTCTCTGCCCAACTTGTGTCGGTGTCTCACAACTCTCACAGTAAATAATTTCTACCTAATATCCAATCTAAACATACTCTCTTTCAGTTTAAAGCCATACGTAACTGGACTATTTAAAGCCCTTTTTCTGGTGTTATCCTCCTGTGTCCCTAAATGTCCTTTAGGCAACCAAACAAGTGTTATAATCTTATTTTTTTTCCTAATAGAGAAAAATAGTGAAGGGAAATGTGTCTTATATTGCAGAGTGGTTTCCAGCCCTGGTCTTTATTGAGTTAGCTGCCCTACAACATGCAACTGCTGGACTGTGGAAGGGATTAAGCTATTGGGATAACCCTATGTGGTTCACAGAAAAAGGAGAAAGAAGAAGAAGACAGCTTAACCAGACAGCAGAAATGTGCAAACTGGGTATCCTTGGATTTAACCTGCATTTAATGAACACTAAAACTCCTTGTTACCCACCACAAACCCAGCACAATAAGCCACTCCTGTCCAACTATCTTGACCCAAAATCCCTAAAGAGCCACCAGATACTTATCACATACTTTAGAAAGCAGAAAGTACTCTCCAAAAGTCTTTAGGGGGTGGAGAAGTCAATGGCTCCCAGATGTCTCATTGTTTCCCTGCAGGATAACCTGGACTGGGTGCTCAGATGTCTCTGAGGTAGCCCCAGAGTTGGCTACAACTTGTCTGCTTCTCCCCATAGCAACAATTTTGGGCCTCTTGGCATTAGTGTAGGAAGGAAGCGCTGCCTGCCATAAGCTTCCACACTTGGAAGCTTGCAAACTGTATTTAATTCAGGAGGCTACACTGCCATCAAGACACCGTGCAATGTGTCCCTCGGCTCAGCATCATTGCTGAAAGTAACTTCCACTCTTTGTATTTCACATTCTCACCTCATATATTACCGCTTGACTTGCTAACAAAGTCCAGGAATGGGGGGGTGAGAGATTTCTGCCCATCTTGTAATGGCTACAGAGGTGGGTCTGTATTAAAATCCTTATTATTAACCCTGGGACACCTCCTGTTTAATTCTCAGAATGTAAAAAACAGAATAGATTTAGTTCACGGTACATTTGCAATAAAGCTCAGACAATACAAATAAGCATCTAGCAGCAACTGCAAGTAGAGGCAAGTTCCAGAAAGAGAAAAAAACCAGTCTGATGTATGTCATCTTGTGGGTTTTTGCTAGATTAATGAAAAGCCCACACAGCATAATTATGTTTACAATAAGCTTACAGGAGTTTTCCCACAAGGTAGAGGAGAGTCATAGAGGGATCAGGTTAAACCAATTATTTAACCTTTACAGAGCTAAACTTGCAAGTGTTTCAGAGGTAAGGAAAATGGACTATTTTATTGGTTGCTTACAACCATGTATTAAAATAGTGGTCTCTTTTTTTTTATTCCATCACTTTGCAGGAGCACATTCTGGCAGATTTAATTCAGATTACTGGGAAACAAATTGTTGGGTGCCTAGATGACTTAAATATTCCATTGCTAGCACAAGTTTGCTTTTTACTACCATGAATGAGTCTCCTCACAAATGATCTAACATGTCTAGTAAGGCTCTTCTTCACAGAACGTGGCATCCACAATGAGGGGTTTTAATGACAGAGCGACCGAATAAATCATCAAGCTCCGCTGGAAGACGTTGCATTCACTAACATCAAGATTTCCTTTTCTGGAGCTGGTCTTTTGAGCTTGAAGCGAGTGGGCAGTGGTGGAAAGCACTGAAAAGAAAACAATATAGTATCATTTATCAGGCCTTTTGCAATGTCAGTTCTCCATTGTTCTTCCTTAAAAAAACTCCATACTTCTTGGCTTTCCTAATCTGTCAGAGAGACTTGCAGTTGTTCTGGTTTAGACATTAGCATTTGTTTTGTTTATTCCAGTTCCAGTGGGCAAAAATCAAGTAAACCTGATTAATTCAGTGGTCTACCTATGGTTTTTCCATAGGACATGGCAAGCTATGATATAGCAGAGCTTGAGAAACACAGATATAACACCCTAGGGGACAAATTCTATGGATGTTGTTGACAGAGCATCCATCTAAATGATCTCCCAGTTAGTACTGAGCAAAATCAAATTTTTTTTTCCTTTGCTGACAATTTGAAAATGTGGGGGAAAAAAAACCCATTACTGCTCAAAATTCAAATGTTTTGGCAAACTGCATCATGGGGAAAATATTCAGAACACTTGATGCTTTTTGTGTGAATTTGGGAGTGTCTTATTTTTCACGAGATAAAAAAAGGATTTTGTAACAAATTTTCATTTCAGTCACAAAGTATCAAACAATTCCTTTAAAAAATTCTCTTGGAACCCCACCCGATTACCAGCCAGCTGCAGCCAGCAACATGCTTTACACACCAAATAATAATCCACTGGCATATGAGAAAAATGTAAATTAAAGTAATACCCAAATGGTCAACCTGGGGCTCTCCAGCTACTGACTCCAGAGCCATTCCCTGGTGACTCCCATGCTGGCACTGCACACAGGTTTGGGAAAGCCACCCCTCTGGCTGCAGAGAAAGCCAGCGAGCACGGGCACAACCTGTGCTAGGATTGAGCACTGTGTTCAGAAAGGAGCAACAGGACCCCACAGGGAGATGTTAACCTTTTCCACCTGTGAATACCTCCTGGCACTCCTCTGCTCCCCTTCTGTCTGCTGTGTGGAGCTGGTAGGTGTCATTTGTATGGTGATTTTGGTGATTTTGGCAGCTGGCTGACGGGGTTAGGGAGGTGCTGCTCCCAGGTGTGTGAGGACTGATCCTCCTCCGTGTCCTGCAGCAGGTGACATCTGCCCTTTAGAAGGAATCCTAGTGGCAACAACCAACAATAAATTAGCCCCTGATCTACCATAGAGCCACCTGGCCAGGCACCAAAGAGCACTCAAATTTCTCAGCGGTTTTTGCACAGCTTAGAAGAGATAATGCCTTGAACATTTCAAGAGCAGGGTCAAACCTTTTCAGTCGCAGAGTTTCCAGTTCAGCAACTCAGTTCCTATCTGAGCAGCAAAGATGTGCAATTTTCCAGTAGTGCTAGTCAAACGTGGGGGAATTGTAATCTCTTCACACCTCTGAAAATTAAACCAATTATCTAGAAACCATGAAAGAATTAGCTGACTCAAGATCTCATCCAGGAGTGGGAGTGGGAATAGATGTAGTAACGATCTGAGGTTTTTCATTGCATATGTTCCTCTCAGCATTTTAATCAGAGAAGTCAAAGTACTACGAAGTCAAGCAGAGATCCTAAACCACCTGATAAATGGATCACATTTTCTGATTCACCTGCATTGCTTCAAGCAAATAAACACAGGTAAAAGATAACTTCTGATGACAAGCCATCTCTCAGATTATATCCTCGTTCCAAATGAAGGAAAAACTTGTAAACATTCCCTGTCACAATAACTTTTAGAATTGCCCAACCAATACTATTAAAACACTCTAATTTCCAATTCTGTGACTTGATCAAGATTCCGTGTTGGGACTGACGTTTTCCATTTTGGTTGCTAGCTTATTTGAATTTTTTTTTCTTTTTTTCCTTTTTGGAGGGGAGAAGTTTTGGGTGAAATAGCCATTTGCAAGAAGATTAAATTAGTTTTTGGCATTAAATTCTGGACACAATTCCCTTTGATTTCTAATGGGAATCTCAACTTTTATAGCTGTCTGACTGCTATGGTTGGGATGAGTCTTCTGCATTCCCTGTGAGAATCTGCCCAGAACTGGCAAAGTTTCAGGCTTTCAAAAACCACAATTCACACAGTTTTAAAGACGTTAGGCAACCTCCCCAAAGTCTTCCTCTGCCCAATTATTCTGTTATCTCAAGTGAAGAAGTCCAAGGGGGTGCTAGAAAGGCTCCAGCCCTGCTGATGGCCCGTGTGGGTGCCAGAACCATAACTCCTTTGGCCAAGTTGATTTTTTCAGACTGCCATCTTAAAAACCTGGGAAACAAAACAATGAATGTTAACTGCAGGTTGATGCAAAGATCGGGAATCACCAGATTTTAGAGTGCTTGCGCAACTTCAGTTTGGTTTCTTGTGTCTCAGTGGTGTTCATGCAGATTTTAATGGCTCGGTGACTTCCTACAATTCCCACTGCCCCCTGCTTCTCCCAGTGCTATGAGGGTCTGCTCTGGGATCCAACATCCTAAATGAAGGAGATTTCCAGTCCTGCTATCTCAGTGCTTTCGAAGCATGAAAAGGGTAAGAGAAGAATAGAAAATGACAGCTGTAAGACAAGAATGGATGGTCTCTTGGTTAAATTAGTTGGGTTGGATTCACTTTTATCCTGGTGTTTGTTTAACTCATTTTTGGTCATTGAAGGCAAGGTTTTCTCACAAGTCATTAACTTTGCATTTCTCATCTTCCAGGTATCTGATAAGATCGTGGATTCTGACTTGCAGAAGAAGCTGTCATTCTCCACTGCAGCCAAGATCAGGTCATGTGTCTTATACTGTGTCCCCCTAAATCCCACTTTTCATCCCTCTGTGCTTTGCTTCTCTGACAGACCAGCAAGGACGGCAGCACTCCCTCCTCTCTTTTGGGAAGAGATGAGTGAATGTTTGTGAATCTCTTGGATCCTGCAGTGGTGAGCCCCACAGGAGAAGCCACAAGGAAATTAATAATTCTGTCTTCAGAATGAGATTTTTACTGTAAATAAGGCCTGGGGTCACACTTCAGATAATAAGCAGAGAACAAAATATTGAATTAGAAGAGCACCATCTATTCTGAATGAGGTGGTGGAAAATATACTAGCTGTTCATTTAATTAAAGACTTATATAATTCATACACACAAGGAAAATGATTTAAGGTTCATTTTTGAGTTAAGAATTGATTTGCAACTTTAATAATGCTCTTTTAAAACAGTGTGTGGGTGGCATGTATGTTTGTTATAGCCTGCCAGCCAGGTAATTCAAGGAAGGGGGGAAGCTTTGAGCTTTCAGCCCCTGGTCATTTCTTATGGATAATTCACTACCTGCACATCCTTCCTGGAAGCTGCTACATGTATGTTACTGATGGCTTATAAAAACAAAACAAAACCAAACCAGAAAGATGTAATGCAATATTTATTTAAAATCCCTGTTTTGGGAAATCATTGAATCATGTCTGTCTTGAGGCATTGTGGTTCCTTTTCTAAATACTTCTTACTGAAGATATTTCACCGTAAAACAACGAGTCTTAGGGCTGCCTGTTCCAGAGCCAGGGAAGAATTGTTTGAAAAGCAACTTTCAGCCTTTCAAAATTAGAAATTCTTTGTTAAAACACCTTTTATTTTCTTTAAGATAGAACCCACATATTGTTAGAGAATATCAGTTGTTATTTCAAGGGATTTTAAAAACTTGTCCTGAGTAGACAAATGTGTATCACTGGGTTTTTTCTTATGAGGGTGGTTTTTTGTAATTATGACAGCAGGCACCTGGAGTCTGTCAGGGCTTTTGCCTGAACCCAGCTACATCTGTCATGCTGACCCCGCTTCCAGCTTCAGACGTGGTCTGACACTATGGGAACAGAAAATTGATGCTGTACTGTGAAGTTGGCACGATGGGAGGATTTCTTGGCTGGAAATGGCTGGATCCCAGTTTAGGGACACTTGTAGGGACTTGGGACTGTAACACTGACCAGAAAGCTCAGGATTCAACCACTGCGGACATCTGGGGACAGGGTTGATGGAAGCAGAGGAGGAAACCCTGACTGAGGCATTAAAGTCCCACTAGTATGTGACAGAAGGGGAGGGTCAGATCCATGTGACCAGATTGGGACTGCTTAAAATGAGCAAATTTGGCCAATATCTACTAAAACAGGTCCAACTATCATCCCTGTATCACATGCCCTGTACCATCTGCATAGTGCCAAGCCACTGTGGGTACATACAGACCGTTGGAGCCGTAAAAAAGCAGTGGATTTTGCTGTTCCCAATTCCTTTAATTATTACCTGTGCACATTTAGATGAAGAGAAACTTCAAGAGGCACAAATCAAGAGCATCTCTAATGGAAGTGTGTGGAAGCTAATTAAATGAAACACATTTTCACTAGTTGTCAATTTTTTTTTTTTTTTTTGCAACCATTGGTGCCTCTTGTCAAGCACCTATGCCTATTTAGTGAACATCTAAAATTAGAGCAGCTTGACAAAGGAAGGGGTTCAGCAGAAGTCACTAAAATTCAAGACCTGATCCTGCAGCCTTTGACTTTATCCACCCAGGGCTGTATAATTTGCTCTATCAGGAAATCAACACTTTCTTGCCTTAGTGATGCAGTTTGAGATCTGTGGAAAAATGTTATTTCCTACTGACAGATACAAGAGTCAGAAGGCACTTTAATGAGGGGAAGAAGCTGGCTTCTCACTCCACACAAAATGCCCCCAAATCGAAGAGCTTGGTCATCTGCCCTTCTGGAGGATGGGGGAAAAATTCTCATCCTCCCAGTCCACTCATTCCTGTCTCTTTTTTCCTTTTTTGTGTCTCTCTTTTCCTCTTACTGAATAAAAGACAAGGTTGCTTTCCTAAGCCTCACAGGAGAGCCTAACATAATCCTAAAAAATGCCACCAAAAGGACTGTAAATATATCTCTCCCTGGGATTTAATTAGTAGAAAGAGCTGTGCAGCCACCAACAGTGTATTTAAAGCAGTCTAATAGTCATTGCCATGATGAAGTTTAATATGCCAGTTTTTGTCTGAAAAAGAGAAGAGATCTAGACCACACCTTCTCTGTCAAAAAAAAAATAGCCAGTGAAGGCAATAAATAATATTTGCTAGGTTGCCAGCTCATCAGTTCTTATTTAACCAGCCAATACAACAAAATCTTAATGCAAAAATGTACTGCAACCTTCTTCTATCCCTCCCTCTGTCTTCTGTTCTCACTCTTCCTCTCTCTCTCTCTCTCTCTCTCTGGGATTGGCTTGTTTAAAAACTATATTTCTGCCTAGGCATTCAAAAATGCTGAATGCCTCAAGCAAACTAGTAGAATAAGCATGTTTCTCTACTGTTTCTTGGCAGGGTCCGCTGCCTGAGTCCTGCTTTAAATTAAAGCACATGTGGCTTGAGTTTAGCATTATCATGAAAATGAAATTACCACTTTAGAAAAGTCAAGTTATTTTGGAAGTGAAAACTGCAGGTCAGAGCCCACCAAAATTCCAAAACCTTGCTGGAAAAATGTCTCGTTGAAGGTTCAGAGCAGCTGCAGTGGACGGTGCATCCTTTTGGATCCTGATTTATAGTCTTCCCCTTCATGTTTTCCTACATTTGTTACATGTTCTTGAGAAAACCTTACAGATCTTGGCTCTTGGTCACTGGCTCCCTCTGCAGCTACTCCCCTGGAAAGGGGAGACATATAAAAACTATCTATCAGAAATCAGCTACATTGACCTGAGGCTCATCCTACTGTTTTGAAGTACTTTTGAAAATTGCCCTGGCACAGGTAAACACAACAAAGCCATGCTGAAGTGCTGGTTGTCTGCTCAGCTAAACCCCCTCCGCACTATTACACTAATTTTCTTGCCATTGGATCAGGGCTGTGTGGCGAGGAGGCAGGAACCCACACTCTCCCAGCTTGGAATGGGTTTTACTGTGCTCTTTTTCATGCCCAGAGGTTTGAATAGGTGGTAAATCTCATCTGCAACATGGTGGTTTGAACAGGGTTTGGTTGTACCTTTATGTGCACATGCATAGCTGTATTTTACCTGTAACATAATATTTAGGTTAACTAGATTTCTTTTTCTATTCTGGGCTTGTTATTGTGCAAAACTAGAAAAATCAAATCAAAAAAGTCCACAGATAAATGTCAAGTCCCACTGCTGCTATTGAGAAGTGGATATGGACTTGTCATGTTGTGGTAGTAACAAACCAGCTATAAGTTGTCACTTGCCAGAACCTGAATTCTACCAAATGAGTGGATTATTAAAGAAATATCATCAGATGATCTTGATTCTTCTGCTTCAAAACATTGTTTATTATTTTATTGCAATTCCACTGACTTCAGGGGAGTGAAGCCAGTCTCTGGGATGTTTGAGAAAAAGGAGGAGTCAGCCATCAACATGCCAGATATTGCAGCCGAGCTGGAATGGGCAGTGCATTGTATAATCCTGTGGAAACATGTACAACGATTGTGCAAATGGAGCTGGTGATCTGGCTAAGAAATCAAGCCACAATAACTCATCCTGTTTCCTATACACACAAGCATGGACACTCATACAGTTAGAGAGAAAACCATGTCTGGAAGAAAATAATTCTTCAGCCAACAGCTTCAGAGACATTTGGAAGGTCAGGAGAATGGAGAGTGCCAAGAAAGCTTTCCCCAAGCTAAGAATTAGTAACATTGCCTTGCCCATTGAGGTTTGCCAACATGACTGGAATTGAGAGTGAAGTGACTACTGATTTTCAGAGAATTTGAATTCAGCCTTTCATGAAACATTTAGAATCAAATCAAAATATAGAATAGAATAGAATAGAATAGAATCGAATAGAATAGGATAATTCTGTTGGAAGTGGTTTACCATGATCATTTAGTCCAACTACAGGGACCTTCAGTAGGTACCTACTCCTAATTCTTAGTCCAGCTACAGCCTAAAGAGTTGAAGTTTGGCCCAAATTCTACTATAATTTGGGAAGCAGTCATGAGCAGAGCCTGAGGGCCAAGGTATTTTGTGTTGCACTGTGAGACACCACCATTGGTCTCATGAGGTGATGCACTGGCAGCCAAGGGACTGGTCCTGAAACTTCTGCAACCTACTTTCAGACACATCCCTTTTTGTTTCTCCTACCTCTATCTCTTCCAGAAGGATTATTCATAAGAGCAGTCATGACCAGGCTTTCCAAGCCATCCTAATGAGCAGAAGGGGGATTTTGTTTCTACACGGATATCCAGGGCAAGAAATGTGGTTTCATCAGCCACAATGTCTCAGGGCCTGGGGATTAGGAGAAAAGGACACTGATAGTTTGGGGTAGAAGACATGAATTCAAACCACCAAGAAGTGCAGCAGTGGCTCTGGATCAGCAGCAGGCTGGGAAGGGTCTGACTGAGGTCAGAGAATCCATGGGAAATGTTGATGGGCAAGTGAATAGTAGTGGATGTGGAAACCACCTTACACTCAAGCAAATCACATCTGTGCTTAATTTTGATCAGATCCTACGAAAAAACACCTCTCTTAATTTTGAAGGGGAAAGTGAGGGTTTTAAATGAGGGGTCATTTAGGCAGGGAGTGAGGATAGACCTGCCTGTGGGGGCTGTGAAAGGGCAGGGAGGATTGTTTGTGGGGAAGGAAACACAAGAAGCACAGTTTCGTGAGGCAACAGGGATGAGTACAAGGTAAAGAAGAGATGAGAGAGTCACCACATGACTTCCCTCCATCTCCTTTCCCGAGCATTTTTAATCAAACTTGAATTTGTGCTCAAGATCTGCTACTGCTAATCCTCTAATAGATCCATATGGGACCCTTCCAATTCACGATATTTTGTGATTCTCTGATTCTACCCCAACATGTCTCCATCCTCTCACACATGACTACCCGCTTCCACCCCATGTGCCAGCATATCCTATAGTCAGTTCAATGTACTCCATACTCATAATGTAGTGTTCTAACACAGAGATTAGTCCCAGGTAGGTGTCACAGGTCTCTTATTGCCAACAGGTAACTCCTGTCAATGGTCATAGGATACAAAATGTGCAGTGAGTGGACACCTCTGTTCAGGTGTGCTTCCAACAAAGCATCTTGCTTTCAGTAAGCAATTAAATTATTTTTTAAGAAAGAGGCTTAAGTTTCATATCTGAAAATAAGATTTTCACAAGTGAAGTAAGGCATCTAGTGACAAAAAAGTAGTTCTTAGTGTTCATAAACCATAAGAGGCTCTAAACGGACTATGGTCAGTTCAGGAGACACATCCTGGAGTCACTCTTTGAAAATATCAGTATAGGTGACAGCAGTCTAAAAAGCAGAGCTAGAAAACTAGTTAGCAAAGACTAAACTATAAATCAGAAAAATCACTTTTTAACTATACATATGTCTCTTGAGCTCATTTCTTGAAAACTGTGCAGATCTGGACACAACAGGGGATCAGGAATGGTGAGAGAATAGTGATCAATGACAATCAGATGTATGTACAATATGGTATCTGCAAAAAGAGAAGCTGAAAAAAAGACAGCTGGCAGAGGCTTGTACAAATAGAGTGTTACGGAGAAAGTAAACAGAAACAATTGCTTTCCATTTTGTAGAAGATAGGAAGTGGAGAACACCACTATCAGTCTGCAGGTTCAGATGAAAAAGAAGTATTTTTTAATCAAAAAAGTAATTCAGCAAGGGAACTTATCATACATTTGTACAGAAGTCAAAAATGTGAATGAACTTAATGTGAGATTCAAAAAATTCAGGAGCAATAATAGGTGTACTAGTGAACAGACTGTAACGTCTAACCCATAAACCTCTGCTGAACAGTCTGTAGGACAATCAGTGGGCACATCAGTAAAAATCTCTCTATTTTCACCTGCTTATCCTGAGCTTTACCATTACTCTATCACAGAAATTTTGAAGGAGGACCTCCTTTAATATAATTATGCCTGGGTTGGTGCACTTGGGTTTAGTGTGGAAAGCCCCACATTTGAATTCTCTCTTTGGCTTTCAACCCAGACCCTTTTTTTTCTCTCCCTGCAGAGTGCTGTGTATCTGCTGACCCATCCTCTTCCCTGAGTGCATCTACACCATTTAGTCTGTGCTGAGCCCTGAACTCTCTGATCATCAGGGCCAGTGTTAAGTTCTGACTCACGTCTTCACTGAGCTAACTGGCTCTCCAGGCAGAGGAAATTCAGGAATCCAGGAGCAGGGAAGTAGGTGGGAGATGATCTTGTCTAGTGGTTAGTGCATGCATTTTAAACACCAACTGCCAGTTCTCCCCCATATATGCACAGGAATATATATATAGTTTATTTTCCTATAATACACACACATCTCACATAAACATGAGAAATATTTGTGTTATATATTATTTCTTAAGTATATTATATGACTAACGAGAAGAGTAATAAACCTGAGGGAGGGCAAGAGTGGGAAATTCTGTCAGAATATCTTGTAGATTTTTTCCTCATCAAAAGGAGGCGGTTCAACTTTGGATTCCCATTACAGACTATGTAAAATGTCACTAAAACTAAAATAGACCCTAAACAGCCACACTGAGAAGCAGAACTTCAGCCTTGCTTCCTTCTCCCATGCTGACCTGACTCAAACTTCAAAGGCCCCCAAAAAGCCACAAGAAGGGAATCACTCAGCTGGTGAGAGTCAAGTTTTAGGCTGCCACATGAATGCAGTTCATAGCCTAAAGACCTTGACAATATTCTAGGAGGTTCTAGAAGGTAAGATGTCTGCCAGGATGTGGTAGAGGTTCAGATTAAGACTTGTAAATGAAGATGAATACTTGCCAGATGATCTCTAAGCTCCAGGTATAGTTAATGAAGAACTAGCTGGTGGTGTTAACGAGGTCTTTACGCTGAATCAGCAGAACAGATTTAGGTGTTTTAATTTGCAAAATTACTCCCATCCTGGCTTCCCAGGACAGTAAGAACATATATTTCTAAAGGGAATATATATCTTTCTAATATTAGATTTACAATAAAACTCTATAAATTTTGTTTTGTAGACCCTAAAAAATTGCCAATGGTGGCTCCTTTATTGATCTAATGTTTAGTCTCTCTGTCCTGTAATTCCCCTGTTTTTAAGAAGGTGATGAGGTTACTTCTTTTTTTGTAGGGCGTATAGCAAATGTAAATATAGCAAAGGTTTTTAAGCTTTCAAATACTGTAGTTCACCACGAAATTCTTTAAGTAGATATATACAAAGTAAATAAAGTGAATAGCAGTTCTCATTTACTAAGATAAGAAAAAGATTTTTTGTTTTAAATTTTTTATGTATGGCCCAGAATTCCACTGCCCTATCTCCATACTTATTGTAAAAGTGTGAGAAAGAAATATATGTTTAAAGACTCCAGTATCTCTTATTTGGTTAATGTCCTACAAGTATTTAAATGAGTCATTTGATGGCTCTGCACTTCATGATTGGTTAAGCTATTTAACATACTTTATTGCTTCTGTGATTTATTGCCTGATGAGGACACTCAAGAAAGTCTGAGAACCTCTTTGGGGTTTATTGAGCTGGTACATATTTTATGCTGATTTCAAATAAATCAATGTCTATTATAGCATAAAAAATGGGAACATTGGAAAGAACGTTGAAGAGAACTATTTCCGGAGCTTTGTGTTCTGCTTCATGCATAAAGCATGAGGGCTTCATTAACATGGAAGTATGTGCATGTGAACCTTTGGGTCCTTATTAATCATTTTGTGACTAATACATGGAGCTCAATGATTCCCATAAGCTTCTCTAAAAGAAACCATAACGTACACACTGTGTGAGATGGTTCCCCAAAGGAGTGTGTAGCTGTAATGTCTCAGACACTGAGTGGAGGAATCTCTTGATAGATGTGCTGTTCAGCGTGTCCTTCCCTGCCCTACTCCTTGCTTTTCAAACAAGACCATCATGAAATGAAGCAGAGCGTCACCAGTCCTTGTTTTGTTCACTTGTTCACCTTGTTGGCACTTTGGTGGTTCACAGCCCTCAGGAATTCTGTCATTGATTAAATGAGAGTGAGGCTGAACCAGAAAAAATCCTAACTATGTAAGTTTATTGACCTAGGATTTCACTGTGGTGTAAGTGCTCGTGGGGATGGAGTTGAGGTTTCAGGATGATTAAATCACAACTTTTTATCTGTGGACTGTGAGGTCTTCTCTGTGCACTGTCCCGAGGCTGAAGAAAAACAGGATTCATTGAATCTCTAGTTTGTGCTAAATGAGAGTAGTGGGATAAACTGGTAGAATGATCCTCAGATGTTTCCTGGGGTGGTCATTCCCAGCAGAGGACTGGAAGGAAAATGTCATGGTAGTGCTGAATGTTCTTTCAAGAAGTCTTTTGCAGTCTCTTCCAGATTTGTACCCTGTGCAAATTTAATATATCTACTCTCTGCTTCATGGACCTCTGTGGAAATCTCTTGACAAGTTACATTTTCTGATTTTGGCAGATTCCTATCGACTCAACAGATATAATAATTTTGTCAGTTTTACACCTGAACAAATTTCACCTAAATTGTGTTTTTAATTTGCTTTTGAGAACAGCAAGTGAAGAAGCATCAATTGAGAAACACTTCAACTTTCCCCAAACAGAAAGACCTGTTTTCCTCTTTTGAAAGAATACGAGATTGGTTTATTCTTGGCAAATCCTTACTGGCTGTTACTCATGTCCTTAGTATTTTCCAGGTGTAATAATTTGTTCACTTGTTCATTCCAGAATTTTTCTGGGGCTAAAATATAAACTGACTGGCCTTTGGTTCCTTGGCTTCTCTACTTGCTTCTCTTTATGATGGACACTATTTCCAATTCCAGTTTTTCACCTTTCCGCCAAAGGCTTGTCAAAGATAATTGCTAACACTTGTAAGTCTGCTTTACCCTGCTCTTCCAGGCTATGTCTGTTTGTGCAAGAATTGTGCTGCAAAAGGAGTGGACCAGTCATAAGGAACACTTAGTAACCAAACTCTGCATGTTTGTTTTTTCTTTCAGACTGGCTCTAATTTGGTCCCAAGGACTTCATGCCCATTAGTAACTACCAATTAACACTCCCACAGTGTGTCTTCCTGCTTAGTTTCATTCTGAAGTCTAAGCCTGTCTGGAAAGAAAACCAGAGCACAGTAAATGGAGCTGATTAGGAGATCCTCTATAAAAGTGCATTCCCCAAGCAAACTCAAGGATGTGGAGCTGCACTCTCAGCACCCTAGACCAGAGTTCATCAGTCTCAACCAATCCGAGAGCAGATAAATCATGGAACTACTCATTGTTCATTATGTTGATCATTTTAGGCCTTTAAATGAAAACTTACTGAAAAAGGTGTTAAACGTATCCTTGTGTCAGCATCATCTTACAATAGACCAACTCTCCTTGGTCCTCTTCTTGCTGCTCGTGAATCTGTGGAATGATTTCTTCATACACTGTATGTTTATTGAATTTTTAACCCCTTTTTGTGTTTTAGCTTCTCTGAGTTTATTCCCTAACGCATTTCTGTTCTTCCCGTACACTCATCCTAGTAATCTGCCTGCCTGCCATGTGCACTCCCTGTATGCTTCTTGTGCTTGAGGTTCCAGGGACTCCTGCTTTAACCAAGCAGCCTCCTCCTGTGCTTCGTGTTGTTCCTCTGCACAGGTTAAGAGTTAATATCAGAGCATAAGTTTGGACACAATGAACCATTAAGATCTGAGAGGACAGGTGGAGAGAGCTCAGGATCATCAGCCTGGAGCAGAGACGTCTTCAGGGAGGCCTTATTATGGCCCTGCAGTACTTAAGGTGGGATTTGTTAGAAAGCTGGGGACAAACATTTTATCAACCACCATTTTGGCAGGGCAAGGGGTAATGATTTTAAACTGAAGGAGGCCTGATTTAGATTAGGTATAAGGAAGAATTTTTTTACAATGAGGTTGAGGAAACACTGGCATGAGTTGCCCAAAATGTTGGTGAATGCCTCATCCCTGGAAACATTTAAGGTCAGGTTGGAAAGCAAGGTCAGGTTGGAAGGTGAACCCCTCATGGCAGGGGTGTTGGAAGAGATGACCTCTAAAGATCCCTTTCAATCCAAACCATTCTATGATTCATGATTCTATGATCCCTTCCAGCTCTTTATTTACATGATGATATGATGGGTGTTCTGTGATGCCATAACAATAATTTATTTATGTTGCTGATGCATTGCTCCTTGGAGAACCACAATCTGTTCCAGTAATGCTGTTGCTTCCATGCACAAGAAAGGAAGAAGAAGAAGATGACCTTTGTCCAGACCTGAAACCAAAGCCTATCCAGGATTTTCAGGTCATTCAGGAAGAAGGATGGCACATGCAGCCACAAAGCTGTGTTTGCAGAACAGCACTTCATAGCAGGTCATGAATAGACATGAGTGAAATTTAGCAACTACTCTGGCTGAGGATTAAAATTTCTATGAGTCAACAGACTGGCTTTTAACCAGAGGGAGTCATGTCTACCGTCCTACAGCAGTTGAAAACCTACTATAGCCTTGCTAGTATCCAAAATGTTATGCAAAAGCAGAGATTTTTTTTTTTTTAGTGGTGCTCTGTGTGCTTGGTTTGTTCTCTTTTCTTTTTCTATTTTTTCGCACAGAAGTTGTTCTGAGGACACAAAGTTCTCATCCAGAATCAGAAGTCATGGCATGTGTTACAAGAGTACAGGAGAACTGGCAAGAAACATGGAGCCCATGAGAACAAACCAGCAGCACAATGGATTTGTAATATTTAATCAAATTCTTGATGATCACAAATCTTGCAACACATTCCAAAACTACTAAAAATGCTATACAGAAACCAGCTGAGCCAATATTTAAAGCCTTTTTAATTTAACAGAACCCATTTTTTATAGTATCCAGGATATGTTTCTGGCTTTCCTACTTGTCACATGATCTCCTGTCCAGATGTGCTGGTGTATATCTAGTAGTGGACCAGCCAAACCACAGCTCTTTCCTCCTGCTTGTAGCATGTTACTGTAATTCAACCATACTTCTCCCAGCTACAGAAGCACTACATTAATATGTGGTATAACAACAATAACACAGGAGGGGATAAAGCTAACCATAACTTTAACTATGTATCTAAAAAGAATAATAATAACCGAGTGACCCTATTCAAAGAGGTTAATTTGTGTGCAGGGTATAAAATCCAAATATGCAGTTGTTTTGCAAACTTTCCCTTTTTCTCACTTGCAACAGAAAATTTGTGCTGAGGAGAAGATTTCCTGTAGTTTTCTACAGGAAATTAGCCTCTCCCTTTGTTTAGATCCCACAGATTGTACCGTGTGCTTGTGAGCAGCCAGCTCAGGTCTCCTACATTTTTGCTGCCTTTTTTTTTCTCTGTGGTGGCTGCCACGCAGAACAGGAGGAGAAGGGAATTTCAGGCTTGTGGGTTAATTATTAACATGGTTAAGCCTGGCAGCATGCTCAGAATTAGAAAGGAAAGGCCTGAGGGCTGATTCTTCCCTCTTGTTCACAAGATAACCCCACTGGGCTGACTGCGACCTCCCAAGGCAAAGGCCATATCCACACTCCCCCATGGAAAGTTAGTGGGATTCTTATGAATTGCTCCATTAGGAGCTGGATGGGCTGGATGCCAAAGAAATCAGTGGAGTTGCTTCTGATTTACACGGGGATAAGCATGTGGGTGTATTAAATTCGTAATCCCTGTCCCCACGGCAGCCGGGAATTCAGCAGCTGGGTCGTGCAAAGTGCCACAGAGAACCCTCCGGTGTCACAAAGCACTGAGGGCCCCACCTGTGTCACAGAGCCTTGAGGGTTCTCATACAGGGACATACCAAGTGTCTCAGATGAGGAGAAGTGTGTTCAGCCAACCCAGTCCTAAACAGTGATTTCACCTCGCGTGCTTTTGCAGTCTCCAACACTCCAGGACCTCAGCACTTCATCTTGCAGATTATTACTGTGCCTTTGGAAGGTGGAGTGATGTTATTTTAAAGAAAATGAAGTCCAGGCTCTTCCTGCCTTGCTTGGCATGTGCAGCTTAGATGGCAGACGAGTCTAAATGAGCTTGACATCACCTGCAGTCTGCGCAGAGAGGAGGCCACCACGACCTCACTGCCTTCTGAGGGTGACCTAGAGCCACTGTGATTATTTGTCCCTTAATTTAGATGGCCTGACTCTAGCCCTGAAACACAATGGACATATTTTAAGGGTAGTGAAGTTCCTCCTTTCTTGAGGAAGAGTTAAGTACCTAATTCCTGTTGAAAGCTGGGGAAATGATGAGTCAAACCCACTTGGGTGACATTTAAAAGCCCAGTGATCATTTCTCCACCTTTGCAGAACCGCCTTCACATTATCTGTTTCTGCCGTGGTGGTGTCCTTGGCATACTGGGAGATTGAATGCAGCTTCCTGGATGTCACCCGCACCAGTGACCAGTCCTTGCATGAACACAAAAGACAACCAGTGGCTTCCACCGCTGCTGGACACCTCTGGGTGTCCATTTCCCCACTAATACAAATGACACCTTATCATCAAAGGAAAAGATCAAGTGCAGCAAACCAGGGACCAAAGACTTTCTAAGCCAGCCATATAACCCAGAAATACACATCTGCTCCCACACAGGACCTGACCGCGTCATTCTCATTCCCATTCACTCCTCTCGTCTCATCTAGTCCCCTC
>WBMZ01002122.1:0-30855 GCA_013400975.1 Atrichornis clamosus
CCCGGCCCAGCACGGCTCGGCACTGCCCGGCGCAGCGCCCAGCCCGGCACTGCCCGGCCCGGGGTGAGGGCGCGGGGGCGGTGAGACCCCAGCCCCGTCCCCGCAGTGCCCGCCCGGGCGGCACTGCCGTGCCGAGGTTAAATACACACGGGCAGGAGGGCATCGCTGCCGGGGCAGCCGGGTCGCGGTGTACATTACAGACAGGAGTCGAAGGCAGACCTTAATTCTCTATTTATAAACGCATTTCAGAGCCAGCCGAAGTCTCATTTTAGTGGGCGTGTGCGGCTTGTTGCGCCTCTGCCCCTGCTATCAGGGGCCATGCACTTGTTCTGAAAAGCTGTGCCACGAGGCGTGGAGCAGATAATGGTTCTCACCCCCACGCAGGGAAAGAGTTGTCCTGCTGCAACCACCCCAACACAGCCACCCGGCCCCGCTCCCATAGATTGGCGGCAGCACGCTCCCAGGCTGCCGGGAGCTGGCACCAAAGGTAGTGAATTCAGGCGAAAGCACTGGGGCAAACACACTGGGACTTAAAAACAAATCCCTCTGGGAGCTTTGGTTTGCTGCTTCAGTAGAGGAGAGGAGCACGGAGGGGAGGGACCTGAAGGGATTGTCTCATCCGTCCCCAAACCGTGGCATAGCTGGGGAGATGCTGGTGCAGTGTGTGTTTGAAGTCTGGGTGGAGGGATGTGCACCCCTCTGAACCTAGCCGTAAGGCCCTACAGTTAGAGTTTTTCTGATCTTTGCCAACAGCCATCCCCTCTGTGTCATCCTTGCACATGGGATATGTCTTCCTGGGATGAAGCAAGCCCCACTTCTTTCCTCTCTCCTGGGCAGGCTGTGATTTTAACTATCTCAGCCCATTGTCACCACTGTCCTCTGCAGATGTGCCCCCTCTCCTGCCTCTGTGCTGCCTTGCAAACAGAGCCAGATGCCAGCCAGGGCTGTCCCAGCTTGGAAGGGCACTCACCACCCCTCACGTCCATGGAGTGGGAGATACAGAAACCTGCTGATATGGGGAGGCTGCAGCAAAGATGTGAGATTGCTGGGGAAAGCTCTCATTGGTGGCTCCCAGTGTCTGGAACCTGGATAAGAGAGAACTCCAGAGGCTTGGGAGGTTTAAGCTGCAAACTGAGATGCTGTGGGTTCCCTGGGTTTTTGACAATACTGGAGAGGCGAGAAAACCTATTGGCATGTTTGGGAGAAGGAAAATCATTAGGATAGCTGTACTTCATCACACCTCTGCAAAGTCCATCTGTGACTGAATGCAGCTGAGAGAACCAGATTATTCCTTAGCCTCTTCTTGCCTGTTGTGGCCCCTGCCTCCTTATTCCTATCATGATGATAATTTATATGCCACAATCAGCTCTTTGTGGACACTGAAGGAAAGAAATCGTTGAACTCTTGTGTGCCTTCTGTATCTTGTTACCTGCTCTCCCACATTATGTAAAGGACAGATATTGCCTTTAAATTTATTTATAGAGCGTGTAGTCATTGCCTTGTTTACCTCGGTCCTCGCAATTCACCTTGCGGGTTTCTCTTTGATCTCTCAGGTCTCTGCAGAGTTGTGGCTGCATCGTGTGGGTCTCCCTCTGTACCTTTCCCTGCATGGGGCAAGGCTGCTGCCACGGGTGTGTGATCACTTCCATGGCTGATGACCAGCCCTCTGAAGTTCCCAAAGCACTGAAATCTACTTCTCCCTTTTTAGATTTCACTTCCGTTTTTGTAAATTAGCAAATGTTTTACCAAAACACCCTCTGCTTTTCCACCTTTCTGTCTCAGAATGAGCACCCATTTTATACCTGTCTCCCTCTTCTCAAACCCGTGTCTTGCCCTGTCCAGGCCAACTGTTTGCTGGATAGTTTGAGTCCTGAAGCTCCGTTTTTCCTGCAGCCATCTCAGTAGGCAGCTAAAGCCTCCCCAGCTCCCAGACTTTGACTGGCTTTATTGGTGGCTCAAAAGATTCCCTTGGGAACCATCCTTCTCAGGAGGGATGTGATGTGGGCTTGAAAGTTGGCTTAATTTCTCGCCTACCCAGAGAGACTCACTGTGCTGAGATTGTGCTGGATCTGTACTTGGCCAGTATTTCTGTGCGTTTATCTGGGGGTTTTTTCCCCTTTCTCCTTGCTGGTCCTGAGCAAGGGCTTTTCCCTGTGTCATCTGGACCCTTCTTCTCCCAGCAATCCTCTTTCCTGGCCCATCACTCTCTGGTCAGAGCTGCAGCTCTCTGGCAGCACCATCTGTGTCCCTGTGCCCAGCTGGCCGTGGCCTGCCATCCTCTCAGCTGCCACCTGCACCTCCTCCTCTCTGTCCTTCCCCTCCACAGGAGCGGGCAGTTGCTTTGGACCTGCTCAGGGCTGGGGCTGCCAGGATCCACCAGCACTCGTGTGCCGGCACAGCGTGGCACTGGCAAGCAGACGAATCTTGACAGCTCCTGGCTGCTGGGCCAGGGAGCCATGGGGAGCCCCACCTCCCACACCGTGTCTCGGGGATGCTGGAGCCATCTGAGGTGACAGCGTGGAGGGGTGCACCAGGCCAGCTCAGCTCCTACCCCACACCCAGTCAGTAAGGGGCTGACCCAGGGCATGCCCAGGCTGTGCTGTACCCTGCCATAAAGGCAGCCGAGCCTCCCCGTGTCCCTTCCCGCTTGTTGGCTCCCTTGGGTGCATCACGTGCCAGCCCAAGGGCTGGTGTGCACCCGGGGGCCACTGGGGATGCAGAAGTGCTGGGCAGCGGTGGCTGCACCCGAGTGGATGCTGTGACTGAAGCAGAATTTGGGGCCACTGCCTCCTCACCCTGCCGCTTGCAATGTCACGGCAAGGGAATGGCTCAGCTTCCTCCTGAAATCCAGGGGTAGTGAGTGGCAAACTTACCGCTGGAAAACCAAACCTATTTGGCCGGGCAGTCAGTAATCGTAGCTCCTCTTCTGGCCTTCACAGAGCTGTGTTTTGGGCTGGAATCTGCTTTCTTGGGGCCCGGTGGTGCGGTTTGAGTTGGGAAATTGGGTTAGCAGCACAACAGCCTTCGCCAGCACAGTGCTCTGGACTGGCATGTGGCCTGGCAGTGCCAAAAATGCTGAGCTCAGAAAGGAGCTGAGAGGCTGGAACGTGTACAATGTACCTGTACAATGGAGGTGGGGTGGAATCGATAACATGTGGTTAATTATTGCCAGTGAGCAGAGGCCAGGAATTAATTTGTCGCAGTTGTGAAATAGAGAGCACATGTAGGGGAACGAGCTGGGGACTGCAAAAATGGGCATGGGGGGAGCTGTGGTGGCTCTATGAAGTCAGAGTTGGACACACAGTGTCTTTGTTGGGTGAAGAAGTGGTAGCTCATGCTGTCACTTGACCCTGCTGGGGCTACCTGGAAGGACTGGGAGTGATGCTGACACCGACGGCTCTGGGGACAGACCTGGCTGAATCCTCACGGAGATGCAAGGAGGTACCAGGCAGAGGGAAGCAGCCTGTGGGCAGGTTTCAGGCATGACAAAACACTGCTCTGTCCCTCCCAGAGTAACCCCGGTGGGGAGGGATGGGCTGTACCCCCACAGCCCTTCTCCCACCTGAGGGCTGTGCGAAGACGGTGTGTCTGTATGGTGCCGAAAGTCAATGGAGGTGAGTGGCCACGCCAATCATCTGTCACCTGTCACACCAATCACACCATCGGCTGCATGTCTCCCACTGGTGATCCAGAAGTGCCAATGAAATGCCTGGTGTTTGGACCAGGCTGTTGAGGTGGGGTGTGGCTGAGTGTGAGTGGCTGCACAGCTGTGTCAGACACTTCAGCGCAAGCATCCTCCTTGCCACAGCCGTGCTTGCCAGGGTGCTCAGCAGGATGTATGGGCTGAAAGTGTCCATACGAGGCCTATGCACACCTGAGGTACCCTGGATATAGCTTCTGGATGGGCCCCATGGCCCCCTCTCCCTCCTGGGAGTCTGGCAGCATCCTCTGGGGAAGCCGGTCAGAAAGCATAGTTAACGTGGCGCTACCAGAAAACGGCTTCCTGCTGCTAATCAGCTCCCGGCAGGTTATCACTTTCTCAACTGCCCGGCTTTTCGGGGAAAAGTGCCATTTATCGCCCCTTCACGGAGGAGACCTGTTAGAGATGCTCGCCGCCGGGGCTCGTCTCCGCCTGTCATGCAGGCGCCATCTAGTAGGAAAAGGAGAAAAAGACCGAAAGTCAAGGAAGGTGGATGCAGAAATTCAGTTTCTCTCTGGGAAAACTGTTTAATCCAACACAAAGCTGCTCTGGGGCACAGCTCTAGTGTTGAGCCCGTGGTTTGGGTACTTGCAGCAGAATCCACTGCCTGAGAAATGGTGAAGCATGGAGGTGCCCTAAACTGGAGCACAACTTGTCCAGGATGGGTCTGGATTTATTTGATCTAAAAATAGACTTTGACATAAAAAATCATTTCCAGGCAGCTTCTCGATAACATTGTCAGGGCTGGATTTGATTAATTAGCTGTTTGGGTTAATTGCAATACACTGCCTTCTGTTCCGGTGGCTGACAGATGCTCCTGTTTCCAGCACGGAGGTCTTCCCATCAGCTGGAGGCTTTGTTTACAGCTGGAAACCTCTCTCTGCCATCCGTGCATGTATGGTTCACATCATGGAGGGATGTGCTTTCGTCACATGGCATGATTTCATAACAAATCCCATACTGCTGTTGTCATCTTCTAACACTCCCATGGATTTTCAAGGTGATTTCCCAGCCCTAGAGGTTTGCCAGAGAAAACCTCCCAAAATCAACCCCTTCCAGGGTGAAATAAAAGGGGCCTATAACGTTAATTTCCTTTAAACATTAAAAAAAAATCATGATTTTATACCAATCTTGCGATTTTTGTGTAGCTTGCCTCACCCCTTCCTGTGTGGGGAGGTGATAACGCTGGGTGTCTGTTATCTGCCAGGCACGAATTCCCGCTGGCAGGCGCTGGTGTCCCCTGCCATGGATACGTGGACGCACGCCCCCATGCAGCAGGTCTCTCCTGAGATGTGTGTGCTGTGGCGAGTCCTGCTTGAGGCGTGTCACCCTCTGTCCTTTCCCCTTTGTCCCCCAAAATGTCAAGAACTGGAGGCCAGGGATGCTGCAGCGTGAGGGACGTGACCCACGTCTTGCGGGCCCAGTGGCTTCACCCTGCCAGGGACTGCACGAGCATCATTGCCCTTTGCCTAGAGCAGAACCTTAATTCATCTGCACTTTCACAGATAAAAGCCTGAATTAATTAAAGAAGAGAATAGAAACCACTTTGATTTCCAGAACACCGGAAACTCCTAATTATCACAGCTCCCAAAAGCACTGGTATAATTAAGGGGCTCTCACTGTTCCCACTGCAGACCCAATTTTTGCAGGGATTTACAAATGGCACCGACATTTTTTGCTTTTGGTGAAGTATAGCAACTCGGGGCATGGAGTCTGACTCCAGGTGCATCCCTTAAATCAGCCAGAACACCACTGAAACAGCGTCTAATTCCCTCATGGATTTCTTATTGGAAAACCAGAGTCCCCGACGGCAGCGTGCTACAGACAGCGTCTGCTCTCCAATTATACTCTGATTATACAAAATAATAAAACTGGGGGCCTTTTTTTCTTTGCCTGCTGGTCTTTCCATCTTTGAAATACACTTGGGGGCTGTTTCTGGCTTTTTTATCATAACCAGCATTTATTAGTATTTAAAAAAGGTGGTGGAAACTGAATTTCTCACCTGATCTCTGGTCTTCTGGTTCCTGTAACCTTTCCAGAAGCGCTGAAAGCATCACGATGACGCTGATGGTGAAACCGCCAGGCTTTGCTACAGCGTGGAAGTGGCAAAACACCCCTAATGCGATAACTGAGCAAATCCTGCAGGAGCATTTTCCCTGCAAATGTCAGGTCTGGTGGCTACTGGGCAGGACAGGGTGCTCCCAGCTGCCTTTTGCACTCTTGTGTCAGAGGACTGGCCAGGTAAAAATGTAGCTGATAATATACATCACCTCTGTATGCTGAAGTTTGTCCTTGGGCTGCTGCAACTTTCCTGTTTTTATCCTGAAATAGGGCAGGTTTAGACTAGATATTAGGAAGGAATTCTTTACTGTGAGGGTGTTGAGGCACTGGAACAGGTTGACTGGAGAAGTTATAGATGCTCCATCCCTGGAAGTGTTCAAGGCCAGGTAGGATGGGGCTTTGAGCAGTCTGGTCTAGTGGAAGATGTCCCTGCCTATGGCAGGGGGGGTTGGAACAAGATGCTCTTTAAAAAGTCCCACCCAACCCAAACCATTCTGTGATTTTCTAATCTATGACCCCTTTACTAAATGTTGTCTGAAGTCTGCCTACTGCCATCATTTTTCTTAATGGGTGGCAGCTTCACCACCAAGTTGTTTTTTCTGTTTCCTGGGTGTTTCACAGATGTACACAAAACTGTTGTAAAAATTCTCTTTCCTTTTGTCAGCTTCTTTCCCTTTCTGTTGAAAGGCCCTTGTGTTCCCCAGGTCTCCCCCTCCTGGCCAGGGGTAGTGTCTGACTGCAGAGGCCCTTGTGGGACTTCGGAGTTGGTGCACGGGTTGCAGGAGGGATGAGTTTGGATCCAATGTGGGGCGGTGAGCCGTGCTCCTGTGTCTGGAGTGCTGAGTTGCAATGCACTGAATATGGGACCCTTGGAATGAGCAGTCAGACTTGGACTGAGCTCTCCCAGGTACTTGTAACCCATATTTAACACCACACTTTCCCTGGAACACTTCCTTTCCTCTCTCCAGAAGGGCTAAATGCAAAAAGACTGTGTTTTGAAGGGACACTCAAAAAAGCAGAAGGACGCTCTTTCTCCTCTAAACCTGTCCCAACCTTACCATCCCATGGCTCCAGGCTTCCTCCCTTCCCATGGGGAGCACAAATGCCCTGATGTTAAGCAGCGGCAGGTGGCCTGTGGAAAAACATATTTCCCCTCCCAGTTGTGAACTTTTAGTAGCCATCACTCATGTATGGGCAACACAGATGTGATCAGACCAAGGCATTGCTCTGCTCATATCCCTTTGCTGGAAATTGATTTTGTTAAGCAAGATGTCACCAGCTTGAAAAAAAAAAAAAAGGAAAGTAAAAGGAATAAATGCAAAATTTGCCTGTATTAGAAATGCAGGGAAGCATTGGAAGTTAGGAAGATCACAGACAATTGAATTTAATTGAAAAATATGATTAACTAGAATGAGACTTGAATGTGAAGATCTAATTTGAATTAAAGAAACAAGTGATTGCCTGAAGAAAAAAATTAGAGGATTAAAATTATTTTGTATGATATGGGTTCCAGTATAATGGGTTCCAGCTCTGCTTATACAGGATAGCTTATAAAAAAACCCCCTCAAAGTAGTTTTGCCACTGAAATTACAATTGTTTTGGAGATGGTCACAGTGCACAGGGGAATGGGCCTCTTACTAGATCTCATGGGCTTAGGGGAGATTTGAACTATGGATGGTAAAATGGGAGAGCTTGGTCCAAGACTTAGAGCTTCCCAGCATCATCTCAGGTCTGGTAGCAAGGTTGGCAGCTCCTGCCTTACAGGGAGGGGAACAGAACCCAAACCCCTGGAGCAAACCAGGGGTCAGTGACAGGTGGACCCTTGCTTCGGGAAGGACAGTGGAAGGAACAGTTCCAGGTCTGTCAAAGCCTGGTGCAAGTGGCTCTGAGCAGAAGCCCCAGGGGCAGGCAGTGCTGGCAGCTCATGCACGGTGGTCATGGCGAGACTCTGCTCCCACACCAACTCCTGAAAGCAAAATCAGTAAGAAAATTGTTGTAGGAAAAATGAATAGTCGGTATTCACAGCACAAACAGGAAAATTATATACCGGCAAGTAGCACAAATGGGAAAAATAAGAGCTTAATTTACAGCAACTTTTAGAGTTATAAGCATCTTTATTCCAAGGGAGTTCTCCTGAAAGTGGCAAAATGGTTTAGAGCATCCCCCCACAGTTTTTTTAATTTCCACTTGGCTGCTGAACCCTCTGCTACAGCATTTCCAGCCGTCAGCATCCTCCTCCCCACTGGACAGTCCCGCCTGCCACGGTGACGCCGTTACGGCCACGTCCCCCCGCTTCCCGCAGGTGGGCTGGATCTGTCCTCGGTGGGACGGCCCATCTGGAGCCCGTGTGATGTCCCTGGCTGGCTCTTGTGCTGGGAGCAGCAGAGCGTGCCGGGCAGCGTGGACGAGCCAGCAAAGGTCACTTCCATGTCAGCCCGTGGCACGGCTGGCCGGGGAGAGAGCTCGGGCACAGCGGCCGGCACGGCGCGGCACAGAGCTCAGCCAAGGGGCTGTTGGAGCCCTCGGGATGGGGATGGGGATGGGGAAGAGGGGAGCCCTGGGAGGATGATGAATTTGTTGGATGAGTTTGTTTCCAGATGATAATTTTGGCATTTTGTCGTCTCTTGAGAATTTTGAAGTAGGAATAAATGCAGCATCAAGCTCATTTGTACCGACTGTCACTGCCAGACTGGGGGCTGACCTGAACGTGCTTTTAGTGCATATTTAATGGGTACACTGGTCACTCATCCCCATCTGTACAGCTGCACTCGTGCACTCTGACACCACACACCTGAGCTGATCACAGTGTATCCATTGCCTGCCCCTTCTCGCCCATCCCTGCCATATGCTTCATTCCCAGCCTCCCCTCGCCTCCTCCAGTCCCTGCCCAGCCAGCATCTGCTCCAACCCTCTCCCATCCCAAGGAATCACAGACAGGGATGTATTTCCTCCACGAGCATTGTAGTGTACCTCCTGCAAGCTGGTCTGGTAGCACATCCCAGAGCGGGTGATAACCTGCCTGGACCCCAGGGATTACCCTGTGCCCCAATATTGCATCAGGATATAATTTCTGAGCAAAATCCAGCTGTGGTTTCATTAAAGAGGCTCTTGCTCCTTGTGCTCAATATTTAATTTAGCACAAGTGTGTGTGTTGAGTTCAGGGTGTTGATTAAGCATGACTTTGAGATAGTGGGAAATTACTAATATGGGAAAGTGCAGTCAGTATTTCATGGCAAAGAGTAATTGAGCTAACAGTTGACATATGGAGTTGTGTGGGCAAACTAATTAAATTTTACATCTTCCCAAGCATTTGTGAGTTTTATAAGCATTTGATTTATATATTAATTAAACCTCAGAGTGAAATAAAGAGGACACAACTATTTATACTGCAAATGTGTCCATCAAGAGAAAGGGCTTTAATGTATTTTCAAGCAGATGCTGGAGTACCTCTGTGAGTCCCCAGCTCAGCTTAGTGGTGACATCCCCTGTGGTGTCTATTCTTCCCCTTCACCACCAGGAACAAGCTCTGTTCTGCCCAGCAGGTTGGTATCTCCCTGGTGGGCTGCAGAGCCCAGGTTTCTCGCTGATCTGGGTGCTTTGCAAGTAGCTAGTGAGAAAGCTAATACATGACTGAAATATTTTTCTGACCCATTAGCAAGGCACTAGAAGTAGTTAGGGCATGTCCTGGGATGATCTTACTTAGGTTTTCTGGAGTTGTGTTTATTCACATTATTTCATACTTCAAGGGAACTTGCATTGTTTGTATTTGCAGATGGACAGAAGGACATGTGGAGCATTCATGTGGTCAACATTGTTTTCAGCCTGGTTGATGCTCTGATGGAAAGGAGTTCCTGAAGTTACGGGATCAGTCTTGCTCCCTGAGGTTTGCACGCTTGGATCTTGGGCAAGGAGCCATTTCTGCAGCTGAGAGAAGATGGTATTTGGGTCCAGTGCCAGTGAGATATCCTAAAATGCACAGCCCTGGCCCTGGTTTTTCTTTGAGGCTGTTGGTGCACTCCCCACTGCTGACACATCTCTCTGGAGACTGGCACACGTCTCACAGGTCTGTTTGGCTGAGGCTGGAGGCCAGTGCTGGCCCTGTCCTGGGGGGTGCAGGGCTGGCTGGGCTTTTCTGGCTGTGCTGAGGTGAGCTGAGAACCTTTTTGGAGCAGGAACATTGAATTTTGTTCCAGGGCTGAGTGCTGGTGCTGCTCCTGCCTGGGGCAGTCTGGCCGAGTGCTCCAGCGAGCCTTAAGTCCCTGCTGCTTTCCAGAGCTGCTTCTGCTAAGCCTCCAAACTGCCCTTACTGCCGTGTACATTTCATTCCCAGGGGTTATGGTGCCTGCAAACCCCTCTGATCCCAAAATAAATAAAATAAAGAAGTGTTTCTATTCTGCTCTGCCAATGACCCTTCCCAGCAGCACAGGTGATGGGGCCATGCCATAGCACTTGCATCTATTTCTATATCGTGGCTCTGACATCCTGATGATGCTAAAAAACAAATCTACCCTTTATATTCCTTATTATTGATGGGTTGTTTTTCCCTCTTTGGAATGGAGAAACAGGAGCTGTTTATGTCAGCAGTGATGTAGGATTCAGAAGACATTAGGTTTTGGTAGGAAAGTGGAATTAGAGCTAAAACATGGGTATTAAAAGTCCCTCAAATTTAGTAAACTATTTGCAACAGGTACATAGCATATTCAAATCTACAAATAGTATGAAATAGATGGTAGCTGTATCCTGAGAGTCTTTCTGTGTGCCACCTCGCTGTCCCACGTGGCCTCTGGGGACCCCATCAATCTTTGGGTGGCCAATGATTCCTGTTCACGGTGGCCCACTGGAGAGGGGGAATTACAAAAACTCAGTGTTTGTGTGCAGTGTAAGTTAGAACCTGTGAGGACAGGAACAATCAGGACCAGGCTGGAATGAAAATGGGAGAAGTGGAAGGACTGGTGCTCCTTGGGGCGAGAATGCCCTTGCTAAGGGTAACATCACCTGTGCTCAAACAGACCAGCACCTCTTGACCACACAGGATATCAAGAATATTTGGGAAAAAACACACCAACACCTTTTTCCCCGCTTCAGCCTGACTATTAATACACCTGCGAACAGCTCACATCCCTCTACACAACATTACATTTCACTGGCATTTTCACTCCAGTGCCATCAGTTTGTGCATTCCTCATCTACAAATCAGTGTAGCTGATACAACACATGGTCCCTCGCTGTTTTACTGGCAGTGCCAAAACGTTAAACCTAGGAATGCAACCAGCACAGTGAATTTTAATTTCATATGATAACGGGACCTGCAGATCTCACGGCATTAAACTGGAATATTAGAATAGGGTGATTTGGAAACAGCCACGTGCTGTGTGAAGGAGGACCAGAGCTGGCAGATCGCCTTGAAGCAGGTCTAACTTGCTGGTGCTGGAGTACCAGAAATCACCCTAAATGGTCACGTAGTCAACGTGGGATTTTGTGTAATACCACATGTAGGACCAACAATGAACCTGGGGGACTACACAGATGAAACAATGTAAAAACTAAGCAGCCTGTGTCCTCTGCTGCCACTGATTTTGAGCAGGCTGTTCTTGGATGTCCTGCACAAGTGCTGTTTGTACTGCTGGAGCAGATACCCAGGCCAATCCTGCAGCAGGAGGTGGGGATGCCCGTCCTGGGGCACCTCCACTCCTCAGCATCCCTCATCCCCAGTGGCATTGCTTGGCTTTCTCTGCATACTCCCTCTGTCCCTTGATGCTTTCAGAGAAAAGGCGACTGGAAGAGTTGCTCCAAAATAACATGTAAATAGGAAGTGAAAGGTCAAGGCTTCCTGCAGAGTAATTTTGCCCACAGCATCAGAAAATGTAAGGGACAAAAGACTCTCATGGTGATGAGCCACTGATCAGCTCCAGGTAGCATAGCCCTGGCCTTGGGCAGCCTTCTGGTTTCTGTTTCCTCTCTGGTTTTTGCAAAGTGCCCTGTCAGACCTCACTTACTGAGAAGACCCATGTGCAATTTTAAAGATGCCGTTAGCTGCCCCTTGTTCCTCCTCCATCCTAATGTGAAATCTGTCATTGCACTCTATCAATGTGCCTTTCCTCCTGCATCCTGTGTGAGCTCCAGATTGCTATTGATAGGTGGGATAGCCATGACAATCTTGAGGAAATTTGTGATCTGGTCCTGGCATATTTGACAGATAACACTCGAAATACAAATGTCAAAACGCATTTAGGTTTTTTCCCTTTTCTAACTCACCCCGAAGAAAATGCAAACACTTTTTGACAGAATCAGTTCAGGAGCCTCCTCTAAGCCAGGCCCTGAGTGTTAGAAGAATCTGCCTCTTAAAGCCATATAGATCCACTGCTGTTGTATAAAAAAATATTCTTTACCCTGAGGCAGAATTACTTAAGAAAATCCTGACATGATTAGACACCACTCTCTTCTGAGAAAAGAGTAACTATACTATTAAAGGATAACTGAGATGCTGCATAAACTGACAGTATTTAAATTATTTGATGTCGCAGTTCTGAAATGTCATTTGGCATGAGGGCACAAGGAAGGACTTGAATGTTTTCTGGGTACCACTGTGCAGCTATTCCGTAGCCTGAATACGATCTGCTGGAAGCACCTGCAGGTGCTGCAACTGCCCTTGACCTGCTGGCATGAGGTATATTTAGGCTCTGGTTTCACAAATTTTAAAAATGCAGTCTTGAACAATTCATAACAATTAATAAATAAATAAATAGAAATTTTTGCATATGCTTTAGCATGCAAGAAGTCCTCTTGCCTTAAATCACTATAATGATGTCAGTTAAATTGCTATCTTGTAGTGTCTAAGAGCCTGGCCCCAACATTCTGTTCAATGATACACAATTTAAACACACAGCCAGGGTCTATAGGTATATGCAAATATCATCAAGTTCAAGCTTAAATCACAATATTCGTGAAGTCAAGATCGCTTGTTAAATAATACTCCATGCATGTATGTAATTATGCATCAGTGGTGTAAAACCCTTCAGATTTCAACCCTAAACAACAGCAGGCAGAAAGGCTAAGCCTGGAGCACGTGGATAACCACAGCCCTCGCTATCTTGTGTTGGTTTTGGGGGGCAGTATGAGTATTCTGTGTTAGCTCAGAGCTCAGCTCCAACCAGCTTTGATAGCTCTTGGGAATACGTGTGATTAACCAGCCCAGCCACAATATGTCACCAGCACTCCACACAAACAGCTCTGCTACTGCTGGAGAGCGGGGCCTCTGTGCTGGCAGAGAGGGAAAACATCACATCCTGCAGCCAGGGGAGGGGAAAAGAGGATCAAACGGCAGGGGACAAACCTGACAGGAAGATGGTAAGGGAGAAAATGGAGATTCCTGGAAAAATGATCACAGGGAAGGTGAGGTCAGCAGCAGGTTAGGTGGAGCCACACTAGTGTGAGGAGAGGAGCTGTCCTGGACACTGAGATGCCTTCACACTCCAGCACTGGGCTTTGCAGACTGTAATTTAAAAACACTCATTCCTTCAACTTTGTTTTCCGTTTTAAAGGATTGTTTCTCCTCCTGATCATATTAAGCCTTGCCTGCTCAGAAGAGAAACCACTCAGTACACTGATGAATTCCCATTCCCAGTGCTAGATCGAGTAGTGGGGATGGCAGAATCAAGTGCATGTGGCGCCTGTATTGCAGAGTAGATCCTGCACCTGAGAGTGGGCCGAGATCCTGCTGTCCTTTTCTCTGAGGCCCAGTGTCTAGATGTGACACTGCCCTCCCCTCCCCTCCCCTCTCCTCTCCTTCCCTCCCCTCTCCTCTCCCACAGCTGCAGGGAGGTGGCTGAAAGCTGTGCTCAGCACCGAGCACTGGGCATTACAACAAAAAGCTGTGTCAGAAATAAAATGCATGGAAATAATGGAGTTTCGGCAGCTACATGCAAGTGTAAAGAAAACACATCCCAGTGCAAAGAGCATGGAGCCCTGACAGAGCATGACCTTTGTCAGGGGCTAGTAATCATTCTTGGCAGTGTTTGCTCATGAGGATTAGGAAGTGTGGGCAGCCCATTAACCTGTGCCACTCAGGATCCCCATGGCTGAGCATCACGAGCTTGGAGTGACTGAAATAGCCCTTACAGCTCTTGGCTCCCTTCTCTGGGTCTCACAGCACTGATGGGGACCAGGGAATTCACTCTAGGTCTCATGGGTTTGGAATGGAAGGGATGCAATGCAGCCCTCTCCAGTCCTGTAGTGCAGCTCCTTCCTTCCCTTCATGGCCGTGGCAAAGCCATCAGGTCATGTTGCTGCTCGGCCAAGTGGCAGGGGAGTGGGTCAGTCCTTCTGCAGACACCTGGAGCTCTGGGGAGCCCAGCTCTGCCTGTTTGCATGAGCACTGTACCTGCTGATACCGCTGCAAACACAGCTGAGGTGATCACCAGGCACTGCCTGGGATTTAAGCAAGCATAATGTATTCAGAAACAGAAAAGAGGATGCGTCTCTTCATGGATTTGCTGTCTGGTTGCTATTAGGTTAGCGTTTGGGAATCTTTAATTCCCAGTTTATAGGATAATATACAGTTCACCTGTAGTTGTGCATTAATGTGTTCAAAATATACCACTTTGTGCCTTTATATGGGGAGCAAAGCTGAGGGCAGGGAGGAGGAATTTCTGCCAGACACTTAAAATCTTAAATCAGCTTGCCTGGCACTATACGGGTTTGGGGATGCTGAGGAAATTGAGTGTGGTTTGGTGAGAGATGTGATGTCAAAGTACAGTGCTCAGCATGAGTAATACCAGGGGATCTCACTGGGCAGTGAGGACCCTGTCAGCCCACCCCAGCTGGGATGCAATTCCTCTGGTCAAACTCCAGGAAACCCGGCAGCAATGCTGGAGTGTCTCTGTAGCTGCAGGTGAAGGGTCAGCCAGCCAAATTTATCATGCAACATAGCCTGAGATGTGTAAAGATGTGTTCTGGCTCTATTTTTTGTATAAAACTCTTTTTCTTTAACATGAGCTACTTAGTGAAATTATTTACTGAATGAGAAAGTGGCAGACACATGAAATAAAACCATACAGGATATTCGTGCTGTGTAATTCCAGACACCTCATCTAAAGGCTTGGTGTCTGAGTTTCTCCACGGACGACGAAGAGAGAAGTTCTCCCTGAGCACAGCAGTGATGTGGGTGCTCTGAATTATCCTTCTTTTCCCCCTCACTCTGCAGAGACACTGGTTGCATGTGATCCCTGGAAGGAAGAAAGCTGCTTCCTTAGTATCCAGGTGGGTGCCCTGGTTTCACAGTTTCTGAACTATTTTTAGTTGTGTGCACTCATCCTGATACCCAGCCCTCCAGGCTGCCTGCTGTGCCACTCTTGGTTGGTGAGAGTGTGATGGGGTGTCTGACACAGGCTGGGGGGGCTCCACCCTGCCCGTGTAGGGACATCAGCCCAGGAGCAAAGCCGGCTCCTGCCTGACGCTGCCGGAGAGGTAAAACCAGAGCTAAATTTATGCCTTGGTGTGTACAGCACGCCTGGGCCAATTAACTTGGAAAAGGATTACTGGTATGCCACTGGGATGCATCTGTGACAAGTTCTGATGGCCGCTGCATAAGGCAGTGCTGGTGCTAATATGCAAACATCCCAAATTGTCAATGAATTAATAAAACCAGAAGCAGGAAGGCCTTGCTGGTGATTAAAACATTTAAGTCAGCATTGATTTAAGGCCGACAACTCTTATGGGCAATAGGGAGAAGGAGAGGAGGATTTGGGGCCAGGGTCCCTGCAGCGGCACTGCTGTGGGTGCTGGGGATGTGGGGTGGGAATGGCCGTGGCACAGGAGGAAGAGCTTCCGAGGAAGGTTTATCAGGAGTCCCTGGAGGATATTGCTGTGGTAAAGCAAAGTGCGAGATGGATCGCACACATAAAGAAAAGGCAATGACAAATGTGAAGCGCTTTGTTTCTGTTTTTGTGTCTGTGTCGAGGACGGGCTGTGCAGCTCAGCCCTCACCGCAGAGCTGTCGCTCAAAGGGAGCCTGGAGCGGCTCCGCGTACGGGCTGTGACGTGCGGCCGGTGCTGCTGCCTGCCTTCCCACACGTCACGGTCTCCTGAGCAGACATACAGGGGCTTTGCTTGCTTAAAACGGTGTTCAAGTCCAGGAGAAGTTCTCCAGTGCTGGCTCCACAGTAGGATTCTGTCTTTCCGTGGCACCTTGCAACGACCACAGGTGGATTGTGTTACCTGTGCCCAGGTCCCTCCCACCTGGGGCAACTTTTAGTGCGCCCTTTGCCCCTCAGTCACCTCACTGACAACCAGTGTGCCAGGAGGCCAAATTACCTCTCTTTGGAACATAAAACTTTTGGACCTTTCCTCCTGAGGATGCTCCCAGCTGTGTCCCAGCTTGTCTCCTCTGACTGCCTGACTGTGGGGCTGAGCATGACCTCGTGGAACTAAAGTGGCCAAGGAAGTGTCACAGTCCCTGCCTTAACTGAGGCAGGCCCCTGCCTTGGCTTTACGTGTCCTGTAAAACACTGCCTAAGTCTAAAACTCTGTGTGATGAATAACAAGGATGGTGCTGAAACTAGCCAAGAGGTCTCCATGGACCCTACCTGGATGTCAGCAAGTGAACAAGACATCAAATGACACTGGGAGCAGAGCAGCTGGGACAAGATGGACTTGATATGAGGATCTGATCTCACAACCTTGAAACAGCCAAATCTCATTTTTACAGGGTGTTGTACACAACTGCTCTCTCAGATCAACAGAAAAGCCCACTATATCCTTTCAGCACCTTTGTTCTACGTGTTTTGCTGTTAATGGGGACAGGAATCGGGGTGGGATTTTGTGGTGGCTCTGCAGGCTCAGCAATGCTGCTCCTGCAGCAACAAGCCCCTTCCGTGCCCGTGTGGGGCTGTACCACCGTGCCAGCTGAGATCCACAAGCAATTAAAACTGCTTAGTTAGGCAGACAGATCACTACAGTTTCCACCCTCTTCCATTTTTATATCTGTTGAGCAGGCAAACACAGCTTTTGCAGAAGTCCTGAAAGGGAGTCTTTAAAAGCCATTCTGCCCTCCCATTTGTTTAAATGTGTTTGTAGTGAAATGCTGTCAGTGCTGGCAAAACTCAGAGGATGAGAATCCTCCAGGGATTTTCCCTAAATGACACTTTCGAAGTCAGATCTGCATATGCACTGCATCAGACACCATTTAGAGAGCACATGTAAGATCCTGGTTAAAAGAATCACATTTACTAATAATTTCCCTCTGTTTATTCTGGGTCAGAGTGCATTATAGAAGAGGCAGAGATGACCATGTTACAGTTTGATGGGATAATGGCAAAGGGAGAACAGATGAGTTAGAGAGATGGGAGATGCTGAAGCAGTGTTGTAGCACAAGGTAGGATTTGCAGGACATCATTCAAAATAATTGTGAAAAGTATAACTGAAATGGTAGAAGCAGAACAAATCTGAATATGCTTTTTCTTTTGTGGCAAAGCATTATTTTCAGCTAACATTGATTTGATTTGAATGGGAGTTTCAGTGGAGTGAAGAATAAATGAAATATGAACATTGTTTTCAGATTTTTCTGTGATACAGAGAAAGCCTTGCCCTGTTCTAACTAATACTGACTGTGATGTCTAGTTAAGATGTACAAAAATGATAAAATTATGGTTTCCGTTGGATTATAACTCTATTAAACATTAGCTATTTGAATGGAAGTCTTTCAGCCTGTGTTTGGTACGAATGTGGTCATTTAATATTTGCTTATATGTATCAAAGCAAATTTTCAGCTAAGAGAATGCAGTTTTTCTTGGGAATAAATTTGTAGAAATGCAGGTAATTTACCTACATTTTAGAAGTTGCTATGCGTGTTTTACCTAGAAGAAATTCCATGCTTTGGAGTGGAAGCTCCAAGTTTGACAGGGATTTTGCCTGCACCACTGTGTGCACTGCTCTGAAGGGTGATAGGAGAGACCTTTACTGACCAGTCTTTCCCCCTCCCTGCCCATCCCACTGGGATGCTGGGCACAGCCTGGGGACTGTCTCCTGGTGCTCTCCATGTTCCCGGGGTGGATGCAGGAGGGATGGACCATGCTGGGTTGCTGCTGTAGGGAGGTGTGTGGAGTGCAGTGTTTGAAGTGTTAAATGAGAGCTGGGGGTTAGATTTGGTGTAGGGACAGATCTCAGTGTGAGGGAAAACCACTGACAAAGGCTGGGTCCAGGCCTTCTCCAGGGTTGGTTCTACTGCAGGATGCACCGTGTTTGGCTTGCCATCATCCAGAGTGGCAAAATCTGGGCTCTAGAACCCCAGTTCCCCCTCCCGCTGTCTGCCCTCTCCCCGAACTCTCCCTGCCCCATGGAATTAGGGTAGTTCCTCATCGGGAAGTTTTAAAAATCCTTCTCTTTTAAAAATCAGAGGAAAAGACAGTGGTTCACTTCAAACTCATTTCCAGGGGCAAGGTCTCCAAAGGCCAGAGACTCTCTGCCCGGTGCCATTTGATTTCCTCCTGCATTAGCATTACACGCTGGGATTTGGGCTGATGTACAAGTTTCTTTTCCAAGACGCCAGCCTCTGTCAGTGCTGTTTTGCCTGGTTTTGGGATGCAGGCTGGGGAGCTGGGAGCAGTGGGGAGCCAGCCCCAGCTCCTCTCTGCCAGCCCTGCAGCAGTGACTTTGGGGAGAAGTTGAAGTGGGTGGTGTTGGAAACCACCGGAGCAAGGTTTGCTGGAGCTCATTTATTGTCACCTCCAGTTAGTAACCCCAGCTGACCTCAGGGCGGGTGTTCTGAGGTTGCATTCATTAGTGTCTGTAAGAAATTAAGATGCTTCAGTGCTACAGCTGCGGAAAAGTACAGGATGGATTTTGTGCGGGATTTAGATGCACCGAGCAAAATGTGCAGACTGATGTAGAACAGAAGCCTGTTTTCCAATGGATTTGAGTATTTTTCCCCTTCCATCCATCTCCTCCCTCTGCACTGCAAATACCACCCTGTGTGTGACACTCCTGGTGGCTGGCTGGAAGTGCCCCCCTTGGCTGGCCTGTCCTGCCAGAGATGGTGTAACCCTGGGGGTCACTCTGTCTCCTCTCACCAGAGCACTAATTTGTGCCTCTGATTTTCATGACACTTGTAGGAACATATCTTTTTGAAAGGCATTGTCCCAGTTTGCTTGAAGCTGTGAGCATGGGGCTTACCCACTGATGGAGAGACAGCGTGGTTACTCAGGTGTCATCTTTTCTTTAGTAATCTGGATAAATATCCTCCTCACCACCAAGGAGTAAAAACCATCCTGTGGGAAACCAAACTGTCCTGCGGGGCCCAGGGAGGCCTCAGGGAGCCCTGCATCTTACTCCTTGCAGGCAGGCAAGGATGGAAGGTGATACTTTGATGTATATTTAATGTAACATATACAACAAGGGTAAGCAGGAAAATTGCAAAAAAAGTTTTAATGTTCTTAATTACATCTCTTTCTTCACATTTTTTTGCTCATTCTTAGCATCACTTTGGGGTCAACTGATTCCACAGTGCTGGGGCTCATTCAACAGAGTCATACAGATGATTTTGGATTGGGCCCAGTGACTTTAAATAATTTTACTCCTGATATGAACAAGACACTAATAGAACTGTGAAAGTTTATAAATAACAAGAGCTGGGTTTTGACTAAATCTATGGTATTTTTTTCTGGCATTCTCCTTGCATAAATTAAGACATTTCCATAAATAAAAAGAAAACTTAATAAGCCTCAGAAAGGTTAGACTGTTTCCACTGGATTTTATGCTTGTTGCATAAATCCTACCCAAGTAATTCCATACTTTGTGTGGACATAATTTTTTTACAGTATAAATTCCATTAACACATTCATGCCATATGTGCCATATATTAAAACAAGCAGACTCCTCCACTCCCGGTAAATCACTAGCATCCAGGCCTGTTCCCCAATTCCATCAGCATCAATCTCCTGGGGCAGTGTGGTGGTGAGGGATCCCCTATGGAGCCTCAGGGCTGCGTTCAGCTGCAAAACCAGCCTGTTTGGGCTACATCCCTGGCAGTAGCAAGGCCCTTCCATAATAAAAGATGATATCCTTGCTGTGATCCCATGATGAAGAGGATGAGCCCATTGCACTGGCTTTCTCTTCTCTTCTCTTCTCTTCTCTTCTCTTCTCTTCTCTTCTCTTCTCTTCTCTTCTCTTCTCTTCTCTTCTCTTCTCTTCTCTTCTCTTCTCTTCTCTTCTCTTCTCTTCTCTTCTCTTCTCTTCTCTTCTCTTCTCTCAGTGGAATGGAANTCTCTTCTCTTCTCTTCTCTTCTCTTCTCTTCTCTTCTCTTCTCTTCTCTTCTCTTCTCTTCTCTTCTCTTCTCTTCTCTTCTCTTCTCTTCTCTCAGTGGAAATGTTGAAGTTGACACTAATAACCTGGCATATAAAGAATTACTTTAGTTTCCAGATGTTCTGAAAATTCTGAGAACTGGTAAAAGAAAATGATCCTCTTTATCCTAATCAAAAGTAATTAAAAGTACACTTAAATAGAGCGCAAATCTGTACTTAATTCCAAATGTTTTGCACGTATAAACAACAGGAGTTGTTACTAACTCTTCAGCTCCGGAAGCAAGAGCAGAGCCCACATTTCACTGTCACAGGTGCTTTGCAAACATCCAGTCACAGATTACCTGGCTGGAATTCTTTGGCTTGATAATGGTCTGTGAAGATCAAAACTCCATAAAATAAGATCAAGTTTCATTGCTTGCCACAACCACTGCCATGATTTAGCACTTGTAAAAATTGGTTTACTCCGCACAACAGGGGCAGTGCAAAATGCCATATTCTCAGTTACTTTGCCTCGCAGTCTTGGAGTTGATGCATTTTACTCATTCACTTCACATAACTATATCCTTGCCATTTTTCCTTCCTGTGGACAGAGCTCTTGGCTCTCAGACAATTCCTGCAGACCCTGCAGCAGTTGTGTCACCATAAGATGTGTCACTCAGACTGGGAGCAGTCAGCTTTGAAAACCGAGGAGCTGCCTGGCTCGCATCCTGGGTGGAGCAGACAGCGAGCAGACAGCAAGACGGAGGCACACAGATGAAGTCTTTTAGACCTAAGCAAGGCTTAATGCAGTTAAAACCAAAACCTAGATATGGCTCTTGATAATGCTGGTAATAAACACTTGCTTGGGACTTCTAGAAATAAGTGGTCATCTTGTTTTGTGCTAAAACAGGTTTGCAGGATGAATGGTCT
This sequence comes from Atrichornis clamosus, assembly GCA_013400975.1. Classification (NCBI taxonomy): domain Eukaryota; kingdom Metazoa; phylum Chordata; class Aves; order Passeriformes; family Menuridae; genus Atrichornis; species Atrichornis clamosus. The sequence goes on from WBMZ01002122.1 coordinate 20,966, forward strand.
CATTTTCCCAGATGTGAAGTGTGATAAGGAAGGGGTTGGCATTTCCTTTCTGGGGAAAAAACTCTTTTTAGATTCTTGATTTCTTGGTATCCACCTTTTGGGTTTGCTTTTGCATAGCACTTTGCACAAGAGGGTACCAATGTGTGACAAGCTTCCTGATGGCTACCAAACCATGCAATACTCATATGAAATAGGGATAAGTGATAGCCAGCGCATGTTTCTTTTCGGCAAGAATTGGTTGTGTCACACAAATTTAATTTTCTTCTGCATGTATGTAGAAAAGTAGTAGGTACCATATATCTGAACTTTGAAAAAGCTGTTAACACTGTTAACACATGATATTCTTGTAAGGGAACTAGGAAAGATTGCTCCTAACATTGCAGAACATCCAAAGCATTGTAGGATGGCTACATCCAGGTCTGGTACTATTTAGATCACCACTAAAGGCACTGATAATGGGATAGGAAACACTAATTAAACTTACAAGCACATGGTGACAGCTGGTAGGCTGAAGGAGGCGCTGAGAAGTCCAAATAATAGTGGCAAATCATGGATTGCATGAGTAAACCAGAATGTCATTCACATCAAAAAAGATGTGAACTAACAGAGAAAGTCCAGGGGGAGCAGTGGGAAGGACCAGAGCTCTTGGGAAAAAACAAAACAGTGATGAAGAAATGTGGAATCGACTGAGCTTCTGGAGTGTGGACTGACTAGGGGAGCAAGGTGGCAACTGTCAAGTGTGTGAAAGGATGTCACAGAAAGGGATGGAATCACCCATTTTCTCTGCCCATGATGGATAAGACAAAGAATTAAGCTGCAGCAGAGACATTAAGGTCAGATGCTGGAAAATGTTTTTGTGTATAGTAGGGATTATGAAGCATTGCAACTGATTTCTTGGGGAGATTAAAAGGTTTCCATCCCTGGAGAGATTTCCATACACAAAACATTGATCATGCCCAAAGGCAGAGAAGGTGGTACCCACCTTCTAGACATGCCATTGACCTTCTGCTACTGTGAATCACAAAAAGCTGGCCTTGCAATCAAGGCAGTGGCAAAAAAAAAATCTCCAAAAACTAAAACCATTCAGATTTAGATCCTAGGTGTGCCAGATTTCTTTTGTGAACCTACCCAGACAGACAGCAGTGTCCCAGAAGTCACCTGAATCTAGGAGTCTGCTTCCAAGGAGGCTTATTTCTGTAATCTAGAAATTCTTGGGTTTTCAGAGGAATAGTGTCTGTTGTCACTGGTTGAGGTCACCATTAAGGACCCATTCTCAGAATGAGATTTTGGATGTCACTTGAAATCAGATCCATAATGATAAACTTTGTGTTGACGAAAATACGTGGCCAGACACCTGCGACGTTACCTCTTCTGTCCAGCATGAACAAAACTGGATGGATTTAATATTTACTTCATCTACAGCTTTGTCTACAGAGCATAGTTACAAGAATCAGTGGGCCTCAGGCCTACCACACAGAGTGGACACTTCTGGCTCGCAGAAGTCCATTAACTCACACCAGGCTTTTCTTCCACATCATGTAAGGCGTGGAGAAAGGCTTGCAACCCTGCTGCCCGCGGAGGAAGGTGACCAGCCGTTCCTTCTGTCATTGCCTCTCCTACTTCTGTGTTCCTGTGGTTTGTAATTGGCCCCATTTGCTTAGGAAGAGATGGCTGGAGGTGAGCACTTCGGGAGGGCTCTCCTCCTCCTTCCACCTGTTTTTCATTCCTTGACTCACTGCCTTTAAACCGTAAGCAGTGACGTGACAGCTGAGTCACGGACACACCACCTGGGTGCTGTCAGCATCAATCTCTCTTATAAGGATCATAGAAGAACAAATAGAGAAGACTGTTAGGGCTTCTCATTCGTCTTCCTGCCAGCGGGGCACCGAGCCCTGCAGTGCGGTCTCTGGCTTTGCCCAACCCTGCTCTCAAAATCCCAGGCAATGGGATTCCACTGCCCTTCCCCAGGAACCATTCTGCGATTCAATAAACATCATTACCAAGGCGAGCGATGCTTTTCTGTGATTTTTATTTACCCTAACTTTCCCTTATGCGAGCAAATAGCGTCTTACTAATAGCCACACTAGAGGGTTTTCTTTTCTTGTGAAGAGATTTAGTAAAGTTGCAAAACTGGAGATGAAATGTTTTATTTGTGTTCTGCTTAACAGTTTTAAGAACGTCCCTGCTGCATGCATTGTTGTACACAGTGGATGACAAAACCCAGAGATGCAGTCCTATGCCCTGAAGAGCTTACACTTTTCATTTAAGCAAGATACAGTGACTGAGAATGACAAGTAACGAGAAGGCAGGACAAGAGTCATACGAGAAAGGTCAGGATGTTTCTAAATAAAACCTATTGTCATGCTTTTAATTTGGGTTTATATTGAAGAATCATCATACATGGCTACATATTTTTGGGACAATTTCACCGTGTTTTAATCAAACATTATTTTTAATCTCACAAAGTCATCTTGTCTGCTTTGGTTTGGTGCTTATTTAGAGCTTCATTTTTATAGAAATCCATATTTTTCTCTCACAGTTACTCTTTCCCTCAGCTTAATGGGGCTTTTGCAAAAACAGTTGTCACAGTTAGTCTGGTTATTAATTCCCTGAATATCCCAGGAGCTTTTCTGGCTGATCCATGCCACTGGATTGCTTCTTCTTGACCTCTGTCTCCAGCTCTCTGTCTCCTCTCTGCAACAACCCAAATTGCCTTTATTCCAGAAGTGACAGTCAAACCTCTTCATCTGGGGCTGTTTGCCTGAGAGTAACAAAGCAACTTGTGTCTGCACAGACCTTACAGCTGCCTCTGAGCAGCAGTGACTCCTCTCCTGGGCACCAGGAAACGGGAGCAGAGCATCACGGAGCTGAACCATCTGCCCCATCTCCTCCATATGCCTTCTCCAGCTTTTACACCCTGCTCACTGTGTGTTTGCTACACCCGACGGAGGTGTAAAGCCAATTCCTGACATCTTGAGCTTTGGGTTTCCAATCCACACATCTTCCTCTTCATGCTACATGACTAGCAGAGGAGCACATTTAATGTTGGGGGATGCAGGGTAAAAGTTTATTGTGGTAACTCAGTGTTATTCCAACAGATGTCCATTCAATGCCATCTGTCCCACCTGTGGCTTTGCCTATTATTTCTTACTAATTTTATTCTTGTCTTTGCCTTAAGGGGACAAATTCTTTCTGGTACCTGACTGCAGGTTTAGCAAACTCCCTGAGGGAAGACCAAATGCATTTCAAAAGCATTTTTAATGTGTGTCTTTCATCCTAGTGAAACCAGCTGTCCATGCACATCAATTCCCTGCAGCAATTTTTCCCTTCATGGAACAGAAATATTCAGCCTCGTGGTTGGTTATGGAAATTTTGCTGAATTAAGACAAGGGGTCTGCATAAATGCACTGATTTTAGTACTCTGACTTTCCAGCCTCCCTCTTACCTCTTCCGAAGGACATAATGAAGGCTTGAGAGTTGAGTCCTGCCAGGAATTTCAGAGGGTTTGGAAGGGAGATGGGTGATTTTCAGCTGGACAGCCTGCCAGGGGTTTGGTTTTGTACACACACACTTTGCTGAGCAGCTCGGCCAAGTGCACATCTTGTACTCAGAAGGCAAGGGGAGGATCTCTTTCTTCTACTAGACCTCCAAATTCAAGTTAACAGAAATATACTTAACTATTATTTCATTATTTGTATTTTGTATGGAAAGCCCTAGCTCAATTAAAAAAGCAGATGCTTATTTGTAAAGATAGTGCAGAGTTATTCCAGCAGTCACACTGGAAAAACATTAGTTATCTAATGAGACAAATTGAACAAGACAAATCTAGGGCCAACCTGTTTCTCCTCAAGCAGTTTGGAAACACATACTGAGAAGCAGAGAAATAGGAAAGGAGAGTTGAATTTGCTCTTGCTGTGACTCAAATTCAGCTGGTTCAGGGCAATCAAACTTGGCCTCTTGCTTCATTTTAATTTACTGTTTCTAAGCAAGACGTCATTCAAACCTGATGGTTTGATAGGTGATGATGCTCATATCCTGCCTTTCCTTCAGTACAGTTTTGTGTCTCTCTAAACCCACTTTATTTTCTGAAGACCTACTCTGGGAGTGGGGAGCTCTCAAACAGCCTGGAGCTCCAGTGGTGTTTCCTCCACCACCTCAGCTGCCACAGCCAGGTATCAGGTGCTGCTCCCATACAGTTCCTAACCATTTCCTGGGCACAGGAGCAGCTGCGAATGCCTGGATCAGGCATCTTCAGCACCAGCTTTAGTCATTGTCTGAAGTTGCTCTGTTCTCACAGAATTTATCTAAGCTTTGATGCATTAACTTCAGCGTGTGACCCTACTCTGAGAGCAGGCAAGGGCAAAAGTCCCACTGGGGCAAGCAAGGGTGGGTAGCAAGGTTCAGTTACTCTGACTGTTTTTTTCCAGAAAATACAGACTGATTTCTTCTGAGTTTCATGAACAGTACCTGTTTTGGGGATTCAAAGGCATTTGGCTCTCGCTGATCCTGTCCACACCTTGTGGTATTTCTCCAAGCAGCACTCTGAAGGCAGCGCTGGGGTTTGTGAACTTCTCTCTTGTAAACACTCCAAGGTATTTGTCCAACAGAGGGAGAGCCAGCAGATTTTGTCTTCCCTGCACAGCAAGTGGATGTGGCAAAATGCAAATAGCAGCAGTTCACAGGGATCGATTCATACAACAAAGGCCATCCAGCTGCAGGGGCTGTTCGGAGGGCATGCAAGCTTCTCCTGGTGCAGGATGTCTGATGGATACTGTGCCAGTACAGGAGGCAGGTTCTGGCTATATGGACCGAATTCTGTGTATTGCTACAGCAGCACAAGTGCCTGTGGGCTGTTGCAGCTGTGCCTTACAGACGGTAAGACAAGAGCCAGCTCCTGTCCTCGTTCTTTGTAACAAAAGGCTTTTGCTGCTGTGCAGGACCCCATGAACCCACTGGGTCCATCAAGGTGGAGTAAACTGAGCTTTGTGCTGACAAGACAAGTCCTGTTGGAAACCACAGCATAGGTAAAAAAAAGTGCACAGTATTTGGGAGGAATGATGGCTGTTAATGCAATAAGCCTAACCACTTCTAAACTTTTCCCTCCATTAAGCAAAAATAATCAGTATAATTACATTTTACATTTTGTGAATGGAAATAATATTACATGCATTCTGAACATTAACAGAGTCAAATTTGCTTTCAGCAAGAATTGTGACCATTTTAATATAAGGACTATATGTATTATGTTTTACTAGTTGTTGAATACACCAAGTTCCAGATAGTTAATTTTGGCACTGAGAAATATCTTGTGATGTGAAAAAGGCAATGAATGAAGCACTTCAGAGGATCACTTCAATCAATCATGACAAAAGATAGCAAAACAAAGCTACTCACTGGTATGGCTGAGGGTACTGATCTAAGGGTACTGTGCCTTTACTCAAAGTAATCTTGATTTCAGCTTCTTAAAAGTGTTTTACCATGGCTCAGGAAGTCATTAAGCCATGGATTGTTGGAGATTAAGAGAAAATACCGGGGAACTATCAGCATAGACTTACTTTGATCTCGACATTTTTGCTAAATAAGGTATCTGAGCTGGTATGGCTCTTAAATTTTCAAGTTAATGGTGAAATCCAAAGAGTAGCTAAAAGAAGGAATTAAAGAAGAATTTAAACACCTAAATCCATCATTGAAATAAAAAGGTTCTCTCGGGTCCAGTCCAATCCTAGAAGCACCTAACTCAGGAGGTACCTACCTGCAGCCTCCAAGAACCTCAAATTACAACAATGAACTTGCACCGGTGCCTGGAATCTCCACCTCCTCAGCGGGTCTGAATCCTGCTGGGTCCTGCCAGGGTTACAGATGGTTCAGCTCTTGCTGGACGTGGTGCAAACCACATTCTTCAGTTCACAAACTCAGTTTGTGGTAAGGATGTGCAGCTGAGAAGGTGAAAAGAAAATAAAGCTGAGAGAAAAGAAAGCAAGATGGCGTAGAAGAGTTCAGCAGTTGGAATGGTCCTTCAGGAAGGGGAGTTGTGTGTGTATCTCATCTTCCTGGCTGGAATTCACAAACAGCTCTTGGAGGAAGACTGAAACTCCAGATAAGGTAGGTGGTCTCACCACTAAACTAAAAATTATACTCACCTTTGATCTTCCTCTTCTTATAGCTCAATGAATCTTTAATTCTTTTTATGCAAAGAGGAACAGATTCCGCATAAGCGCATGCAGTGCTCTCCTCCCTGCTCTCCCCATCTCCGCTGCGTATCTTGCGCCCTGGAAGATTTTGGTGGCTCCCCAGGGACACAGGTTGGTATTTCTCAGGCAGCAAATCAAGCTGAACTGAGATCTCCTCCTTGCCACCCTGCTGACTACCGCCCTGTGAAATACAGATGTCCAGCTGCAGCCTGGAGGAGTGTCCTGGGTTTGCGTCCAGATGGACAGACTGCCCATATCCTGAAAGGTGGCTCAGCCCCAGTGACAGGCATGGTTTGAAAGCTGATCTCTGAGCTCCTTCAGTCATCAGATTGTTTTCTTCATGTCTCTTGAGAGTGGACATTTTACAGCAGAATAAATCCTAGAGGACAAGCTGAAAGAAATCCAGCTCACAGCACCCTACGCCTGGAAGGCTGAGCTACTCTCCTGGAAGATTGGGAAGAGAGTTTAAAAAACCTGCTCCAAATCTGGTAAATGGTGAAACACTGGAACAAACATCCAATATCCCAGGTTGCTGTCCTCACCACTGCCTGGTCTGTAAGCAAGTGCATGCAGTAGTTGTGAGAGGTCTGATCCAGCAGACACTCTGGAATGACTGTGGGAAATGGATCTGATGGGGCACAATATCTCTTAAGGTAACCCAAGGTGAGTGGGTGACTGTCCCTGGAAACAGAAATTAAAGAACAGAAATTCACGTGCCCCTGCAATTTTGGAGCTTCAATGCAAAGTGTCTGTGTTCTTGGCTGTCTAAATTTGGGAACTGTCAAGTGCTTCCCTCAGTGGTCAGGTTCCTGAGTCCTTACATCACATCTGAAGATGAATTTTCAAGTTAGATCCACACAAGCTTTTAGGTGCTTAACCATTGCTTTGGCCAACAACAGCAATCACCAAAGCTCCCGCTCGGCCACCATCTAATGCCGAGGTCCAGACACCCTTTGTGTTCCACCAGGGATGCTCTGTGGGTGCCCTCATCCCTCTTCGGGCACACCCAGGGACACTTGAGTCTTGCTAGCCCTGAGCAGCCTGCAGTGGAGCACCAACATGTCTCACTTTTTGAAAGATACGAAGTGCCTAAGTCTAAGAGGGGCTTTGGTACTTGTCACCTCAAATGAAGAAAGGTGCCTCCCTGCAGGGCAAGCGGTACTTCAGGCACTGCCTGATTAGCTGATTTGGTAATTCCCTGCTCCTTGTACTGCTGTGGTGCACCCATCGCATATGGAAAGCAGGCTCACAACAGCGTAGTAGCAGCCTGTATCAAAATTGTAGCCTGTCTTGCCATGTACCTTTTTGCAACTATATTCCTAATTAATGCTGTAGATCAGTAAATGGCAGCAGCTGCCTCAAGGATCGCAGTGCTACATCTTGGGGCACAAGATGCATTACATCAGTCAGGCAATAACTCCAGGTCTCCAGGAATATAGATCCTACTGGAATTATACATTAAAGTCACATTGTGTTTACCTTAAAGCAATCTGACGAGGGATTAACTAGGTGATCAGTCCATCTCACCGCATCACAGAGGTGTAATTAAATTATTCCCAAACAAAATCGCTAGAATTTGACACCTAATCTAACAGCTGATAACTCTGTAATCTTTTCTTCCTACTCGTTCAAGTGCTCAACCCTCCTTATTAAGAACCGTGGCAATTTTGTCCTGCAGAAAGTTGGAATATATTTCTTCTTCTTCTTCTGTCCTTGCTGAAAAAATTTTTCTGGGTTTTTTTTCAGAAGGGGCTGGTGAGCCTCTATTTGGAATATAGTTCCCAGTACCTGTCGCCTCATTACAGAAGTGAGTTCCTGCAAATAGGGACGTTGCAACAGTCCAAATGATGCAAGAACGTAATTATTCAGAAAAGGGTTAGAAAAGCTACGGTGTGGCTGCTGCCTTTGGAAAACAGGAGATTAAAAAGCCACTTTAGGGGGGTTTGCAGAGCACTGGGGGAATAGCAAGGATTCACATACACGGGGAGAACAGAGCTAGTGACAAATACCAGAACAAAAGGGAAATTAACAAAAGCTTAAGTAGGGATGAGCAGCAAAGCAGTGTAATTTATTTGTGAATTTATTTGTATTTAGTGCAGTTAATATATGGAAAAATTATACTAAGGCTGGAAGAGAAACAACTATTAGAAATCATTTTACAAGGCTTTAGACACGTGTGGGGGCTTAAAATAACTCTGTGGGATGCAACTCATAATTCAGAGGAGAGGAAAAGGACTTATGTCTTCCTTACAATCTCGTCTCTCAAAACATTTACCTCCATCGTGCTAAGTAATAGACATAGTTACTTTGACTACCCATACAATTCTCAGGGAAAAGTTTTCATTTACAAGATTAATTTTCCTTCCAGTTTCAAATATATAGATGTGGGGGAAAATAATCGGAGAGACTTGAAGGGGCAGCACTGTATCCTGATCTCAACAGCAGCAGAGCAAAGCCCGAATAGCTTCAAGAAAAATTCTGGATGCATGCAGACAGGAAAACCTTGATGTCCCCTCCTTAAATTTCAAGGAAAACTAACAAAAGAGTTCAAGTCCTTTAAGAGCATTTCTTCTTGGAAGGAGCCTGTATGTTCCCATTTGCGTATGATGCCTCCAGGCCATCAGCTTCAGCAGGCGTTGGATCAGGCTGGGCGGCTCGCTCCCTTCGACCTGCAGCCCTGCCTGTTTTAAGACCAAACAGACCGCCTTCAGCTCTGGCGAGCCCGCGGGGAATCCACCCTTCTTATGCACCAAGGGAGCGGGGGTGGGGGCGACACCGGAATCTTGCCCTGAGGCAATCTGTGTAATCCCTGTATCTCTCTTTTCTTTCCTTCCAGGACAGGTGCTTAACCCGCCGCTCGGCGACACGTGGGTAAGATCCCAACTTTCTCTCGCGGGGAGATCCCCGCAGGCAGTTAACGATGCCAGAGCTCCCGCTGTGCTACCACCTTTTACTCGGAAAATCACAGGCAATTAATCACAGTTTTCTCGGGGGAAAACCCACTTGATTTGGACCCGTCATTACGCCGGGAAACTACAGAACACTACGCTGTAACCCAACCTGAACTCTGCTAAAGGCATTTCCTGCTAGGGCTCCCCTTCCACTTGGCAAGCGCTGCCTGCCTTCGGGAAACCGGGACGGGTGTCACGGACTTTGGTTATACTTGGATGCGCTGAGGAGCAAGATGCACTCGCGATGTTGTCCCGCTCATCTTTGGGCCGCCGAGGCCGGACGCGGGGAGCCTGAGGAAGCCACGGGGAACACTCTGAGGTGACCCCTTGCCTGCGCGGACTTTCCCCGGCCCCCTCCCGCAGAGAGCGGAGCGTGTCGGCGGCGACAGGGAACTCACCCCGGCGGGACCGGGGCTTCGGCCGCCGCCCGGGCCGTCGCTCAAGGGCAGTCTCGCTGCGGGCAGAGAGAGATGCAGGGAGGGATGGATGCAGAGATGCAGGGATGAAGCAGTTTCAGGCGGCAGGTGAACGGGGCAATGCGATGCGTCCCCGACCATCCCGGTCTCAGCGGGGCGCACTTTTGGGCGGTACCCGCAGTGACTCCGCTGGTGACGGCGGGGCGGGCGCGGTTTCCCCCCCGCAGCCAGAGTGCCCGGGGACGTGCGGGACGCCCCGCCGCCTCTCCCCTCCCCTCCGCCCGCCCCGCCCGAGGGGCCGCGCTGCCACGGGCGCTCCGCGCGGCGGGCGG
>WBMZ01002124.1:0-125509 GCA_013400975.1 Atrichornis clamosus
GGGATGCGGGCGGCGGTGGCTCGGCACAGTGCTGGGGGGACACGGGGGACACCGCGGGGAGCGGGGCTGAGACGGCGTCCCCCTCCTGTTCCCGTCTTCGGGGCCCTTCTCGCCCCGGTTCCCCCACCTCGTCCCACTCCCGTCGTGGCGAGGTGCCCGCGGATGCTGCGGGCCCCCCCGGAACGTAGTGAAAGTGACCCAAAACAGGCATTTCACCAAGTTTTTCCACCTCCGTCACATTTCAGGGTGTTTATTTCCCCGACACTCTTCTTCGGGTTGTTTACTTGTTTTATTTGTAGCGGGTTTGAGCTGAGAGACTCCAGCTCATCCACACCATCACCCTGTACTGTGGGGTTTGGGTCAGCGAGTCTTTTAGGAGCCCTGTTACAGGTTTAGGGGCCCTATTTTTGGTTTATTAGAAAGAGTAAACCAAGTCAAACCAACAAAAAGCCCCACAAAGTGAACCTATGTGGGTTTTCATTGTGGTTTTTTTTCCAGTTATGAGTCAGGTGCAGGTAACCATGAGGATGAGACATCATAGGGTTTTAACATGAAGCATTCTAGTAAATCTTAAAATTAATTCTGGTACCTTATGGTGGTTTGAAGACCAGCTAACAGAACAGTGTTGAGCTGCAGATTCCTGGATACCAAGAGGATATATCCATGGAAAGTTCACTTTTTCCCAGTTTTTCCATTGTTGTCCTTCAGGCCCCCACAACTGAATATTGCTGAGACAGGTGCTGGCCTAGATGAACATCGTTTTGGGGCGATATATGTGTTTCCATGTATCAAGTTCTAGCAAATCGTTCTCATTTTGTTGAGCAAAGGCATAGGTTCAAAATAAGCAAAATGTTAATTGTAAGCTTCGTTTGATGAGGCAGACATAATTCTGCAGGAGTTTTGGGTTAAAACCAAAAGCTCTGCTCAGCACACTTGTGCACTGCCTCAAAGGAACTTGTCTGATTAGCACCCAGCAAAGGTTAAACAACCCCCTGACTTCATGTGGTTCTGACACTTTTGGAGGCCTAACCTGCATATCTTGATGGTGATGCTTCTGTATCAATTCTGTGGAGGGTTTGTGAGGGATGTGGAGTTAACTCCAGCTGAAGAGCTGCTCCACATGCAGAGCGCTGCTCCCTGCACATCCATCTTCTTTGGGAAGCATTAAGTAACCGTATCTATAATAGTGATCAAGGATGTTTACTGCCTTTCTTCCAAGGATAGTTTAGACATTTTCCCCCCCCCCCCTCCCCCAGTATCTGACCATGAAAGGGTGCAGAATGAAAGATGTTTGCTTAAACCCAGCTCAGATAAGATGAACGGATATTAGGTCTGCTTTTACCTGGGAGCACAGTCACGACGGGCAACTTCACAGGCCTGCTGATTATTATTCTTCCTGGCACCTCAGAGCACAGCAAAAACTCAAAAAATGAACATTCAGTGCCATTTTATGAAAGATTTTGAATTTTACTTTTTCATATGGATGCAAAGATGGCATTTTCTGCAAAAGTGAATATTGTCATTCATGTTGTGTTGGACTACGATGAAAAAAGGTTTTGGAAACTCCCACTGGTGCCACTTAAAGTTGACTGTTTTTCAGGCTTTGAGGAGCAGGATACCGGGAAAACAGCAGCTAAAACATAATCTTCCAGATAAACTAGCAAGAGAGGAAGAGTTTCAGGGTTTTGTTTTTAACAGATTTATCACTCGTTTGATTTTGGGTTGCTCGGTTCTTGAGTGACTGGCTTTTAAAGCTCGTAAAAGTCTTGCCATCCTAAAATCCTTAGAAATTCTCAAATCACAGTAGTTGGTGCCTGTCAGGGGATTTTTGGGGGGAGAAAGAAGGGATAAAACCATAAATATACACAACTGGTGTGAAAATTAGAGTTTCTCAGTGTCACAGGATAGTCCATTGAGGATTCGTCCAAAAAATCCAGGGTTAGAAAACAGTGCCAGGCAAATCTTCCTGCAGGAAGATTGTTGTCCTGTTAGAAGTGCATAGTCCATTCCTCCTACGCAACTTCTTTTAGGATCTCAGTGCTCCTTTATCTCCAGTTGCCTCCAAATTTCACCACCATTCCTCTTGCACGTGTCCTGCAGACCAGAGGTGGATCTGCTGCGTGGTGCTGGTCCCCAAGGCACCCCAGACACTGCCTCCTTCAGACGTTGCCTCCCTTGGCTCTGCTTGTGGCCACTCACCATGAATTTTGTCTGCAGGGAGCTGCTCACTCTGAATCCAGGAAGAGGGAAGGGCTCTGGCAGCAGAAATGAAGCACATTCGATCCCGGTGAGGAAGAAGATGTAAGGTAAAAGCTAATAATATGAAGAAAAATGTGATTTATGCACTACCTCTCTTTGGAAAAGTCAGCAGGATGGACGCTATGACTCACTGGTGTAAAGCTACTGAAATCTACAGGAAAAAAAAAAGCAGCAGAACATACTCCTTTTATTTTTATTTTTTTTTCTAAAAACAACCCTACACATTCATGCAAATATGTCACTAAAAAAAATTAAAAACACCAAAGAGAAGTACAAATATGGTGAGAAATCAAGCAATATCCATTAAAAATTATTTACTTTAAATAAAATATATTAAAACATCAGTTGTCCAAACTGTCTGAAAATAAAGGAAATTATTTTATGCCAGCTGAACAGTCAGCTTTCCATTTGAGATTATTTATAGATTCTCAGCCTACAGTGTTTTCTCCTTCTTTTTTACAAGTTGGGCTTTTTACACTATGAGGTTGTTTTCTTCAGACTGGGTGTTCAGTGAGACATTCATAGCTGTTCAGTACTCCTGGCTACATAATCTTTTCCTTTTTACAATATTCTCACTTCTCCTGCATGAGAAATGGAATGCCCCAAAAAAGTTCAAGCAAAAAATGCAGATTATTTCACTTCTAATATCACTTTCTCTGGAGATGGGTGCATGGGGTCTGTAAAAGGAATTTACATGGTCTTCATTTTGCCTGATTTTATCGGGAGGATCATTTTCATATAAACACACTTTTGACTTAGCACTTCATCACACAATCTTTGCACATTTCACTCCAGAACATTCATTGATTTTGTCTTCTGATCTGTGTTATCTTTGCCTTGCCTTGGAATTTGATTTGATTTATTAGCAAGTTGGGCCATGTCCAGGCACTTCTGAGAATTCTTTTGCTGTTAATACTGTATCTCACAAGTAGTTGGGCCAAAAGTGTTATCTCATCTTGTGTAAGCTCTATGCATTTTGCTCTTAATTACATTTCTGTTTCCTTGATAGACCTTGGAGAGATTGGTGGGACAGGAGTAGAGTGTCATGAAGAAGAAAAGAAGGAAGAAAGGAAGGAAGATGAGAAGCAAGACTCCTAATGTTGTGTATAGGAAAAAGCAGGAAAGTTTCTGTCACCAGCCTGCAAATGCTTTGCACTTTCATGATTCCTTCTGCAGATCTCACAGGTGTCACAAGTGTTCCTGCACTGCACATCCCAGAAACAAGCAAGTTTTATTCAATTGGATAGAAAAAATATGGCTTAGGAAGTGGTAAAAGGAAAATATTTAAGGCAATCCTTGAACTGAATATGTTCAGCAGTGGGTAAGATATTTTTAAAGCCAAAGTACCAACTTCTGTTGTCTTGAACAGAGAATTTTCAGATAGCCATTGAGGTGAAAGAAAATCATCGTTCCTGTAAATGACTTGATTTGGTTTTACCACTCCCATTTTTTAAAGTTATACATGTGGCTGCAATGTCAGTTGAGTCTCAGAAATAGCCAGTGAGTGTCCACTGTGACTGCTGGAAAATCAGTGATTTCTCTGCGTGTGATCGATGTATCACGCCACAAAGATCACAGACCCGTGATCCCACACAGGTTAGGCAGCACTTTTCAATCCCTGTGAACACGACTGTTCTTTGGTGTTTTATATCATGAGTGAGGTGATTTCAGGCAATTGTGGTGCTGTCGAAACCAGAACAAGAGAGTCCATGGAGTGACATTTTCACACGGAAAACTAAGGCAGTTTTCAGCCAGTGTTGGACCATTACCAACAAAACGCTGCTAAACTGAAGCACCATTCCTGACTGTACTACCATCTTTCAAGCCATTCAGGGAGAAAAAGACACTTTTTATTACTGAACTACTGGGCAGTCCAAGCCACTAGCAATGGGTTTCTTTGCTGGCTGTTACCTGTCCTCCCAAGCAGCCTTGAAGTGCTGAAGTGAAGGTTTTGGCCAGTCTCCAAAACGTCCACTGAGCAACCTCAGTGCAGCCACTAACCAGCTGCTGGTCCCAATATGAAAAGAGATGGCTCAGCTTTCCAGTGGCACGTCTCCAAGCGTTTTCTCTGCAGGCAGAGCTCATGTGGTGACCTGGGATAACTGGTGCCTAGTCCTGGCTTGTGCTGGGACCTGCTGTGCCTCTGGGCTGGGGCTGTGCCGCAGGGGTTGCAACGTAGAAGAGCATTTCTCTTTTGCTAAGTGGTGTTCTCTGAGGCACGTGGAAGTGTGGGGAGGTGCAGTTAAATTCAAATAGCAGCGCTTCTAGGAGTTTCAGCTCTGGAGGGGTTTGGATCGTGGACTCCACGCAGGAGCCAGTAGCCACTTGGCCGTCAAAGAGTCAGTGGACACCGGGGCAAAAGACCAGCTGGTATCCAGAGGCAGTGGCTGCGAGCTTCTTTCTCACAGCCTGGGGCCAACCGGCCCAGAAATCCGCATGAAACTGTGTCACACGGTTTTGGGTCACTTTTTTTTTGCGCGTGTGATCGCCTGTGTTTGCAGATGCAGTCCGAGGTGTGAATGGGTGAATATTTTTGGCATTCAAACTGCATCCAAAAGGCTCAGACGTCTGCATGTACAGACTGCTGCCAGTAAGTGATCCAGAGAGTCCTTTAAAGAGTTATTGGCTCACTCTACCTTATTTTACAGCTTTCATGCTCTGTAAGGAGCTCTTGTATTACACTTAGGACACACAAACACCGTTCCTTCTGCATCTGACTGAAACAAGAGACAGGCTGGGTATCTCATGTATTTTGGGGAAATTTTTAATACTTTCTCAGATCCATTGGAGTAGGATTTCCAGTATGAGCAAAGGAGCACACTATCTAGCCCCAGTTATCACTGTTCTTTTAGCTGAATATTCCGTGTGGGCAGATGAGGTAACAAGACCTGTAATGCTGTCAGTGTGTGACTCGTACACCTCTTACATCTCTGAGCAAGGCACTTCATTATTTTTGCTTCCCAGGGGTTGTGAACAAAATTAAAATTTCTGTAAGAACAGATTCCCTGAAGGTCTGGGGTGACCTCTTTTCTCGTTTTGCATGATAGGGCCTTAAATCAAATGCAACAGTTTTCAGTTAATGTATTTCATTTGCTGACAGCATGACATTGTTGGTATTTAGGCTTAAATTCATATTCTGTCAAATCTCATTAGTTTATTTTAATAAGGATCATCTTGATTGTAGCTCCCTGACTTCAATTATAGCTAGGATATCTTTTAATAACCATGGGAAGCTCCGATATCACTTCCTTATTTGAGTACTGCTTTGTGGCTTCTTATGGGACGTGACTCAAATGAAAGGTGTTACTATTTGAAAAAATATTTTATGAGAGATACCTTGTGGAAGGTATCTTAGAGGGTTTGCCATTTGCCTAGTTTAAAAAGCACTTATAATTATTGCCTTGAAGTCTACTAAGGTTTTTGTGTCCTGGATATCAAGGAATATTTTCTCCAGAGGGTTTGATGGGTTGTCACGAGCTGGTGAAAGAGAAGAAGGTGGCATTCACCCCTATCTCTGTGCTGAAGGGTTGTCTTGGGGCAGTTTTTACAGGCAGCAGCTCTGGGGTGATGGTGCAGCAATGACTTGTTGAGGTTTCCTGGCAATTCAGCATCTGCTGCCGTGCCCAGCGCTCTGTGGAACTTACTGTGCTGCTGGGAAGTTATGGATTGCACGGTTCCCTACAAAGGAGGGAGTCACTCTGTCTTTTGAGCCTGTTAACTCGTTTTCTGGAGGAAGGCTTCTGCCCTGCTGTTCTGCTGCAATAGAGTGCTCCTTTTTTGATGGCAGTGTTTTCACCTGTACACGTGAGCTCCATAGTATTTTTTTGGAATTTGCTGGCATTAATACTCATTATTTCAGTGTGTGTAGGTCAACACAGTGATAATTTCACTCCTCCTCTGTGCGGGGTTCCATCAGTGCAGCTGAGGGAAAGCTGGATGTAGTTATTCTCATTTCCTGTTTACTTATTCTTGGAAAAATTGTCAAAAGGGATGAAAACCTTTAACTTGTGACAAGATCCAGTGAATCCCTCACGATACCATCTTTTGATTCCTATCTGGTAGAGTATTTTGAAGTGGAGTCCCTGTCAGTACAAATAGATTAAACATATGCACACAGAACATAGGGCTGCCAAGAACTTAATGATTTTAAATATTTAGAAGTGCAGCACTTGTACATTGGAGTGTATTTGCACCATGATTTTAAATGCTGTAGACTGTTAGTTTTAATTTCTTGAATGATTCAGTGTGGAAAATATTCATCAGGTTATAAAAATATGTTGACTTTGATCCTTCTTTATTTTCTTTTTAGGAAGACTGAAAATCTTTGCTGTCACAGTAAGTGGAAAATCAATATAATAAGAAAATGATGACTTACCTTTTCATATGGAAATTTGTCTTCTGAGTGTGGTTAGAAACAGAGTCTTAAAGAGATCAGATTCAAACAATTTGTCCTTTTAAAATCAGGATTGTTATTTAAGAAAAACAATTTAAATGGGAGAAAAATCTTATTCACTAGTGTTGAAATTAACTTCACCTGCATAAATTCTGGGTTATAATCTATGAAACCATTCATATGAGGAGAACCAAATGCTGTTGGAATGCTGAAGTTTTACAGTTGTGAGCTGTGCCACATTACTAAAAATCCAGCCCTACATAGTAAAAGTCTTTCAGCTGAGCCCAGCTTTCCTCACACTTTTGCAATAAATGCAAGTATATCCTTAGCAACATGAGAATTTATCTGTTTTAGAAGGTACATTACAGCCCTGTAGAGAATCTTGAGGAAGGGAGGCAGAGCTAAACACATGAAAAATGGTGAAAGACAAAAAATAAAAATGTGATGACGCCTTGCTGGCCAGAAGAGAGAATGAACAGAGGGGTTCTGTCATTTGGAGAGGGTACAAGTTAAAATAGCAGCTCAGGACATAACCCTGCAGAACTCCAGCCACAGGGACCCTCACCCTGATCTATAAAGAGGATCAGGGTGTTTGAAAAGGGTTTCCTGCCTTCAGAGCCTTTGCTCCCTGCACGTTTCACCATGAACCAGTCACCACAAGCAGCAGGCAAATAACTGGCTGAGCTGGGGGTAAACTGTAAAAAAACTGCTTAGATTTAAAAAAAACCCCAAGCCAAACAAACAAACAAACAAGCAAAGGTGCTCTTATACTAATTTGTGTCAAAAAGTCAATAATCACAGTGATGTTTTCACAACATCACAAATAAATACCTAAATACTTTCCTAAAATACCTAAAGAGTTTTTTTTTTTAAATTTTTGTTTCATTTGTACTTTCCAAAATAATTGCTATGTATATGTACGTGCATGTCTTTTTTTGCACCTGGCAGTATTTCTGTCCCCACCAGTGAAGTATTCTGTGAAACAAGCCATAGTCAACAAAACAAACCTTCTTCAGTTCTCTCCACGTCATATATTAATTTTCAGGTGGATCTAATATTATCTTTTTGTCCAATTCTTTGTGCATGGTATTATTGGGTAATACCTATAGAGATTAAACAATTTGATTTTCAGTCCTCTGGACATTTTCTGTGGGGGTCTTTGTGACAGGAGAGCACCACCGAAGCAATTTGTGAAAAGAATTATCCTCCTTTCCAACAGTGAAAAAATTTCATGGTCACAGCAAACTCTCAGAACAAGGATGAACAGTGAGGGCAACATTATCATATTTTTAAGTATTTTGTGAATAATTTAAATATTATGTTATTTTATTCATGCCAGCAGATTTTTGAACCCTGCAGATTGAGGCATCTGTGCAATACACAGGACAGAAATTCAGTTTGAAAGAAGTAGGTTTCTGGACATTGCATTTTATATTCTCCATGTTCCTTTAATATAACAATAAAACAAAATTCTCCAGTCTCTCTTAGGCAGAAGACTTGCTGATCCTGGTGGCAGCTTCCCAATATTAAGGACTACAAAGAAAGAGCCTTAATTAAAAAAAAAAGGAAGTCCTAGGTTGCTAAGGAAGTTCTTTATTAATTTCCAATTTAGGGAACCAGAAAATTATGTTGTTTAAAAAGGAGGTGTTTATGAGGCATTTGGTGCAGCAAAATGACTGAATTTTATAGGTAGATCAGATCCCAAGTGGTGAAAGAATGCAATATTTTTGCACACATAATCTAAAATTTCTATGTTTTCTGTAGATTTATCTAATTATTTCTTCATTAAAAACAGATTTATACTTCTGAAGCTGCTTAACTTTTTGTACAGTGTGTTGAGAAAATTATAATATTGACTGTACAGGAAAGTACACCTATCTGTGCACAATTTGGTGCTGATGCACAGTAAAGTGAGAGGCAGCCATTTCTGCCACCAGGTAGAAAACTGAGAAGGCACAGCGAGGGAAAGGCACCCTAAACAGATTTAATGGTAAGCTCTGTGATGTGATCTGGAAACAAATCCTGCAGGCTGCTTAAATTAGGCAGCAGAAAATCAGAAAGAGGGTACTGGCTTGATCAGGGTGGTATGAGAAGGTAGAATTAGGCAATTAAGGCGTCTAATTTTGAATTTAGGTACCTACATTTAACCTGTATTTTATTTTTGAACCTACAGTATTGGCATGGAACTTGCCTCTACCATCTAATCTTGAATAAAAATATACCCTATTCATAAGGTGTTTTTTTTTTTTTTTAGGTGATGGGCAACCGGCTGTTGTCATTTTTAAGCACCCAAGAAAATAAAAAAAAGTAATTTTGTTGCCGCACTTTCAAGGCAAAATGGGCAATTGGTAGTAGATGGCTAAGATTAAATTGGCGTTCACATTTTTTGTGAGATCTACCTTTCTTGCTGGATATATAGGTTCACTTTCTGAAAACAGCATTGATGTCAAACGACCTTATTTCACAAGCAAATGAACTAAGTGCTGTCAAGGAACAAAACAAATTCAGTCTGAATAAAATATCCAAAGCATGGACTTAAATGCACTTAAAAATCTAACAAATTCACACCTTAGTTAAAACAACTCATGATAGCTAAAATCTTTTTTTGTGAGGAAATATTCATCCTACCTAAATCAGCTGATCTTGACTATGTGCTATGAGAAATTCGTGGTCCATAGGTGAGAAGTTTATGGTCTATAGGTCAGATATTAAGAGTAACTTGTTTTGGAAAAGGAAAGATGAAAGAGGGCTGGATGCTGCAGCTGAAAGGCCATACAGCCTTCCCAGCAGAAGTGCTATTTTGGCAACGGATGAAGAATCAGGAGGTGACTTCACTTAGTGAGTGGTGAGAGACTGAGACTGTCGGGCAGAACTGCCTGCTCCCTTTCAGTGCCACGGATTCCTTCTGAGGGAGGCCGGCGGCGCGAACTCTGGTGGAATTGAGAGAAACTCAAGGGGAAGCAGGAAGAAAGTGTGCATCCGTGGCTGGCAGCTGAAGGTCTGTGTCCGCAGCGAGCCAAACGAAGCCGTGCCCTGGGGACTGGTGAGCGTGGCGGGACGTGACGGAGCAGCCACGCTGCAGCGTGGTGGGGAGCTCACGGAGCAGGCCCTGCCGAGGACTCACCCTTTGCTGGGCTGGCCATGCTGACCAGAGCTGCACACACCGAATTCTGGGGGCCTTGGAGGGAGCTCTGCAATCAGAACTTCTCCCAGCAGCTGGAGGAGTGCGGACGCTGACGTCTCTTGGTGGTGTGGGTGTCTGTGTGGGTGGACATCACTCCCCTACAACAAGCGTGCCGCACGAGTGCCCGGAACACTCCTGTTGGAAATTCCAAGCTGCAGTTAAAGCTCCTGCTTCATGTCAAACAGCAGACTGTTAGACAATAGTGTCTGAAGCTTTGCCAAGTTCGGGTGCTGACTTTTTTTACCCAGGAGGGCGTACTGGAAACTAATAATGAGCAACATGATGCATTTCAGGATCAGTCAGAGTGATTTTCCTACCATTTCCTTTCCTCTGTTTTGAGCGGTTACTCCCTCTCAGGTCATATGTTCACTTCAAATATATGTGGGTCTTTCTGGATCACCAATCTTAATCTTTCCCAGTCACTTTCCTGGCTCATTTCTCTCTGTGCTGATTTCCCCTGAAAATAACAAGTCCTGTTTTGTTACAGTGCTGAAGTCACCCCCTTTCCCCCTATCCCCCACCACACACTGCCACTTCACCAACATTTAGTGTCCCAATCAAACAGAAGGACCACTTCTTGTGTATTGCAGATTAAAAATGATGTTTAATGTTTGCATACATTGAGGTTTCTCACAGGCACCATGCATGACCCCTTCTGCAGTTCCTGGGATTCTGCTTTGCAATTATTCAGAGTGTTTTTCACACTGGGTCCACTTTTCCCCCCATACTTTCACAGCTGAACTTGCAACATCCACCAATTGCCCTCTGTTGTTCATCTGTTTCATGGAGATAACACAAAGTATACAAAACATCTCTTTTGGCTACCCTGTACCAGTTAAAAATTGTGTCTGGTTCTAAATTCTATAGCAGATATGTCAGGAGATCTTAATTTTGATTAATAAAACTGCAGCAGTTTTGCTCCTTTAATGGGAGAGGCTGGAAGAAGAATGAGCAGTGTCAGGGTTAAATTTGCCTTCAGAGGTGGGTATCTGAGAGAAAAATAAGTCGTGGTGAACGAAGCCATAATTTGCTGCATTTTTCCTGGAGGAAAAGGCTCCACTCTCCCCAAATGACTTTATTCAGTGCAAGCATTACTTACAAAAATAAGAAAGAAATGTGGGTTAAAATCAACAGGTGGAGATGTCAAGTTCTGCTGGGTTAGAGCAACAGCTCAGACGGAGTTCTTTATTTCCTGAAGGATGTGAACCTGCGTTTCCCTGATGAATGTCTGTAACATGCTTTGCAGAGAGAGGGAAGAGGCGGGAGAAAAGCCTGCTCAGGTCTCCCGTTGAAGCCCTACTGCTTTGAATAAATCATTAAGCTTTCACACCTCTCAGGCAAGTGTTCTCACCACAGCTGACACAGTCACATGTCTGTGCTCACCAACTGTCTGAGTATTTTATGGGAAAGAGAAGCAATTCAGTGTCAGAACCATCACAGATTAAAACAGTTGCACCCAAGCAGAGCACACGGCCAGATGTGACTCTGCCTCCATTTTCCAGTTCTGTTGGTTATTACTGAGAGGGAGAAAATTTCCCTGACTCACCTGGTGTTTGGGTGGAACATCTGAGTGCTGGTGTTTTTCCTGGTGGACGTTTAATTATTTGTGCAGCATGGAATGATTATGACGAGAAGGGCAGAGCTGCAGTTAGGGCACAGTGGTCCACCCCTCACAGCCACAGAAGGAAGGCGAACTGTTTTAACATGAAAGCACCAGTCTGTTGAGTGGATGTGGGGAGTGAAAACTCTGTGAATTGAGGCCGTATTTTTCAACAGGACACCACACACGACTTCAGCTTCCACGGAGCACCAGCATCAGCCACAAGACGTGACAGATCTGTCGGCCAAGAAATCCCTTCCCAGCCTGCTGAGCCCTCCTGGGAGGGCCTGCTGCTGCCTGCCTGTCATCTCCCATCTGCCAGACTCTGGATTTGGTGTTGCACGTGCTCATCAGCAACCCCCAAACCATCCCTAGGAACCCTTCTTCCGCGATTCAATGAACACTGCCTGCTTTTAACACAAAAACAGTAACGGCAATCGTGTCTTTTTTTTTGGAAATGAAACTCTTTCAGACAGCTGTCTATTTTCATGGAGATGACTGGGTATTTTATAAATACCTTTTTTCCTTCATTAATCTGGAAGAATCCCGCATGACAACATATGGCTTGTGCCACAGTTTCCAATATTTTTCTTGGTAGCTGGACTTCAATACAGCCGTGATTTATAAGAAACCGAATTTTTTGGTTTCTTTCCTTGAAATGACTTGAAAGTTAGTTACAGCACTTTAAATGGCTCAGTTTTAGTCTTTTTTCTCTGTAGGTAGGTACTGAAGTGACATCAGTTCAGTAATAGACTGGACAGATCCTACGGGAGAAAGACTGACCTTGAAATATTAAAAAATCAAAATATAAGCCTACGTAATTAGACCAGAAAAGTTTAAGCCTAATGCTCTAGTGAGGGTAAATGGCATATATGAAAATATTAAACAGCTGCTGGCAACGTGGTACTGAAATATCAGATAATGCCAGTTCTGCTCTCAGATGAATTCCAAAGACATTTCTTCTGGAAGCTCTCTTAACACTAGTAGGAACCATCTGAATTTTTCATATGGCTTGATGGGTTATAAATTAGCTGTGATCACTCTGGAGAGAGACCTGTGCCTCACAGGAGAAGGCTCAATGAGAACATCTGCTCACTGTGCCATGGTGGTCAGAGAAGCAAAGAAGGCAGTGGGTTATAGTAGGAAAAATGTGTAGAACAACACTGAAATTTCAGTATTACTGTTACACGTATAGATGTACTATCTTTATTTCTGTGCTTAACTCTTCAGGAATTCCAGAATGTCAGGGAAAACACTATATCTATACAAGCCTGATGTTTGACTACCCTTTGTTTGGGTTTAAGGTGAGAAATGACAGCTAGTTTTGTTTTTATTTATAGCCTTGTTTTCATTACATAAAAATAATGCTTAAAGCTTGAACAAGTATTAACTCTCGTAGCCCTGTCATAAATAAAAGTGAGAGAAAATCTTTATATTAAGGTCATCCTGTCTTAAATAAAGATTCAAGTACAAAGCACATCATTTGAGGTGTCAGAGGATTTTTCATACGAAGAAAGCTTGAAACAATGGAAAAAAGTTTACATTATTGAATGTGTGGAGGAATTGCGGCCATAGAAGAAAAAACCCAGAAGATGGAGCAATGGAGAGAGCTGAGCCCCTTTCCTTCTCTCACAGGAGAAGTGAGGGATGCTCAGTGAAATTAAAAGATGGCAAACACTGGGATTGCACAGAAGACCCTTTTACACACCCTCCCCATAACTCTGACCTTTGGAACCCACCTGCCACAGGGCTGGTGGGCAGTGGTGAGATGGCACTTGTGGCAGTCAGGTGGCCCTCCAGGTTTTGGTAAGGAGCTTTCAGAAGGGCTGAAGGTGTTAATGCTCTGCTCAGGACCCTGCAATTCCCCCCTGAGTTTCTGGTGTTCTCAGGAGATCTCAATGCGTGGGGCTGCTGGAGGGAACATCAGCCTGAAGTACTCCAAAATGGCATCTCCTCTTGAGTCAGTCTCCTTTTTTTTTCTCATTTTTTTTTGTCGTAAGAAGCAAAATGTTTTTATAAATACACAGAAAAATACATTAATGCAAACCCAAAGAGCTGTTATTTGCCTAAAATCAAAGCAATGCTTTTTCTTGGTAAATGTCTTAATTTCCTCAGGAGCAGGGAAATCAGGACCATCTGATTTTTGATTGATGGCACTGTGGTCCACATTAAAAACAGAGAGCCACCTCCCTTCATACTGAAGATCTCTGCTGTCTCCCATTTCCTGTTAACTCTACACACACTGTTCAGACTTTCGTGAAATACAGTTCCCCTCCTGCTGTTTTTTTACAGTGGTGTCTCAGAAAAAGCAAGGGAGATTCACCTTAAGAAGGCTCCTGCCACTGTTAAAAAGTGATGTCAAACCCAGAGAGAAGGAGATATATTTATCCTGCTTTTCAGGATGTTTGTGGGGATTATCCCTCCTCAGCCATAACAAAGCTGAGGCTTACAGTATTTTGGCACGTGGTGCACGGTGTTTTCCATAGTACCTATTAACAAGCTCTTGTTTTGGGGCTATTTCTTAGTATATCTTAAGTTTATATCTCAATATATGTTTTATTGTTAGCATGTTACATGCAGTACATGCAGTATTGACAAAGTATTTAAAAGAGTGATTTGAGCAAAGATTTTTCTGTTGCTCAAACCTTCTGCGTAACACTTAAAGATATATTTCTGCACACAGTTAATTCCTTGGAAAATTCACAGAATGGAATCATACAATCCTTTAGGTTGGAAAAGACCTTTCAGGTCATCTAGTCCTACACAAGTTATCAAGAATTGGTCACTGAAAGGCAGTAAATATTTCAGTCTGGGGCCTGTGTCAGCAAGGTGGGAAGAAAATTTTTGCAGGGAACAGGTGTGACAGAAACGTGTCCTTATATATTGAGGACAAAAGCTAGGTTTGTAAGTCACTATTATCCAATACAGAGAGACAAAATGTGAACTCTTCCCTTTTGTATAAATCAGAAGCATCCCATAACAGTGGGGATAGGTGCCTAAAACCATGGGAATTTTTCATCTGCCCTGAGAGAACTTTGTTCTGTCCCTGAAATTTGTGTCTCTTTGCCATCCCAGGAGGTGTTGGCAAGGGTGAGGGATGCAAGCTGCACACCCCCAGGGAATGAGTCCACCTCAGCTGGCTGTAGCTCTGGACTTGCTCCACCTTCACTGCAGGAGGAACCAAAGCGCAGACATTTCTGGAGCTTCATCTTACACAAATTCCTCTCTTTACGCACACCTTGGTGGAGTGGAAGGGGGAGAGCAGGTTTCTTCTGAAGTTTGCTCTGATCTGGTGTTTTTCAGTGACCTGCAGTTGTGAAGTTTGTGTCCTTTCTTTCTGAAACTCTCCTGATTAATAATACTCAGCCGGGGTTCCTCCTCAGTTTCCCAAGTGAGAATGAATGGGAAGATGACTGAAGGCTTTCCAGCTTTGCCTTGTGCCTTGGCAATGAACTCGGTACTCTTCACAGACCTCACAGAGTAGTGGCAGCGTTTCTGTCCTTGCCCGTGCTGTCAGGAACCAAAGAGATCCTAATGGAGATAACAGATAAAGACCTGGGGGCAGAGAGCAGGTCAGCAAGGGACAAGAACACACCAGCTTACAGAACAAATGGCAAAGGCTGGGGGCAAGACGTTTCTTTGATGTTTCAAAACGACTAAAGAAATCAGCACTAAGTGAACAACTTCGAGACGAGTTTGTCATGCTTTTCTGTGTTTTAAGCAAGCAGTTTTTACCCCCTAACAAAGGGAGGATGATTAGTATTTATAAGTGTTCGCTGGATTGTGCATGGTGGGGTGTGCGTGGAAGGAAACTCTACCAATAGTGAGAAGCAACTGTTGTACTCTGAAGATCAGAAGCTCTCTTAGGCAGAGAAGGTAGTGCTGACACACGTGGCACCATGCTAACTGCTGCTGTTTGTTGCAAAAAATTCAATTATCTTGAATTTGTCATGCCAGGATGACACTAAGAGTACTGCTAGCCCCTAAGTCTGATTATGTTTACAGCATCAAAAAAATTTATATTCAAAAAAGTCAATCAAGTGACATAAAATGAAGTAACTCAGCTCCTCTATTTATGAAGCTTGATTTCCATGAAAAAAATTTTTTTTTTTGTATTTATAACAGGAACATTGCAAATCAGTAGGGTTTAAGTGTTATAGGGGAGGAAAGTTAATGAGAGTGGAAAAAAAAAGGCAAAAAAGTGTATTTTAAAATTGAATCAATGAAAAAAGTTACATATGAAGCAGATGAGCTGTGCCAAACTACAGTTGACTACAAAAAGTATGATATTAATATCACCTCACTTGGGGTGAAAGCCAAAGCTTGCTCTTTAACCATGAATTAGGAAAAAAGGCGAGAGATTGTAAATAATACGTCTGAACTTTCCAGGAAACAAAATGTTAAGGAAATCTAGGTAGCACTTGATGAATGCTATTGGCGGCAGTAGTCCTAGTTCAGCTGTTCTGAAGGGAGAGGTTAATTCAGTTATTTCAGGGTACCTGGAGCAGTGCTCTTGGTTCCTGCCAGGCTCAGGCAGCTCTGCTCCACAGTGGGGCAACCACAGCTCAGTGAGCACATGACAAATACACAAAGGGCAATAGTTAAGGAACAGCTCCCCAAATGAAGAAAAATATGGTAAACTAAATATAAAACCTGTTCAGAATTTATTCAGATCTGTATCTTCTTCATTTAATGGTTTAACTGGGTATATTTTTCCTATTACTATACATCTATTCCTAATAATGAGACTAACACCCTTCCATCCCCAATCACTGTTTCCTTAATGAAGAAAAA
Source organism: Atrichornis clamosus (assembly GCA_013400975.1). NCBI lineage: Eukaryota > Metazoa > Chordata > Aves > Passeriformes > Menuridae > Atrichornis > Atrichornis clamosus. The sequence continues at coordinate 16,231 of WBMZ01002124.1, forward strand.
TTTTAATTATTACTAACCTCAGTTTCTGAGGGAGAAATAAACATACTGCAGTCTCATTTGTTCTGTAGCTAAGTTATTGATGCTGTGATTAAGATGCTAATTGATTTGGTGTGACAGCAGGCACAGAAAGCAGAGGTATTAAATCATAGAATCATAGAACCATAGAACATTAAGGGGTTGGAAGGGACCTTAAAAACAACCCAGCCCAAACTCCCTCTGCCATGGACAGGGACACCTCCCACTGGAACAGGCTGCTTAGGGCTTTGTCCAACCTGGCCTTGAACACTGCCAGGGTCGGGGAAACCACAACTACCCTGGACAACCTGTTCCAGTGCCTCACCAACCTCACAGGGAAGAATTTACTTCTAATATCTAAGTTAAATTTCCCCTCTTTCAGTTTGAGCCCATTATCCCTTGCCCTGTTTCTACAGTTCCTGATGGAGAGTCCCTCTCCAGCTTCCCCGCAGAGACAGGGACGTCACGGGGAACAGTGTGAAATGCTGCTTCTGCCTCGGCTCTCCCCAGCCAGGCCTCTGTGCTTGGAAAGTAGGGCCAAGGAGAGAAATAACCAGCGCTGGGAGGGCATCTGACGCGGCCTCGCGGTGTCCACTGCAGGGGACAGAGCTGCGCCTGCCCCGAGCGTCCTCGCCACGGTGGTCGCTCTCGGAGCCGCCGTCGGCGTCTCGGGCACCCGGGCGGGGAGGATTCTCACCCACGCGTCCACCCACGAGCAGCGGCGCGGTGGCAGCGCACACGCACTCACACGGGCGGTCTTCAGCGGCGTCCATCTGGAGTCAGGGAGTCGAGAGGGACCGTTCGTGTGGGTTCTGAGGAATTTAATAGCAGAAGGTCCAGGACAACAGCAGCAAACACTCAGAGGTTCCGGGGATGAAAGGCCAGGAGATAGGTCTCACACAAGGTTTTATACAGGGGTGGAACGGGGTGGAGAGAGCATCAGAGGCCAGTGATCTGAGGGTCCCCGGGGTGGAGACAAGGTGGGGTGACAGGGCGACAACCAGTGGGGAAGGAGGAGGGAGGAACTGAGGGGAAGGGAACCAATGAACAACCGAATATAACAGAACTTTCCAGAACAGATACATATTAAACAGGGGAAATAACTATTAAACATGCTTTAGCATAAAACAGGGTGGAGGGCCAAAGGGCCCAACCGAAACCAACTGATCAACATAACACCAAAAGGGCTTGTGGGAGCTCACCCTAACTACGAGAGAGATGTCACACTGTGCCTTCCTCCCACCAGGCATTTTTATCCTGCTCTGTGGCCTGCTGCCCCACAACAATCTGCTCCGTGGAGGCAGCCGCCTGCGGCTCCACGCTTGCCTGCTCAGTGAAGACAACCCCACAACATCTCCCCCTTCTTTACTTAAAAAAGTGCTCCCCACAGCCTTAACTAAAAGAGTTTTTAAGCACCCAAAAATCAGTATAAGAGAAATAACTAAAGCCACTCACAGAAAGGTCTTTATAATAGAAGTTCCCCAACCCGACAACACCCCGTTCTTAAACAGTCCATCCAACCAGTCTTCCATGTTAACTTTGATGTTCTGGATCTGCTCTTGCATCTCCTGGATGGTGGCGTGGATCGACTTGCTGTGTGATGAAAGATTGAAACAGCACAGCCCCTCAAAGTCCTGGCACCCATGGCCGTGCGCCAGAAGCAGGAAGTCGATGGCAGCCCGGTTTTGTAGTGTCGCCTGCCTGGTCGTTTCCTTGTCTTCGAGGAGCTCGGCCAGTGCTTTTGATGTCTCGTTGGCTTGTTTCCCTAGCCAGCACCCAACGGGGGCAATGTTCCCCAAAGCCTTCGCTGCCGCCACCAAGGCAGAAAGAGGGAGAACGCTGCTCTTTGCCCACGGGACCAGATGGAGATTTCTGAGTCGCAGTTGGGGTGTCAAATAATCGGGCGGCTCTCTTTGGACGGGCCAATTGTGTATTATTTCTCCACACAGCAATTAGGGTCCAATTGGGTGCAAGCAGGGAAAGGCGGCCGAGGGCGCATGGCCCTCCCCTAAGACAGGAGGGGATTCCCGCCTACGCATGGTCCACCAAAGATTAGAAAAAGACCCCGTCCGAGTGCCATGGGCCGGTCCGTGGATGCGGACAGTGTTTTGGTGGTTAAATTACACCAATTATCTGTCATATAATTTTTGCTTGTGGGATTTGCATTTGTATAAGGGCAACTTCCTTTATAAAAGAAATCCAGCTGGGGTGGCTGGAGACACCTCCTCCTGGGTCAGTGGGACAGGATGGACGCGATGGACACGACGGATATGATGGACTGCATCTGAGGGTGCTGGGAGCTGGCCAGTGCCTGTGCAGGGTGAGACATCTGTCACCTCTGGGAGGTCCAGGGAAGACCCTTGTGGCCAAAGAAAAGTGGAAGTTGCACCCATATTCCAAAAAGTCAAGAAGGGTGACTGAAGGGGAAGCTCCAGGCTGGTCAGCCTTGCTTGGTGCCTGGGAAAATCATGGAGCTTGTTCCTGGGTATGGGATGGAGAAGGTGACTTGGAGCTGTCAGGATGGGTTTAAATCACAGCTGACCCACCTGGTGTCCTGGGAAGGAATGGCTGGGGATGTGTGGATGGGGGAGAGCAGGGGGTGTCCTGTGCCCGGGCTGCAGCAGGGGCCTTGGCACAGCCACTGTTCCCACATCCCAGCTGGACCACGGTGACCGATAACAATCCTGGTTGGATGATGGGACTCAGAGGGCTTTGGTCATTCATATTGGCCTGGTAACAAGTGGGGCATCACTGGGCTATGTCTGAGACCACTCTTGTTGAGCACCTGCCCTGGCTTAACCCTGGCCAGCAGCTCAGCCCAGCCCACCTGCAGTGGGAGGGGGGAGAGAGTCAGAAGGGTAAAAGTGCTACAACTTGTGCTGAAAGCAGTTTAAAAGGCAAAGCAAAAGCTGTGCACACACACAAAGCTAAACAAAGAGCCCGTTCCCCAATTCCCATGGGCCGGCAGGTGTTCAGACACCCCCAGGAAAACCAGGCTCCATCAAGTGTAATGGTGGCTTGAGAAGACAAACCCCATCACTCCAAACATCCCCCCTTCCTCACTCTTCCTCCCAGGTTCATACACTGACCATGAGCCAGATTGTCTGGGATATCCCTGTGGTCAGTTGGGATCAGCTGTCCTGGCTGTGACTCCTCCCAGCTTTTTGTTCCCCTCCAGTCTCCTCGCTGGCGTGGCTGCATCAGAGACAGAAAAGTTCTCGGCTCTGTGTGAGGACTGTCATCTGAAACATCCCTGATTATCATCACTCTTTTCATCAGAAATCCAGAACATAGCTACATACACAAGATTCTAAACCAAACAAGATACTGTGAGGAAAATTAGCTGTATCCCAAAGCAGTGCACGTCTTCCTCAGTGGCCTAGAGGACATCACAGAGTCCTTGCACATCAAGTTTTCATATGGCACTGAGCAGGGGTGGTGAGGTGATACAGAATGTGTGATTCCCCAAATTAAAAACTGAGTTAACAACTGAGAAGTCTTTTTCTGCTTTTTTCCTAACTCCGCTAGTATAACTGAGATATTAAATTCACTGGACTTGATGTGATTTTTCCTGGGAGAAGGAAAAAGGTCATCTACCAATAATCCCAAATGAAAGCAGAGATGAAAAAAAGCCCTCTTTGGGTTGTTCTTCAGAGAAAGCTTAGGAAGTAAGCTTAAGCCTTATCTGTACTTTGAAATTCTTAATTAAAAAAAATATCAAAGCAAAGCTGTCTTTTGTAGTTGACAATTTGCTCTTTCAGCGAGAGATCCATGCTCTGACATGATGGCAAATGACCTTATGTCATTACAAGTATCATCTCTTCCTTGTTACCAGACCAGTTCCTATAAAAATAGAGGGAAGCCTTAATTTCATGCATATGTTTCACTGTAGCAACAGATACTCTCTACACACTTTCAAGTGCTGTGGGTTTCCACTAAGTGCTGAACTGTGCTTTCTAATCTAAAGGATGCTTTATGTTTTTCAAGGCTTTCCACCTTGCATTCAGGGTGTCACAATTAAGAGGCAGGTGACAGAGGCAGAACCTGGAGCCTGATCAGCCAGAGGGGAGTACACCTTGTGAATTCAGGTGCACCAGAACCAAAAGTTTAAGTCTTAATCTATACTGAAGATCAAAAATATTGATTAATTTGTTGGTCTTTGTAGAATCTCATTACCTTTTTTTAGTTTTTTATTCTGCCTTTTACTCTGTGAGAGTTTCTTTGTGCATAACTTCATCTCTGGGAAATTTGTGAGGTTCTTTTCTTTCCTCTAGTTTCTGCTTTGAAGTTGTGTACAAATCTCAGTATCTGAGATACCGAAGGCAAACCCAGTTTGTTAAAATGCCAGTAAGGCTGATTAAAATGCCCATAGGTTGAAGAAAGCACCATAAATGGGGCAATCTCTTGGATGCCCTAGCACTGAAAAATCTTGGATGGGCTCTTTATCTGTCAAACCAAAACCTTGCAAATAGATCCTCATTTGGCAAATCATCCAGAGCTGGTACCAGCTCCTGAGTGGGAGCACGGATGTTGTTTTTCATCCTGACCTAAACACCTGTCAGGCTGCACTGTGCTGGCTCCAACAAATCACGACCCTGCTACGAGCACGCTGGGACGTTTTAATGTACTTTTTTATAGCTGTAAAATAGATAATGACTTCAGTATGTAACAGATAAGGGTTGGGTTTGATTTTTTTTTTTTGTAATTCAGTTGGCAGATTGCCATTTTACCCTTTGCCCTTTTGGCTCTGTGATTCTGCATGTGAAGCTTTCAAAAGAGATACCCCACCAAAAAGTGAGTGGGCATCTAGCTGATCACAGCACAAAGGGTCGCTGTCTGTAACTGGGGGACTGTGATTCATCTCACTTCATTGTTCTTAAAAATTTAAATTGATGGTCACTGTGAACAACAAGGAAACTAAGAGGAATGTTCTGAGGCTCATATCAAGACAGTCTTTCATTGTAAAGACAAGGAAGGCCAGTGTCTCCGTCAGTGAGTTGGGATTTGGGAGATTGGTTTCCAGTTCTCTGGAATGGGCTGCACACCTGAGCTTGGGCAGTTCACACAGGCCAGGCTTTTCCAAGGGTAGAAAACACTGGGAGTTAAGCTTCTGCATAACTCTGAGGAGTTGGGTGCCAGGGGCCCAAACCAACAGATGCTCTGTCCATTGTTTTCACTGGAGTGACCAGAAGGACAGGGATTGAACTCACGTCCTGAGAAACTCTCTAGTCGAGAACTTCTTAATTCTTCCCCAATAGCTTAAGCATCGAAAACAAGGCAGGAGACAGGGAGGCCAGGCCTTGTGCTGCTTGCCAAGGGCACCCCATATCCACCCCCGCACTGGTCTGTGGCCACGGGGCCAGTCCAAGGAGAAGCTGTGAAGTGCCGTGGGCAAGGTGAGGGTGTGAGCCAGAAGGGCGCTGGCCTGCCGAAGTCCCAGCTCCAGCAAGGGCCACGTGCAGAGGCCGAGACGCAGCTCCTGTCGAGGGCGGCAGCCCCAGGTGGGGTGTCCCAGAGGGATTCCTGGCGGCACAGCTGTTTTCACAGCAGCCTGACTCCGGGTCGTGCCGCTGTGCCATTTTGGAGCCATTTGAACACAGGCAGCTAAGGCCCCAGGAAAGGATGTGGGTGAAGAGTTTGCTCTCAGGCCCTCAGTTAAAAAACAGGTCTTCATCTTCCTCTACCTCTAAACCCTGCAGCACGGGTGCTGCACCCGTGTCAGGGCAATCCCCAGTAGCAGCTCAGGCTGGGGAAAGAATGAATTGAGAACAGTCTGGCGAAGAAGAAGGACTGTGGACACTGGTGAGTGAAGAACTGGGCATGAGCCATTACGCCCAGCTGCAGTGAACACAGAATTTCTGTGAATCTGAAGCCGAGCCACTCGCAGGCTCCATGATGCAAGGCATGAGTGGATTCATTTGCAATGGAATTGCATTAACAGCTGGGGTGTCTCAGCAGTAATTCAGAGATATTAGGGTTGAAAAAGACCTCTTTGTACATTTTTGTCCTCCTTCTCTACAAAGGCAGGGTTAACCCCTGTGTTCAACCACTCCAGGTTTGTCTCTCCAGCTTTATTTGTCTCAGCCCATAGGTTTTTCATTATACCTGAGGGAGTGCTCCATGGCATGATGCATTCCACTCCTAGGAGTTTATCCAGACACTTGGCTTAGATTTTCCCTTGCTTAATTTTCGTCTCGTTAGTTTTGGTTATTCTCCTTTGTGATACCTAAGATATATCTTTTCTCTGCTTAGTTTTCATATCCTTCAGCTATTTGTTAATGGTTATCTTGATGCCTTTAAAGCATTCCACAGCCAGACCATGTTTATTTAGATCTTTTCATCTTCCTTCGTAAGTCAGTGCCTCCAGCCCACTTTAATCATATCAGTGGCTTTGCACTGACCTCTCGCAAATTTACAACTCTTCTCAATAATGAGAGTCTCAGGGCTAAACACAATTTTCTGAGAACAGCCATACACTGCAGGGAAATGATTTTACCAGTGATTTCAAGTGTGATGTATTTGCAGCTGCAAACTATATTTTCCCCCTGCAGTTTTGCATTGAAAGGTCTGTTTGCTGTCAAGATTACCTAACTTTCTATAAGATGTCCACTTTTCTTTTCTTTCTTTTCTTTTCTTTTCTTTTCTTTTCTTTTCTTTTCTTTTCTTTTCTTTTCTTTTCTTTTCTTTTCTTTTCTTTTCTTTTCTTTTCTTTTCTTTTCTTTTCTTTTCTTTTCTTTTCTTTTCTTTTCTTTTCTTTTCTTTTCTTTTCTTTTCTTTTCTTTTCTTTTCTTTTCTTTTCTTTTCTTTTCTTTTCTTTTCTTNGAGATCCATACAAATTTTGAATGAGAAAAATGTTGCAGAGGAATGTGGAGATCAAGGGCACGTGGATCTCTCACCCAAATGATGTGGAAATATGTGGAGAGTCTTTGTATTTTTGCTCAGTAAGTTGGAAAAATGGGCATAGTTGCTGTATCCAAGCGTCAGACTCAATGAATAGGCACAGTATAGGAGGGCTGAGCAAGTGTAATGACTGTATTCCTGGGAGTTTTTGGGTTTTAGAAATGTCACTGAAGCTGGTGATCTGGATTAAAGTCCCTGTCCATGCCAGCGGAGATGGAAGAATTCAGCAAACCTTATGAAAGGCTTCCAAAGCGAAAATCTGCAGCTTCTGTTTAATGTGACAAAGGAAAAGAGCCAGCAGAGGGTAGCAAACAATAAAATGATCAAGGCGAGAGCCATAAAAGGTTCGTTTTAAGACTGGTTTTGTTAAGACATGAACTCAAAAGAGTTTTGTTAAATAGGAAAGTGTTTGCTGCAGCTTAGAGCACCAGTGATGCACACCTTTTTTATTTAGGAAGACATCCACACTGCCCGAGGGGTGAGTGAAGTAGAGATCTGGTTTGACACTTAATGACTGTTTACTTGTTATTGTGAGCTCAATTTTTCTATTATTTCTGTCTTTCCTCATAGTGCAGGTTTGTTGTCCAGATTCTCCCAAATTCCTGGTTAAACGATGTGGAATTTGTTATAGGAAAAAATCTGACTGTGGCAAAAGCGGTAAGAGGAGAACAAATCACGCTCTGCAAACTTCAGGCAGGATTATAAGGAAGAAATATTATGCTTCTTTAAGATTCAAGTTAAAACACACATTCATTGCTAACATGGCTCAGCAGCATGCGAGTTATTTTTAACTCATTTTTTCTACAGATTAACTACTGCAATGATCACACTGTATAACTTGTCATAAGAAGTACATGTTTCTCCTGAATATGAAATAGTCTCATAAAATGTGGATGATAGAGCATATAAATTATGGGTGCTCTCATAGTGTGATAAAATGTAGACCTCTTTTTTTTTTTTGTGAAACTGTGGATATTCAGCACTTCATCCTTACTTGCTGAATATTCATCTCGTATTTGTCTTCATTTCGGCGCATCCTCCAGTGGAATTCATGTGATGAACTAAACGGCAAAAACACAGGAGTCACCCCAGATTTATTTAGTGTAAAAAAAGGATATGACTGAAAGGAAAAGGGGACTGGATGTTTACTAGGTGAGTACTAGCAACACAGACTATCCTTTGATCTAGTCTTCATCTCTATTTCTAACAACACGGAGCAACTGGGTGTGACAAAAAAGGGCTTTAGAAATGCCACATAAACTTGAACATTATAAATAGAAATAGTAACTCATATTTTTTTGGTTCTCACCTCTGTTTGACTAATGATTCATATGAATAATCAGTACTCAGTCTAGTGTTTTTTCTATGGCTCAGTTTTTAGACTAAAAGAGTGTATACTTTGTTTAAATACATGTATGTTTATCCATGATGATTTAGCCACACCCAGAATGCTGATGTGGAAAATACTATCATAAAACATTAAGTTTTTCTTTGAATGAGCCTGGCTTTTTGGAGGAAGTCTTCATTTTGTGTGGGATCCCACTGTAATTAATAAAGCTTCAGATTCTAACCAGAATATAAATGGATGTCTGATTACTTATGTATTCAGAGCAGTTATTTCTAATTTAAAATACAGAACCTAATCACACCGCTTCCTTCAGTTTGGGAGCCTTTGCTCTTATGTTTTGCCATTCATCATTTTCTTTCAACTTCCTGCAGATGCACCGAGATAAAGAGATGGTGAATTTTTCTTTTATGATTCCTTAATACATTTTGATAGGTAGGGAGTAAAAAATTGTTAACCACGTCAATGTACATAACAGTAGAACAGTATTTTCAACCTCTGCTGGTTGAAAGACGAAAAAAAAAAAAAGATTCCTGAAAATTATAAATCAATAAAACTTATAAGAATTGATATTTAATAGAGACAAAGTCCAGAACTTTGATAGGTAAAAAATGAAAGCCTCTTTGCAGAGTTAAAGAGTCAAGGAGCAACAACAAACAAGTCAGGTAGATAACTGGAGATGGTTGGTGACTTAGTCACAACCTTTGATCTCCTCTGATCTCCACCTGCTGCTCCTGGGGAGATGCAGCCTTAGCACCCCTTTAAGGCTGTGACCTCTCCTGCAAAGGTCTTCAGGCTTCTGAAGTTTTATCTCAGTGCTCACTGGAAGTCCTTTAAGGGTAGCTGAACAGCATGCAGCTTTTGTAGACACTCTTATTGATGTTTCTAGGAATCCCAATAAGTATGGATAATGGTCCTCCAGAAATTACCACAGTCAGAGGAAGATCCTGAGGGCTTTTAATAAAACCTTTATTATGTAAATAGAACTCTACATGCCAGACAGAAAATTAACCTGCATTTAACAAGTACTGTGAAAAATACCCTTATGTGGTGTTTCTTTCCTCTCTTCTTATTCGGTCTAATTCTAGAGCAGACAAGTGTCCGTTCTGGTTGCAGGTGTAAAACAATGTCCTTGATGGCCACAAGGCCACTGTTTCATCCTGCCAGCTGTGAGCAGCTTCGGTTCAGCACTGCAGGGTCCAACAGACATAGCAGCATCCCAGCTTTTTGCTGTCATTTCATCTCAGCTGAGCCTGGGAAGAAGTGACACAGAAGCCCATGGGATCCAATCCACCACCAGCTGTGCAGAATTACCACTCCAGACAACCACATGCAGCTCTCCTTTCAGAGAGACCCAGAACAAAAAGTGTAGGAGATAAAGATGGTTATGATTATTTTAGGCTAAGCCATACCAGCTTTCCACACACAGGCATCTTGAAAAAAATCAGTGGGATATCCACGCAGGAGCAAGGATACCCGTGTTAAAGCAGAGGTCAGCTTGGCTACACATGCTTGTGAGACAATAATCAAAGGGCATTCAGAGCTACAGTCTTTCCAGGCACAAGCCTTCCTCTGGATTCAATAGGACTTGTCTGCACAGAAGAACAGCAAGATGTGGCTGTGCTCCTTACAATCCTCTGCCTAAACTGAAGCTGTCATAGTCAGGTACTAAATGGGATCACTAAGAAGTGAATCTGAGTCTGCTGTCAGCCTATTACAAGTCAGTGTCTGATTGTTTCAGAAAGCAAAAGCTCAACTGACAGAATTACTTTGTGCTCAGATAATAAAACTGATGTCATTCTGTGGCGTTTCTCTGGATTTATAGGAGCTCTGTGGGCAACTAAACAAAATTTAAGCTGTTATTTTTAGAGAATGTACAAATTGAGGCTCAGGACAAGTCTATATTACTCATGTTTAGCAATCACTTTTTCTCTGAATAAAGCACCTTATTTACTAGTTCAAATATCTTTTCAGCATCTGCTCCAGCTTTGCTGAAGTTACAGACTTTCTACTGACACTAAAAGAACTATTTGTGCATTTAATTGTTCCTTTGCAACATCAAGAATCATATTTCATGAGTGCTTTCCATGCAGCATTCAATGCAGTTGTCTTTCTGCTTCTCTTCTCTTTTTACGACTTACATTTTCTCAGCATCACTTTATACATTCATAAAAGCATGAAAAGTGTGAATTGTCACTGTCATTGTTTTGTTCCTCTCTCTTTCAAGAACTGACACTTATGATCTTAGTTTAGCAGCTTATTAATCACAACAACAATTATCTTAGCAGCGTTCACAATATGAGAAATGACTGGTAAAGATGTGTACGTTCACTGAAACACTTGTATCATCCATGTCCCATCAGCATTACAATTAAAGGCCTATAATGGCGTATAAATCCGTGGTTGCTCGTAGGAGGAGTGCAAGGAAGGCAGTCACACTGCAGTAACTATTTCAGCTGTCAAGAACAAACACTCAAATTTCCAGACTCTACAGGGTTTGAATGCTGAACTCGTCAATAATGAACTTCATGCAGTAAAACTATCCATCAGTAACACGAGTTCTACTGCGATGCCTTGGAATCCCTTGCGCCTCTGAGCAGCTAGATTGCTTGGGATCTCAGGACGAAAAGGAACCTCTGGACCTAACCCTGCTCCACAGCGAGGGGGTGCTCCCCTTTCCTCCAGCGCAGAACAGCTCCCACCCAGAAGCAGGGAAAGGAGGCAGGAGTGGGGTGGGGCCGGGAAATTTACCAGCAATTTAAATTCAACCCCAGGCCCAGGGTGAGAAGAGCAGGATCCTGTAGCCCAGCCCTGGCAGTGCCTGGGGAGCCGCGCTCTGCTTGGTGAGCCTGGCTCTGCCTGGCAATGGGAGGAGGAATACGGCAGCCTTGATTTAGTGCTGCCCTGGAGCTCTTAATCCTAATTTGTTGTTGCAGCATAATAAATCTGCACCGTACCATATCATATCTGGACCAAATGAGGCAATTACTGGTGCCAATATACTTTTCAGCACAGAGAAAACAAAATCGAGGCGCTGAAGGGAACGTTGCCACGAGACATCGGGGAGGCAAAGAATAATTGCATGCTGAATTCAAGTGGCATTTCATGTGCTGTTATGAACAGAAGTGAAAATGCATTTAGAATTCTTGGATGCGCTCCTTCTTTACCTCCTCGTCTCCAGTAATCACTTTTTCCTGTACATGTGTACTCTCTCACAGATACTGTTTTCAGAGAAAATTTTCAGAAAGTCCAAACACGAAACTCGAGTCATCCTTCAGTTTGGGCTGAGTTTGAACTTTTTACCTAGTAGTCCAAAAAAAAAAAAAAAAAAGCCTGAATATACTGTCGCCTTGTTTTAGCCCATCAGGTTCCACAAAGGGACCATTTTTGTTGTAGGAGTGTGAGCACACTGCGGTGGGATTAATCATAAACCTGGGCCTGCGAGTGTCTGTGCGTGTGAATGATGCTTTCTGTGAGCTGAGCTGTGACCAGGAACAGAGTAAAGGCCTAAGCCTCAGAAAGCAGCCTCTGTGCTCTCCTTTAAATGCCCTAATTCATCTCTGGGCCAAGGGGACCAGAACACACCAAGGCAGGTCCCCCGAGGACCCAGCGCCGTTCGTGTCGTGACAGACGCACAGGCCGGGTCTTGTATCAGATGTACTGTGCACTCCACTGACAGGTTTGGAAAACTGTGGCACTTTCCCAACATTTCCTGCTTTCCACGTGGGTGAAAAACATTTCACCTTGAAACGGCGAGTGGCTCTGTGTGTTAATGTGTCAGGGAGAGGAAGAATGAGGGAAAACCCGGCAAACTCCCATCCTTTCGCCGTTTCAAGTCTGAGTGTGAACTGACGTTTTAAGGGTAAATGTGATAAAAAAATGACATATCCTGACAGTGTTCCTGAGTTTCCAGTCTGTGGGGAAAGGGCCATGTTGTGCTATGGAGTAAAACTTCCCACCCTGAGGTTCAGAACCCGGCAGCCCTGTGTGCTTTAATGACCCACTCAGCCACTGAGTCACCTGAAAGGCAGCCTCGGGAAAACCAGATCCAAGGGGCGATGGGCAGGGCTAGGGCTGAAATATTGTGCTGCACTGAGTGAAAGACAGTAACAAAAAAAGAATTCTGGCTAAAACCAGAAAATTATTGTGACACCGGCCTCTTAGATCCAATAAAATAGTACTAATTTTTGGCTTTGTGGAACAAACCAGCAAGCTGCTTTGGCAGCTTTTTGAATAATAAAATTTAGAAAATGCAAGAAGGCAGCACAGCCCTGGGGACATCTTTTGACACATTATTTCTGGAAGGTTCCCTGATGCATCACCACTTGTTCCTGTTCCTACAAAATTAAGCTGGCAGATTTAAATCAATTTATAGCTCAGCAGACCAAGCTACATGATAAAGAAGTTTCATATCAGTTCCTGTATGCGGGGACACCTTGTGCCTTTCCCGGCATTCCTGGCTGGGTTGTACCCTGGTTGTGCTGGATTGTGTCAGGACAAAGCATCCTCCTTGACTGACCTCTGCTGCCAGACCAGCTCAGGTGTGTTACCTGCTCTGGGAAGGGAAATGCAGAGCTTCTCCCATGGCCCACCCTGCAGGCTGGAAGGGATGTAAGGCAGAAAACAGCCAGCCTCTGGCATTCCATTCCGAGCCAACACCTCGCTCCAGAGAACAAAGAAGAGATGTGTGGTTTTGTAGTAGCTTCTTTAGTGAAGAAAGTACCTACTCCTGTCACCTTATAACCACAGAGTGTTTTTCCCAGCACTTCAGGTTTCATTATGCACCAGAAAGTAATGATTATGTGACACTGTTCAGTGAACTTGGCTTCCAAACATTAGGAATTAATTTGGTAGTTGATTAAAGCTGATAAGAATTAATTCATTTAAACTGCATATAGAGGTCATATACTTTTCGAAATAACCTGTGATGTGATTTTTGCAGTAGTTAATGGACATTTGTGATTGTGATTGAGCCTTCTGCATCAAGATGGGAATCACGGACTGGAATAACACTCACTCTTGCTGATACTTAAATAGACAGTCTTTTATTTCAGTTAAAGTCATAAGGAAATAACTTGGTAACGGTCATATTTCTGGATTAACTTTTTGAGTTTGAGTTTGGCCTTTTTTTTTTTTTTTTTTAAGGTGAGGTCACTTTCCCCTCCATGACTTGATGATTCTCTTTTGTTTTGAAAAACCTGTATGATCCTCACTATCAAAGCTCTTAAAGAGTAATGAATTAGTCCTCATACTCTACTCCATGGCCAACCAAATCTGCTTCAGGTTCAGGGGTCTTAAAGAATATGCAGCAAAATTCAATTAGTGCAGGACACCACCCTCCTTTCAATGTGTGTTTATTCCGATTTCATGTGATAAAAACTGTGCTCCTCAGGAACTCAGCTATACACACCTAGTGGACGAAATTCTCCCAACACCAAAGAAATGCTTGCTTCAGCCACTGTAGTTATAAAAGGCCTCTTCACAGCAGTCAGAAAACTCACACAGTCCCCACCGAAGGCAAGAAAAGTCGATTCACTCCAGGCTTGCACCTACCCCATCCCAGTGAGAGGCAAAATAGAGGAAACTGGAATCTTACCTAAAGCACTACAGCGTCAGAGCTCTCTGACTGCAGCAGGACACAGTCTGCAGATACTTTTAATTTACTCAGAACCATCTCCACTGGTGTGAATTACAGCTATGGAGCGTGAGAGAGGAGACAGCCCCTTAGCTTTCCACCTCTGGATCCATGTTTTAGAGGTTAAAATTCAACACCACAACATGCGGCTGCCAGGGCTTATCCTGAAACTGTGGAGCCATGGCTAAAATACTGGTCTGTAAGGACGTTTTGCTCTACCTTTAGTTCTTCTAAATTTAGAATGTGTAATTTCAAGTCTATAAAGGGCTGAAAAGGAGTTCAAGGAGACATACAGTCTATTTCCATGCACTGAGATTAGGTGAAGTTATTTAAGCCTCCCAAGACAGGTATTTCCCTGCCGCAGTGTAGTGGTTCCCTCTCTGAGATGTGTCTAACTCTCCTTTAATGCATGGTACAACAGCCAGCATGCCTTCTGAGAGTTTACTAATCACTGTAGAGCAGAGTAATTGGGTTTTATATCTTCTGCGAAACAATGCAGTGTTCATATAAAACATAATTTTAAATTTTTGGTCTGCCTGTAAGCCCTGGGACCTTTTCTGCCACTAGACTTATGGTAGTTTCTTAGCCCTCATTTGGTATTTGTGAATTCAGGGTCCTCTGCCAAGCTAAATTCCTTCCTGGATTTTGAAAAACTTCTTTGTTGGTATAATTTTGAATTCTGACTCTGTCTTTGAAAATACCTTTACCTATTAACTGTAACATGGTCTCGCTTTAGATGTATCTTAAAAATAAATAAATAAAAAACAAAAAGCAGGGCGAGAGGGGAAAATTCCCCACCATAATCAGACTGATGAAGACATCACATTCTCACCCCAGAGGAAAGTTTTGACCAGGTCACCTGGGTGTTTATATCACTGCTTGGTGAATGATAGAGTAGAAAGCAGAGCCAGAACACAGGTGGAGGCTTGTGCATCTGAGAGAGGAGAGATGAGACACTCATGTGGCTACAGCAGGGAAAAAAGTGTTAAAACACCAGTGGAGAAGCCAGTGTGATGGCCCCAAGAAAATGAAGCCCCTTGTCAAGGGTTTTGAGCAAAGCTTTCGGTTCTGGAAATAATCAAGGGAATTATACGCAGTACATTTGTTATAAATAAGTCCCAGTGGAATGCCACGACTTAGTTCTACATTTTTAACCCTCTCTGTAGGAGAAGAAACTTTAAAACCCTAACTCTTTGGTCCAAAGAGGAATTACAGGATGTGAATTGCTTTTGTGACTAGGGGTAAGGTTATGGCAGTGATCACAGTGAGTGGAAATTCACTGCAGGCTCCTGCGGAAAGGTCCTTTGGTACAAGTCGCAGACAACCTATTAAATCAAAGTTCATCAGCCAGAGGTATGGAAGAAGTCACATCATAAGTCCCTCTGATGTTCACACACTGTATGGCCACAGCTGGAGAAAGAGCCTGGCAGTAAGTCTGGTAAAAACCAACTTGGACTGAGCCCTGCTGGACTTTTTGACATCCCTTCCTTCACCACCTCCTGCAGTAGCCACTGTGCTGTGCTGCTTGGTTCTCTCTCTGTTGGCCTTGGCATCAGTTTGGGGATTAGTTTCCACTTCTGAGCTGGTTGTGGAACAGAGCTTTCCCGGTTCTCAAAGTGCAGGAAGTTAATGGGTTGCATCTTTGTCAGCTCTCAGTTCAGCTGTCTCCTGCGGGGTAACACCTCTTTGGATTTACCTGGGCTTTGTGTTATCTCATCTGATCATCTGATTCGTGCTTTTGCCCTGCAAATATTAAAAGACATTTAGTTTTCCTTATGCATGGTTGATTCTTACTACTGCTGGCACTGTGATAGGTATTGCCACCTGCTGCAAATAGCAGTGTATTTTAATCATTAATATTTGATGGCATATGGTGCCAGAATGATGGAAGATGGGAAACTTCCTCACAGTAAAACACCAAGCCTTAACTGCAGGGTGTTAGGCACATCCTTTTGAGCAGCTCAGGATTTAAGCCTGATTCAGCCCTGCATCCTTACAAGAGTCTTTGGGGTTACATCACCGTAGATAACAGATGATAACAGAATCATGTGGGAGCAGTAAGATTCCCAGATGTTTGAATCTTATCCTGGCAGCTTTTGTTACCTCTTTATTCTCAGGTCTTTGTCATCACTGGTGGATTATCCCTTAAACGTTTGTGTCTTCCACGGAAGGCTCAGCTGCAGGAAATGCCAGCCTTTGCCTCCTTGAATTTTCTGCAGAAAGGCTTTCACAAAAATAGAACTATGTTGCTGATACTAAACAAGAGAGACTATTATTAGTCTTACCTTTCTGTCTCCCTGGCTCCACAACCTCACCTGTCTTGTGAGGGTGGCTGCTCCTGCAAGCAGCCCCAGGGCTCTCGTACACTCTCAGATCCCAACCCAAATCTTCCTGTTGCTTTCGTTAAAGGTGGTTACTGGTGCTGGCACACTCAGTCTCCAGCTGTTTCTCCACAGTGAAATGAAATGACAAAAGTATTTATTCTCTCTTAATAAGAGTTCAGCTTCCTCATTTCTTAGGCTCTGTTTTGCATCAGTAATATGTGAATAAACATAAACCAATTTTTCTTGTGTCCCAGGCCTTTAATTTCTGCCCCTCTCCAGCTTGTTGTTTCATCGTGTGATGAGCCGGATCATGGAATTTTCGGTCAGCAAAATTTATTTTGGGATAAATAGGAAGAAGGGCTATTTTTCAGATCAGGACGAGCCCATATGCCAGGCTTGCTCAGGTGCAGGAGCAGATGTACAGGTTCAGCAGAGAGGACCACTCTAAAGGTGCAGATGGAAGACAGAGGGGCAGACAAAAAGACTAATGCAGAACTGCTGCCATGGCCTTATGGCTGGTCCATTAGGTCCTTTCCCTCTGCCCTCCTGCATGAGAGCTTTCAATTAACATTTCTACTACGCACCTTAATTGCTGCATTCCTGGCTTCAGGCTGTTTTCCCCTGCTTGTAGCTTCCTTAAAATATGAAATTGTAATTTTATAAACACGCACTTCAGATATTCAGTGTGTAGTGCCTTTTTAAGGTGTAGAAGTTGCAAACTTCTGAGCTTTCCTTCGAGCCCGTTTATGTAACTTGCAAGCACATAAAAATCACTGATCTGAGTACGAAATGACCCTTTGTACTTTATAAGATTTAGGACCCTCAAATTATAGGTGTTGAAGTAGGCAATAGCCCAGGTAATTAGCAGTATTTAAATAACTGATTAGGCAAAGAAGGGTTTAACCTCTTATCGCTTAAACTTCCTTTGAAGTGCAGAATTGTTCCCTTGTGCTTATCCCGGCTTCTTGCCAGAATTGGACGCAGTCACACTCCTCTGTGGCAGCTCCTAAATGACTACGTGGTTTTCTTTCTGTGAGTGGGACAGTATGACAAAAATTCTGATTAACTCTGTTTTATTCTCACCCGTGGTGTAACTGATCTTACTGCATTTTCAATCTGCAGATAAATGCAAAGAAATCTTAATTTTCTGGAGAAATTTATACTTTAAAGTTCTCTTCTTTTTTTATGTCTTTTTAAAGGAAAACAAAGCAAATTTACTGAGAAAAACAGAATTATTTCTTTCTGTTGGTTCGTCTCTAATTTGGGTTTCTTTGTCTTTATCTAGTTCTGTAGTCCTGACTTTGAAAAATTGTACAATGATCCAGGAAATCTATTCCTCTTTTCTTCCTGACACGTTGATCCTTCTGCTTTAGGAAGTCATTAACAATGCATGAAAAAGGAGTCATTACTCATATGTAAGAGAAATGATTGCTACAATTGGATTGTCTCAGTTTTGAATCACTGTTTTGTATTATTGTTTATGAGGTCCCTTCTTAATCCTTTGCTATCAAAAAAAGAAACATATAGAACGGTTTTAGCATTTGCAAAAACTGTTTCACACCTAGAAATAGGAAAAAGTAATCTATGGAATTTCTATTTACTGATAAGGCTGGAATGTGGGTTTGAATCACGAAGAACAGATTGCTGAATATATTAAGCAGTGAAAGAGAACTTGCAGCTGACCAGGTTTGCTAATAGATACTTCTGCAGCCTGTGGGAATAACTGCAGGTCCAAACAGGCATAAACATTAAGAGGAACAAACACCTTCTAGAAAGACAAAGAAGGTTAATGAGTTAGCCTTCCATTTTCTGGCTACAAAGCAAAGTAATTAAAAGGTTTGTAAGTGAATAGTATGAGCGGGAGTTCATTTCAAAGATGAAGAGATGATGTCAGCTGCTGAATGGTACATTAGTATAGATGTGACCTGCTATTCTAATCAATTATATCTTCTCCACAAACATGGGGAAAACATATTGATTTAATCTTGTGATTTTGTTTCTATATACAGACTAAATTGCTTTTGGCACCTTGAACATGACAGTAATTTACTCTGCTAATACTATGTTTTGTGGTCTCAGATGGATTCGAATACTGCTATTTCCTCTTATTAAGATTATGCTTCCACCAAAAAAGAAAAAAAAAAAAGGTAAAATAAAAAGAAATTAATGCTTTTGCAGGTTACATTTTTGGTCTCTGAATAATCACCTTGCAGCTGTTATGTGTTAAAAAGTGATTAAGATTTAGAAAGAATATTTATTCCGCCTCTCCACTCTCTATGCTGTAATTTCTGAAGTTTGTGTCATAAATCTAGTCAGTAATCAGCATAACAGCATGACATTTTACATATCTCTGTCTTGAATTATCACACAGCTTTTGTCTTACAATTTGCTCCTGAATGCAGGCCTGGACTATTAGGATTCCTTGCATGAAAAATATTTCCTGAAGCCTCCATTAACTTTGTTTTTAATTTTCGTGTGTATGTTTCCTTGTCTTTTTATTGGAGTCACACAGAAACAAAAGGCTTTATTCTGACATTCTCAACTCACAGTACTCCTTTTTGGCTTCACTCATTTTCCTTCCAAACATCTTAACTTTATGCTATTTTAACCTATCTTTACCTCTTATAATTTTATTTAGGGATCACAGTAGTCCTTTTCTCCATCTATCCCTCTCAGCCACATTCACATATTGTAGCCAGAACTCGAAAAATAAAAAAGCTGCTGATATCAGAGTACTTTTTAGGCCCTCCAATGATTTAAGCAGATCTGAACCTGTTTCATTTCAGGAAAGTTCACTCTCTTGTTGACACACCCTGTTTCACAGGTCTCAGCCAGGGAACCAAACGAAATGTCTGTGACCATTTACCCTCCACGGGTGGACAGGAATCCAGCAGGCAGGGTGAGAATACTGGGATGCACACCTCTGCTCTGCTCGCTTCGGGAGGCTGACAGAGCCCCAGGTCGGGGCACAAAGCCCCAGCGGGGGTCTCCTGTGGAGCTTTGTCCCGTGGGCTGCACACACTCCCAGGGGCGTGGGAATGGGCAGCCTTTCCCTACGCCCCTTGTGTCACTGGAAGGGAATCCGAGGAGATCTCCCTTCCTCCTCTGCACACCTGGCTTGCACGTTTGTGTAAAATCACCAGTTTTCATGCCCTTTGCAAGGGACGCCCATCTAAGTGTATTTATCTGGTGTGCTTCCGTAGGTTTTTATCAAAGCAATGTTTTCGGTAAGCCTGAAAAATAATTAACAATAAGTGGAGCCAGCATGGTCCAGTGGCTGAAGTCCTTCAGTGGGCTGGGGTTAAAAACCTGTCATGGTTACAGGACCGAGCTGTAGGAATCAGCACAGATTCCTGTGATCTTTGAAATGACAGCTCTGTGCTGCTGAAGAGCGATGGTAACTTAGAGAAAATAATGGGAACTCTTGGTTCAAAGTGTCTTTTTGAGTATCTGAGAGTCTCATGGAGCAAATTTATCTACTAGGAAATACCATTTTAAATTTTTTTGCTTATTTCTGTCTGCACAATTAGACTTCGTTAACATATATTTAAATGATCCAATTCTTCATATATAAAATATGTCAATAAGTCTATGTCTAATACTTCAGAACAAGAACTTCTCGACACTGGTCTGTAGCAGCTGCTCAAGTCAGAGAATCCAATAAGAACAGGAAATGATGAGGATTCTTCTTTTCACTGGATACAATCCGAGTTTTAGAAACTCTCCTGCAGCATTTTTTATTCATTTTTTGTCACTACACTTATCTTACATTTCACATTTCAGGAAGTCATTTTACTCACTTATTTGTTTCATTGCTTTGGGAAATCTACACAGTGACCCTCCTTGATGGAAAGTTTTTTCCTGGGATTTCCTTGCTGCACTGGGACCTCATCTAAGGGAACTTTAGAGCTCCTTATCGTTTTTCATTGTCCAGACACAGTTTCATTTCACTCACCCACACACACAGGGACACACATCAATACATTTATGAAGCTTAGGTATTTCTGTACATTTTCAAGAAAAATGATGTTCAGAAACCTCCCATTGATTTTTTGATAAATGGTTCATGCAGAAACTTGCTTGACAGCCAACAGGAATGAATAAGCTTATTCCAATAAAATCACCACCATGTCTGATTACAATATTTTTCAATGGCCAGTTTTGTGCAGAGAAAGAGATCCCTACAGGGAGGTCATTTGTCAGCCTAAGTCAGAGCTGTAATGTTACTCTGAAATAGCTTAGTGGAAGTTGTGTGAGAGTTTCTCTTTCTCTTTTCAGAAAAAAAAAAAAAAAGGTATAGAGAAAGTAGGGAAAAAATATGGAGAATCACAGCACGTGTATAAATCAGGCTAGAGCAGCCAAAGTGATTTCATGTAACTCCTGGTGCCAAGGCATTCATTTTGTGTTATAATGGGGCACTTATTTGGGAAAAGCATCTTTTACTTTCACATTTTCCTACATCTACATTTTCTTTAAATCTATTGCAACTTATTTTACCAGGGTCTGCTTCAGCACATTTTAATCATAAGATTATCAGATTCATATTTATCAGTGCAGTGGCTACAATAATATACACTCTGTCTCTAGGAATTAGTTTTGCTCTTAGCTCTTGCCATAATTATTTTTAACTAGACTATAATAATCCCTATGTCTGAAGCAGCTTCTGCACTAAATAGTTGTTTCAGTGGGATATGAAATTTAAATGGCAATAATTCTACTTGCTTTGCTCCATGGTTGTCAGCCAAATCAGATTTTTTTTTTTCCATAAAGTATGCATTTTTGTTGTCGTATTAACCATTTCAACACCAGTGTGAATCTGCTGCCCTCACTTATCAAGGCCTGACTTTGGTGCAGTGACTGGATGGAGAGTGAAGGAAAGCTTTTGCTTCAGTGTGTTTATAAATTCTGGCTAGTACAGGGAAGAGTACAAAGAAGAAGAATTGCTGCAGGTTCAGGGTAAAGATTGAAGGGGGAAGGATTTATCTTAGCGTCTCCTTGCAGTGATGTAGTCTGATACACAACTGGAACTAAAAACGTTTCATTGTCAGTTGAGAAAAAGATCAAACCAGTTTGGATATGTGGTCTGCTACCCTTACAGTTCTGGCAAGGCCATAATTTTTGGTGTCCTTTTGCTTCCTAAACACAGTGAAAATGTAATTCCTAGGAGTGCCCACCCTCCACCTCTTTGCTTCTGAGAAGGGTAGATATTGCGCATAAAATTTAAAGAAAAATGTTCCAAAAAAGCGTTCAGGTGTTGGGTGCTGCCACTTGTAATTCTTAGGTGGCTTCTTCCCACAGCAGAATGGTTGAAATTAGATGGTCTTTAAGGTCCCTTCCAAACAAAACTATTCTAGGACTCTGTGATTCCGCCCAGAGGAAATCCCAAGTGACTGAGCCCCCAAAACACTTGGTGGGGAGATGTCAGGAGAGAGCACAGGCTGGTCAGGCTGCTGAGCAGGGAAGCTGGGTGCAGGTAACCAAGGGTGCATGGCGCCAGGTCAGACCTCAAACCTCACCCTTCCTCAGACTTAGGCACCACTCAGACCATCAGGTTGTGCCCAGCACAGCCTGTCTCCATCAAGGCTCCTCTCCTTGGTCCTCTCCTTCAGTGCTGACAGAGAGGTTGCTGCAAATGGGAGTTGTAAGGTGGCTGAAAGAATCAAAGGCATCGGCAAAAGCAGGTTTAGTATAAAAGCACGACAAAATTCACTGTCAAGGTTCACTCTACCACTTACTCGATGGTTAAAGCACACAGAGAAAAAGCAAACAAAAATTTCAAATCAGTCAGTCCAAGCCCAAAATCAGCACAAAAAATTATTTGTGTGGAGTCTGGGTGGTGGGCAGAGAGGAGAAAAGTGTAAGGATAGGAAAAGACAAAGATAAAAAGTAATAAGGAAGATCCTCCCACTGAGGCACAGGGTTCAGAGAAGACACCCTGGCTGCACTGAGCTCACTTTAGGCCTAAAGATTTAACAGCACTTAACGTTACTTAATTGCTAGCTTAAGTTAGGTCATGCTAAGTTAAGCATTATAGAATAACAGTAACTCACTTTTCAGGCCTAACTTACAAATCTAAACTACCTAAGAATCTAGGAGAGCGACATTCCTCCATTTGCTGGGGCATATTCAGACCCTTGCTGCACATAGACCTAAAGAGTCAATACAAGTTTTACAGAGGTGAAAAACTGCCCTTATATTCAGTGACTGACTCACATCGGATGCGCTCTGCATCTTCTTGATGGATGAAGGGCCGAGGAGTGTGGGTATCAGCTCAGGATCTGGCATCACTCTTTGCCACTGCTCCAAGTATATCAGAGCTGAGAGTCTGCTGGCTCTGGAAGTGTCCCACTCCCAGGAAGATGCTGCTCACAGCTCACTGCTGTCCAAGGGAGCTCAAAGGTCCCTTGACTGCTGGTTACAGGGTCATAAGACAGTGGCTTTAATCACAATAATTTTTCACCGTGGCCACAACTCAGGTCAGTAACCTCCTTTGAGTTATTCCACTTTGATTGTTATTCAGGCTAGAAAAATAAGTTTCCAAGGCTGTTGGTTAAAAAGCAGGAGCTCGTTAGACAGCACAAGTCGCTGGGAGAAGATGATGTTTCTAATGATCTTGAGAGGAGCTAAGCCCAGGTGCTGTTCATCAAAGCCGAGGCCTAAAGAGCAGTTCTGGGATAACTGTGCAGCTCAAGAGCTCAGAGGGAGGAAAATGCACCACCACATCCTCGCCTTAACCAGATGTGCCCTAGAAGGAACATCCCTGCCCGTGGCAGAGGGGTTGGAGCTACGTTGTGGTTTAGCCTCAGAAGGCCACCAAGCACCTCTCAGCCACTCCCACGCTCCCCACAGTGGGATGGGAAGAGAATTGGAAGGGTGAAGGTGGTAAAACTCATGGGTGGAGACTGGGACGGTTTATTAGGCAAAGCAAAAGCTGTGTGTACAAACAAACAAAAGAAGGAATCCATTCCCCACTTCCCTGGGCAGGCAGGTGTTCAGACATCCCCGGGAAAGCCAGGCTCCATCACGTGTAGCAGTGACTTTGGAAGACAAACAGCAACACTCCAAACACCCCTGCCACTTCCTTCTCTCCCAGCTCTATATGCTGAGCAGGGCACCACATGGAATATCCCTGTGGTCAGTTGGGGTCAGCTGTCCTGGCTGTGTTCCCGCCTCGTGCACCCACAGCGCACTGGTCAGTGGGGAGGGTCAGCAGCAGAACAGCCCCTGACTCTGTGAGCACTGCCCAGCAGAACCAAAAATCCCCGTGCCAGCAACACCATTTCCAGAACAAATCCAAAAGACAGCCTCGCGCCAGCTTTTGTGATGAACACCAGCTCTACCCCGGCCAAACCCAGCACTGCCGAGGTGATCCTGAGGGTCCCTTCCAATCCAGACCATTCTATGATCCTGCGGAACGGGTGCGTCTCAGAACAGACTGGGTCAGTGCCATAAACTGATATTTGAATGTGAAAACTCCTCTTCCTTTGCCGTTGCCATGCTGCGGGCCACAGCATTTCCCAAGGAGGGTTCCCTCTCTGTTGGAGACTCACAGGCAGCTCCTTGTTTCAGGCCCTTGCAGCTGGTGGAGCAGTGCCTTGACACTGGGAACTGCAGCCTGCCAGAGGCACACTGCCCACGGGTCCCTGCTCTGCCTTCAGCTAAGCCACTCTGGACACAACACCAGGTTCTGATGTGAAGCAAAATGAATTTTAAGCTACTAAAGGGCAAAGTCAACAACATAGTTACTAGGTTGGGGAAGCGAATGCAAAGGAACGAGGCAATTACAATGCCTTATTAGCCAGCTGTACTTGGCTGGGGTTCCTGCCTCCACTCTGCTTGTTTGTTCAAGAGCTGACAGGATGGATTCGAGCTTGTTAGAGCCAGGACCAAGTTCCTGTAATGAGCCACATCCATCTGGCATCATCTGTCCCTTGTTGGAGCCTCCCACTCAGGACAGAGTCTGTCTTTAATGAACTGTTTTACTCACCAAGGCTTCTCTAAGTGTAAACATACCACAAGGGGATTGTCAATAACCTATGATCTTGATAGTTAATTTGATTACTGCTTGAATTTATGAGCCTTCTGCTGATGTAAATCTGTCTGATGTGGTATCAGCTGCTGATACAGAGACAGGTTTCAGAAATACAACTTCATACTGGGCTGCCCAGATAGTGTTGTCACTCTCTTAATCAGTAGATGTTGCATTAATACCATATAAATGCTGCTTCTAATGCACAGGTTGGTGAATATACATGGAATCATCTGAGCTTGTAAGGCTTTAAGTTATTAACTCTGCTAGTGCATCAGATTTATTAATAATCACATCACTTCAGGGATATCTAAAATTATAGATGAAATACTGGGGAACAAAGAGAAACAAGTAGAATGTGGGAAAGAGCAAGTACAACATAGTTTGTTACATGAGAAAATCTCAGAAAGGAAACAGTAAGTTTTTCAGATATTGTGAGTGGATGGAAAATTTGATAAAACTTTCATATTGGAAAAATATAACAGGCCTTTTTCAGCTTTTTGTGAACCAAGTAACAAAAAACCCCCAACAAACCAAACAAACTAAAAAGAAAATTAAGTTAGCCTGAAACACTTTCTTGAATACAAAAAGACATGTAGTTTCGTTTCTGAGTTATACAACCTTTTATTCACCCCATATTTTGTTCAACTTTCGGTAAAAGTAGTGGTTTAAAAGTCAAAAGCCTTGAATAGTGAAATTTATAAAAATGTTGACTGCAAAATTTTGGGACGTTCAAAATCATTATTTCATTGCTATGCTGACCTCTTCCAGGCAAATTTGATACCAGAAGTCATCTTAGTTGCATTGGGAAAGTCTTCTTCATTGGGAGGCTTTTCTCCTGCATCACACCTGGGAGAACACAATGCCCTGAGTGGCAGGTGAGACTGAAGAAGATGCTCAGCACCTGCAGCATAATTAAGGGTATTTGTCTGTTGCATCTTAATGATGTCCAACGTGGCCAACAGTAGGTTTCTTCAAGATATTTAGAGATAAGCTGTGTTTTCAGGATTTGGGCTTTAGAGCTGAGATTCCCAACAAATTTTGTTTTGTGCCATTTGTGTCAGTCTTGCCCAGGGCAACAGGGAATCTTTAATTACTATGTGTTCAGTCTTTAAGGCTTGGGATAAGTGGGAGTTTCCTTTTGCCTTTAGTGCAGCAGGACCTGGTGCAGCAGGACCAGGTCAGGATTTGATAAAACAAAGAGCAAGAGATAGCACCAGGCTTATTGAAAGAGTCTCACTTTTCTAAGGAACCTCAAATTCGCAGAGACTCCTGCTAGCAGCACATTTGTGTCTCATGGAATTGGAGAATATCCTCAGCAGGAAGGCACCTGCTAAGATCAGGGAGTTCAACTCGTGGCCCCGCACGAGACAACCCAACAATCCCACCATGTGCCTGAGAGTGTTGTCCAAATGCTTTTATAACTTTGCCAGGCCAATTCATCAATTCCTGGTCACGACTGTGTCATACCCCTTGTTCTGCACTGCCAGTCAAAATGTAGAGGTGTTTCTTTGCAGTGCAATAAACCAACTACATTTCCAAAATAAATGTTACTTCTTTCAGTGCATGTTTTCCCCACAAACGGCAAAATTGACAAGATAGGCTGTCCTCATTTACGCATTCACAAACTCCACAATGGCGTGCTGATTTTGCAGAGGAATTGATGCAGTGCTCCAGGCAGTGCAAGACTGGCAGCCCTGAAAAATGGAGTGCTTCAACCACTGCAGGACCTCAAGGCTGAGGCTTCTCAGGCTGGTTTTGCCTGAACCTCTCTTGGACTGCCTGGAGCTTTGTTTTTCCATGGTGTAGCCGTATCAGTAATTTTTCTAAAGACCAGATGGCTACACCTAATTTATTTTATTTTTGCTTGTCCTTGTGTAATACAACCAGAGTTTTTTTGTGTAGATAACTGTAACAAGCCATTATTCTCTGTAGAACGAAATGTTTTGGAGTGAGGTGGTGCCGTGGTGCAGAGGAATTGAGTCCTGGTGTGGTGGCAGAGCTCTTGAGAAGGGGGGATGTGGGATGTGAAGCAGAGGAGCAGTAAAGGGGTGACAGGCAGCACTGGAGAGCTTATGGCTATAAACAACTCATCACTGATCGGTTAAAAAAGTGCAGACCTGGTAAAGTCTTCTATTTAGGGGCAAAAAAGAGAAAAATAACAAGTGTATAACGTGAGAAAGTCCCCACGTATAGTGTAAATTTGGATGCAATGTGATTTACAGACTCGTGAAGAAAGACCAAAGTGTAAGGCACATTAACAGGCATAAGATAACCCCCAGGCAGATCCTAGAGCAAGGAAGGAGAAACTCCCACCCATCAGCAAGCTGCTCCAAATTAAGGCCTTGGGAGACTGACAACTTGCTGTGCTCCCTGCCGGACTGAGACCTCACCTTCAGGACCCCAGGAAGTGGCGAAAATATCAGCAAAGAGCTGGGAAAATGGTTAGAATCTAGAACAGTGTTTACAGTTTTAACTGTATTGTGATTATTGAGGTGTTGTGGTTTGGGTGTTTTTTTTTTTTTTGGGTTGTTTTTGGGGTTTTTAAAAAAATTATTTTGGTTTGGTTTGGCTTTTTTTTTCTCTTTTATTTTTTATTATTTTCCTTTTAATTACAGCACTTTGATTAGGCTATTGTGATTCCACTTATCCTGATGTTAAATTCTTGATTTTCCATATAATTGAATTCCTGGTTTTGGCCATTACAAAATTTCCAGTGTGATTTATCTTGGCTAGATCTGTAATCAGTGACATAATCTTGATTAGATTCTCACGTAACAATTGGGGTGTTTTCACAGAAAAGGTAAGTAAATCCTGCCCAATATGATAGACTTCAGATTTCTATGCATTTATAGTTACCACTAATTTTATTATAATTGAAACGTGAATGGAAATAGAATGAAAATAGTCAATTTACTTGTGGTGGAGGCTCTATTTCTCTTACACGTTTCTAGTTTACAGGCTGGTGTGTCTTTGTATTTATCACCTCCATTTCACTCAAGCGAACAGATCATTTGCTGCATTCTTTCTCTCTTTTCTTGCCCCTCCCAGTTAATCAGCAACACTGGAAGTGGGATAACTTCCCTTCAACCCTGGTTACTGTGGGTGGGAGATAGGGAGTGAAGGGTCATGAGATGGTGTAAAACAAGGGCGTGGTTCACACTGTGGCAAAGGCCAGGCCATGCAGATGCAAATTGTTTTCTGGAAAGAAGTTAAATAGTCAATAGAAATCCACTTTTCTTGGATTTCCCCATGACAAAGATGTTAAAATATAATCTGATGCTTATAGTTTTAAAATTTGTAACAACAAGCTCAACGGAAAGAAAAGCTAAGAACAAAAAAGGTGGGAACCGAAGACTGAAAAACCTTGGAAAAATTAGAGGAAGCCACCCTGAAAGCTCATCACCAAAAAAACCCCCAAACCAAACAGAGAGGTGGTTGTATTCCATGGTATGGGGTCTTATTAACTATAAAAACTTACAATTTTTGCTTAAAAGAATCAGAGAAAGGGGGAAAAAAAGAGGAGATCTCTTGGGGGTGGTGAAGAAAGGGTAACAGATGGAGGTGGAAGAAGCTGGAAAGCTCCCCAGTAGTTAAAACATTATAAAGTTCAGCTGTTTGTTGTTTTGCATAAGTTTGCTTTCTACTTGTAATTTATTTAACCTCCTTTTCAAAAATATTCACTAAATTAATTAGGGCCTCAGTAAGCACCATCAACTTTGGGTTCAAGTGAGTGGGAGAGAGATCATTGCTCCTTCTTCACAGAGTTCTTTACCAAATAGATGAGGTGTCTGAGAATGACCTGACAACTCTCCATATAGACGTGATCTGGACTTTTGCATTTCTATCTATGGAAATTTCTTTTTCTGGTATTCGTTTGAAAACTCTACACGCCAAAGTGGAATGCAGTTGGTTTTTAAAGGGGAATTTGTCGAGACTTAGGAACTTTGAAGGGGAACGCCCTCCTACAGATGGTGGGGATTTATGGCTGAGTGGTAGCAAATGAACACTTCCTTCTCAAATTTTTGCTTATATTCACAGATGAACAGAAGTTAACGGTAAAACTCTGGATATGAAGTTACAGTAATTTCTCCTTTACAGACTGTCTTTTCTGTTTGGTGCTTGATTATCTCTGAGCACTGCAGTGATGGGACCCCTCCCTGCCATTAATAACAGGAGGGAGCAGCTGGGAATCAGAATCAACATGAAATTGGGTGAGGGAGATACCTGGGGGGGTTGAAAGGAAGGAGTGGAAAGCATTTATGTGAGCAAATTGGCCTGCTTAGCCCATGGAGATTGTACCTGGGGAACTTGGAGGTTTTGTGAATTACTGTTTGCTTATAAACAAAATCAATTAAGGTGCATTAACCAATGGCAATAAACTTAAACAAAAAGTCCTGGGGAGACTTTCACCAGCTGGATTGTGTGCAGTGAGAAGTGGTGTCCTAACAGTGAGGGTAACGCCTGTGGCAGTGTACTGGTGCCATGGAAAAGTTTATTAAATTATGGCCTTTTTTCCCAAGAGAAATGTAATGTAAAGGTATAAAGTCACCAACCTTCGTTACTGCAGGCAAAAATTCATTGGTAATAAAAGTAAAAAATAAAATTGCAGTGCTTCTAAAGAACGCCCTTTCTGCCACAAAGAACCTCAAATCACTATCCTGAATAAAGGTAGCAAATTATAAAGTGTGTTTGCCTCAAAAATATCAAGGCAACACAAGGAGAGACACAGAGAGGAAGTAAACAAGAAAAAAAATGTTCAAAAAGGTTTATTCTAATACTGAGAAACTCTTCCCAATCCCAAAAGTTGCTGAACAGCATAACCTTGAGTGCAAGACTGAGGCAGAGCTGTGAAGTGTGAAGAAAGTTTTTCAAGTTGGCAATTTGCAGCAGCCCAACAAAACATACACCCAAAGCCTAGGTATGGTCTTGGTAGTGAAAAACACCCAGAACTTGTCAGTAAAAAGGGAAAATTGTTCCATAACCCTAAAGTCAGTGTGAAAATGGGAATATTTCAGGGTGAATATCTTATGAGTAATATTATATTTGAATGTGCAGAATGCCTGTACTGCTGTTGTTCCAGAAAGGAATTGGTCAAACCATTTTGCTGGAGTGTAGGTTTCGTGCTCCCAAATGCCCTGTTTAAAATCTGTACACAAGTTTCAGTATTACTTTTCTGCTTGTTGTAGTTTAACCCTGGAAGGCGACTCAGCCCCACTCAGGCACTTGACCACTCCCCAGTGTTGGGATGGGGGAGAGAACTGGAAGGCTACAAGTGAGAAAACTTTAGGGTTGAGAAAAGGAAGTTTAATAGAGAAAACAAAAGCCTCTACCCCAGCTCAAACCAACATGCTCTTGGTTAGGATATTCATTCTCCGTTTATATCTACTTTCTGCAAATATTCAGTGATTAATCATATTCCCTTTAATTTTGTAGGCTTCAAGTGCATTTTTGTTATCCCCAAAAGGAAAGTTAAACACTCTGTTATCCTCCTGGTAATCGTCCCTACAGGCCCAACTAAAGCTGACCTTACTTTTAACTATAAGTGACTTGAATTGCATTTGATGTTTCACATGAGCCCATGTGAATGCTCTGTAAAATGATGAAGAACCTGCTTCATAAGTTTCGAGGAGAAAAATCTTGATCTGGGCCAGGCATGAAAGTACTTATGGAACAGCAGCATCCCAAGCATTTCCTGGAGAATTCGGTCTTCAAGAAAGCACTAGCACATTTGTACTGAAGCTGTATGGACATATTTAATTCAAGCAGGGTTCAAAACCTACTCTTACCATCAGGCCTGATTTATCTGAGCAGGTTCCAGAAAGTTTTGTTTTGCCCTGCTTTGTAACAAAAAACAGACCCTGACAATTGAATATATAGAGAAATAAAGAAATGTGTTAAATTGGCTGTTACAGGAATAAGTATTTCTAAAAAGTGCCTCTAATCCACACACTGTGTAGACCAGCATTTTAAGCACAAAACCCTATCCTGAGTGCTGTACAAATCATTGTTTTACAGAATTTCAAACTTTTGCCCATCTTTTTGACACTTTTTAAAAATTTTGTATGCATATTTCTCTCACAAATCTTAAGTTCTTGTAATATCGGTTTAAATACTTCTTGCCAAGAGCAATGGATAAAAAGTGGACTATCACATTCAATGGCATTATTTATCCAATAAAGTGGCGAAAAGTTATTACATTCAACCATATATATTAGCACTAAAAGGAAGGGGTAAACATTATCACTCAAGGAAACAGTTCCCTTCCCTGGTATCTTCAAGCGAGGATTATCCTCTCCACAAAAAGGGGTTGTAATGCTGTGGTGAGACTGTACCCATACTCATTTCAGCATCCTCAGGGTGGTTGCATCTTCTGTGGCGCAGTGCCATCCTGTGGGCCCCCGGGCGAGCCAAGGCAGCCACGCGGATGTAACGCTGCAACCTCTTGCCAACGCTCTGCTCAAAAAATCCAGTCAGGTCCAGCCTGTCTCCAAAGGCCACTTCTGATGGACAGGCGCAATTTCGGTGGTATTTGTTCAAAGCTGGCGTGAGTGCTGACGTGCCCGTGGTCAGGGCACAGGTGACACACACGGGAGAGCCGGGGCTGGAGGCTGTGCTGTGGTTCATGCAGCGTTTTCCCTCACAACTCGTGATGAATCAGACCATGAGGAAGTCACATCCTAAGGCAGATTCAGCAGGTCTGTCTTTCCCATCTTCCTGAAACCTTTAAGTCCTTATTCAAATGCCTGTGAAATTACTCTGTTGTATAAAATTTCCTCATGTTGAAAGCATTTTGTCTGCCTCCAACAAAATTATCTTCTCTTTTAGAAAGGGCACATTTCCTGGCAAGGAGCTGTGTTGAGCACAACATTTTCCCCCCAGAGATGCAATCTAAATCCTTGCTTTTGATTTTTGGATGGGCCTGGAACAAGGGGTTCAGCTGGGCTTGGGAAGTTTTAAAAACAACTCTAGGAAAGGCAGGAAAACCCTTCTATTGCCTTGTGAGTTCATTCAAGGGTCTGGCTGGTATCAAGCGTGTGAGCTGAACACTGCGTGACCCCAGCTGCGTAAAGGCAGTTCATCTGATTTATACACATGCAAACATAATGCTGCTCAATGCAAAAGTGTTGAGTGAATGCTCTCTGGTGACCGTTTACGGAGGCAGAGTGTTAAAAGTGTTAATGTGATCAATAAAAAAGGAAAAGGCCTGGGAGTGGGACTCAATCTAAGCTGTCGAAGCTTTACAGAACATTGCCACTGGAATAAATATTTAGTAACTCTGCACTAAAGGTGCTATTCTTTTGACAGGATGAGTTTCATGCCTCACAGCACAAAAGTTATGAGATTTCAGTCAGTAATCAAATAACTAGATTTTTTTCATGGGAAAAAGACATGGCTTCTTTTCCCCTGACATACCAATGATTAAAAGAAACAGCCCCACCTTCAACCCCCTCTGCCCCCCACCCTTTCCAATTTTTGCAAAATGGAGAACAAGTGGGGAAAAAAAAGAAAAATTACAGAGAGAGAGAGGAAGACATGAAAAAATAGTAGAAAATGTGTCTTAACCACACTGTGGAAAACTAGAAATTGGTGCATGTGTGTGAGATGCCCCTACATGGCACTATTACAAGGTTTGAGTCTGGGGTTTAATTGTGGCTGCCTGAGCTTAAAAATGTTCCAGAGCTTATGATTAAGACCACAGAGAATGCACTGAGAGTTAGACATGAAAAGTATTTGGATATCTGGAGTCCATGATGACAGTTTCAGCAGGCAAATGTACCACAATTTTTCACTACCACAAGATTTCTGCATCACTTATGACATGGTGTTGTTTTGTAGATAATTTTTCGTTATTAACTCACTTTATAAATTCATTTTTAGACTCAACTCAGTCCGTTTTGCATAGGGCTTCCAGGTCTGACAGGGAGGTGGTGCAGAAGTTTGTGTCAATAACATATAAATAATAAAATTGTGGCAGGTTTCAGACGGGAAGCTGGAGATTTTGACAGCTGAGGGTTTTGGCAGGTAAGAGAGCCTTGGAGAAAGTGCATCCTGGCGAGGTGTTTCTGCTACAATGCAGCAATGAAATACCTTAATAATGTTGCCTCTTAAAATGCCTTCTATGCTGCTGGAGTCCTCCAGATGAGTGGTGCTGCACATGGACCTTGAAATGATGTTTCCATGACTGCTTCCGACTCACCAGCCTCTGGGGACTACACCACATCCACCAAAGGGTATTTTTATTTAAGTCGTAACATTTTCTTAACTGTGAAGGGCAAAATTGCAAGGACGTGTTTACCTGATAAGAAGGCACCTGTGTCAGATGAGTGGTTGGGATAATGCTGATGGAAGCCAGCAGCAGAGAGGGGCAGGGACAGAGGAACGTGCACTGGTGTGAAATAAATTAGTTGACATCAAGTGGCTCAGAACTGGAACAGGCTCTGGGAGAGGGAAGGAGTGATAAATTGGCATCTGAACGTCCTTGAATTCCCACAGTCATCTTCCTGTAGGTGGTGAGAGGATGCCTCAAAACACAGTGCAGAACAGACTCCTAAATAAATAGCAGAAGTAACTGTATTTTTAAGAATACATGGGCTGCAACTTTTAGCAAATTAGTTTGTTGTTCATCTAAACTAATTTTTTTTTTTAATTTCAGACATTTAATGTTAAGAAATACCTTAAAGTGCCTTGAATTTTTGTTACTGTTCAGTGCCTAGGAACAGCAGGGAGGATAACTAAACACACAAAACGTTTTGGACACGACGTGGGTTTGTTTTTGGTTTTTTTTTACTTTTCTAACAAAATTGAAAAGCTGTTATTTGAAAGGGAACAGAAAACCTCATTTTTTAAGTAAGTAATTTCTGAAAACATTTCTGTCAGCGGGATCTGGAGTCACCCCCAGCTGGCAGCCAGAACTGGGTTCTAGCACCACTCTCAGTGATGCAGCCGTTTTGCTGCTGCTCAGAAAAACACTTTTGACTCTCTCCAGTCAGGGTAATTAGATCGAGGCCAGCCTCAGGTGTGCTTGCTGTTACCTTTTCCTGTAAGCAAATATGCCTAAGAAAATGAAAACACTGAAGTGTACCTGTTCTTAGGTGAGGTCCCACTTGTACTCTGAGGTGCAACAAAGCATTTGTCACGTTGATGAATTCAGCACGCCTTGTACTTAAAAATTCTTCACTGATTCTTTTTGTTTTATGGTTTATCTCCACCAAACTTCAAGGAAGAATCACAGTTCCCAGAAAACCTCGGTGAGGTTTCATGTGTGTTCAACAACAAATATTTTTGGGGGTTTATTTTTCCTGTGCAATTTTTTCTCACTCACCAAGAGAAACCCCACAATATTATTTCAATATTTGTTTGTGCAGATATTGCCTTAGTTCCCAGGAGAAGAATTTCTAGTGAAATCTCCTAGTAGTGGAAATTGCTTCTTCATATGTCTTGGTACTTAATAAAAGTGTTGATTTATTCATTCCCACTTTTTAGCTTCTTAAATGCTCATGAGTCCTCCTTTTAAACGTACTGGAGATACTGGATTGGGGAGTGAAATCCACACACTTTCTCACCCTCTGTGGTCATTCTTACGACTGTTAGCTCAATTAACTTCATTTCAGCTGCTTTGTTTATGTGTTGGGTGTTTTTGTGTGTTTTTTGGTTTTGTTTTTTTGGGAGAGGAGGTGAGGGTGGTGAGTGTATTCCCCTGTAATAAAGGAAAACGTTATTGCATTCATGCCACTCAAAAAACTGCCTGCAGTTTTTTTTTTCTGATTGCTTATGTGGCTGTTGTGAGCGTGAGGGTTAACTGCAAAAGTAGAAAAATACCCCAAAATAATTTATTTACATAAAATATATCAAAATATCTCAGTTAAATGAATGGTCTCTTGTAGGAGAAACTATATATTAAGGTTATTTTTTAGTAGCTTAAAATACTTTTTTGTAGAGTTTCTTAATGCCATACAATTGATAGTTGGAAGGAAAAGGGCTTCTGCTTTCTTGCCTTTTCTTTTTTTGGCTTAGCTTAAAAATCCCAGCTGTCATACTAAGGTAAACACTACGAAATATATTTTAGAATGCAGTGCAAGTTTCTCTGTACTTTTACTATATTAACTTTTGTAGAGGTAAAATAAGAAAAAAAAAAAAAAAAGGCCTGCTCGGGACATAGTTAAATAGCTGGTAATTTGAAGAAAAAAAAAAAAAAAAGGGTAAAGACATATAGACAAGAAGAAAGCTTTTGAAAGCACAAAGTACTGGCCTCAGATTGCTCCCACTGAAAGTGCAGTTATTGACTTCAGTGGATTCAGAGTGATGCCAGCACTCATATAGCTCATATATTTTTATTTTTCAAGTCTGTTTTTCTTTGTGTGTTTGTTTGTTTGTTTTGGTGGTGTTTTTGTTTTTTCTTTTTAAATTTTGGTTAAGAACTAAAGTTTCCTGCTGTAATAAAGAAG
Organism: Atrichornis clamosus; assembly: GCA_013400975.1. Taxonomy (NCBI): domain Eukaryota; kingdom Metazoa; phylum Chordata; class Aves; order Passeriformes; family Menuridae; genus Atrichornis; species Atrichornis clamosus. Next base: position 50,927 of record WBMZ01002124.1, read on the forward strand.
CATAAAATTAAATTTGAAAATCAAGTTGATTTGGTGAACTGTGAGATGCTACAGCTAAAACCTGGCATGTCCTTCATGTACTGTGTGCTTCAAATTCTGCTGCATGAGGTGGGGAGACAACCTGGTCATTTCACTCTATAGTTCATAAAAAGGAATTATTTACAAGCCAAGTGTGTTTCTTTTGGTTGACTGCACTTAAGCCTTTTCTGTAAGGATCTCCCTAACTTTATCACAGAAGTCATACAGGGCAAATTCTGTCTGAGTCAAAAAAATTTGGTATTTTGCAACTTTAAAACAGAGATAAAGCAGAGCACTTTGGAATAATTCATGAGCAAGTAGAAGTGCCATGTCCTGCTTTTAAAATGGTGTATATTTCAAAGATTAAATCTCACAAAGCTCAGAGGAACTTCTAACCATTCACGGCTACGAGAAACTTTCATTCACGGCTATGAAAAACTTTCAACCACAGCTTTCCAAGGGCTTAAAATTCTGGTTTGTTTTTCAAAAACGATGTGGCAAACCCCACATTTGGAACCCTTATTTCATTCATATTGTGGTACTGCCTTGCCAATTGGCCATCCTTGATGGCTCATGTGTTTCTGGGCAGAGCTAAGAGCAGGTTGGACACCCTTAATTACACACATTTATTATTTACACTCCAGTCAGTGTTTCAGAAGCCCACAGAAATATCCTGAATATACATATTTGTAAAAGAATTTCTATATTTCCTAGTAATAAAAACATTTGTAAAAACATTTCTCTGTTTCCTAGTAGTGAAATGCTATCCATTTATCACAAACCCTTTCTTCTTATTATAGTTGTCTATTGTCCTCTCTCACCAACATAATATTCTTTTGCAGTATGCTTATGAGTCCTTCACTTCCAAAGCAATTCTTTTCACTTGTTTAATATACAAACTGTCATCAAACCTTTTTTAAGCCTTCATTTAAACTTCATTTAGCAGCAAACCCATTCATACTGCGCTTTCCAGACTTTATATTTCATGTTGTAATTATCTGAACCTTTTCCAAACTATTCAATAATTTTTCCCAATCATATCTTTTTTTTTTTTTTTTTGCAGTGAGGCTGATCTCAACACATAGTCACACACAGAGCTAAAAAACATTTTCTTCCTTGGTTATTCCTGAGACTGGGCACTGTTTGCCCCTCTGGGCTCTGGGAATAATGGCTGTAGCTGTGCTCTGCAGGTAAAGCAATCCACAGGTCTGCTGCAGGGTCACTTTGCTGCTGGAGACAGTTTCCTGCCTTTTGGAAGAGACAGAATGCACATTGTGTAAAACACCAGGTGATCCAAATTCATCGGGACATTATTTGCTGCTGCACAATTGCTCTTGCTTGTTCCGATATCAGCGTTGTTATCTTTTCTTTTCTTTCTTTTTATTATTTTTTTTTTTCCCTTTCACAAGCATTGCTGGAGATGCTGGGAGCATTTTGTAGCGTCATCTTTCCCTGGTGCTTCTTTCCGTGGTCCTTATTGATCAGTGAGCCGGATCCCCTGCCCCACCACACTCCTACTGATGAGCCAACACGCGCCTCCCTCCAGCCACATTTTATCCTCCCAGGGGATGAATCAACAGTTTTATTTCAAAAGTGATTGCTGAGATCCGTCATTAATCTGTGGAACTATCTTAGTACCGGACTGGATTTTTATCATACTGCTGCCCATTGCTATACAGCAAATTCCTTAGTGGTGTTGAAGGATATTGACTCAGCCCCACCTTGGTCAGCTTGATTGTCCATATGAGAAACTAGATTTTACTAAATCTGCTTGCTAGAAATGAAAGTTATCCTTAACTACACTACTGTTCTTTCAGTTTCTACCCACAACTTTACACTGTGTCAATCTCCCTGTTTTTTTGCCTTGGAATGGTCAATTATGATCTCCTTGGAGAATAATCATGCCTTTTCACCAAATGTGTGCTTTATTTGTCTAAAGTCACACAGACCTTCATAAAGGACAGGTCATAATCTGAAGTTTTATATTATCTGATTTTTAAAATCTAAAATTAATGTAATATTAATGCCTGCTTAATGTACTATTCATTAATACAAATGAATTTTCATTATGCATTAATTTAATTATTGCCTCAGGAAGTCCTAGCTGATACTTCTATGCCTAGAGGGGGCATAATTATATTTAATTCAAACTTTACCCCCCCACAGTTGGACTTACAGAACATTCTGCACAACTTCTCTAAGATGCAACTCTGTGCAAGATGCACATCCTGTGAAAATCCTTAACACCCAGAGCGGCTGAGATGACTGCAGGAATGGGCTGGAAAACCACACTAGTTCCCATCCAGCACCAACAGGGTGATCCTTAAACCTTGGAAAAATGCCCCATAATGCAAAATTATCTCCTTTATTTCTGTAGGAGAATGGAGTCAGCTGGTAAAACCCTGGCAGCTTTGTTTCTTATAGAATCATAAAATCACAGAGTGGTTTGGGTTGGAAGGGGCCTTGAAGAACATCTCATTCCAACTCCCCTGCTGCTCTTTCTGGTTTTCCCTTTACTTAAGGAAAAAAAAAGTAATTAGAATTCATTTTTGCTAAGGGTGGCTGCAAAATGGAACGTACTTATGCCTTCAAGCAACCTTTTAGCGTCACGCTCCCTGCTTTGTTATCAAGTCCTAATAAAAATCTCTGTTGATAACTCAAAATTGCTATTGCACATTTTGATTATTGTAATTAGTATAACATAAGTCATGTATTTTTATTCAATGGCCCCACATAAGTGAAGGGGATCTTTTCTTCCTTGAGTAAAAAATATTAAATTTGTTTAATAAGGGGCAGCTTTTCTTCCTAAGGATTTTGAGTGCTCCATGGAGCATCTGAAAATGAAGGATATTCTGTGCACACGAGTTGAGTGGAATCCAATCCCGTGCCGTTGACCACTGAAAAACTGAGGCATTTGTCAGCCCTGAAATTTGTTTTCAGAGGATGCATGTTGTGAATATGGCATTAGCTACTCCACGTGCTTATAAATAATTGCATCTTGTGTATCTTGTTTCATCAGAAAATAGACTGAAATCTGTATCCCCTGGTTTGGGCTTAGGCATTTAAAATTGTATCTTTTACATCCCTTCAGCCTGAAAACTTTACATTTCTAGCCAAAGCGAAACAGATAACATAGAAGGTTGAGGAGGAGAAAGTAGCAGCCAAAAATATCTATAAATATTTAAAATTCCTTGTTACAAAATATTTTTTTTCTCTAGTGTTTTATCAGAACCCAAATACAGCAAGACAAATTATTATTCCCAAGTGAAATATTCCATCAGAAATATTCCACAATACATTTTCTTACGTGCATACACACACACACTTTTTATAGTCTAAGATTTCACTAGTGACCTGTTAAGGCTTTTTTTTTTTTTTCCCCACAGTTGATTTTAGCAGGATTTAACATGATGTCGTGCAATTGCTGACTTTGTAGGAGGCAAATGTTCTATAAAAAAGTGGTAAAGCCTGGCATAAACGAGAGGTGTAATGGATTGTGTCCTGGGCAACTTTCTGTGGCAAACAAATTTGCGAAGGACAAGGTATCTGGGGAAAACACGACTTCAACAGAACAGCATTGTTAATCAGATTTATGTGCACAAGTTAATCATGGTGCTATGCTTGTGCTGATTGCAAAATTCTGGCATGTCAGGAAGCGGAAGCCTCACGGGGCTGGTCGAGGCCATGAAGGATCTCACAGAGAACCAGAGCGAGTAGGAAAGGCAGAACTTCCCCCGCTGAAGAATTCCCTGTCCCCTTTGTGCTCCTCTTGGGGTGTCCTCCTGCGCGGGCATCGTGCTGGTGCCACAGGTGCCACTTCACCTGTCCCTCTTGCAGGTCCTCTCCCACAAGTCTCCCCATCAGCAATTATCCTCAAGGAAACAAGGATTCTCTGTCAGCACAACAGCTTGGACGACTGCTGAAAGCTCTCTGAGTTTCCAAGGATCCCACACCGGTCGCGGTCTTTGCGGGTGCTCCATCCCCTGCCAGCCTCCCCGTGAGGTTGTGTAAAACCCTGCTTCGTTAGCATTTATCACTTCTGCTGGTGCCTCGCGTGCTGGCTGAACTCAGAAGTGGTCTCTGCACACGGGAGGCTCCAGGATGCTGTTATGAACAGCACTTCCATCGTGGTTTACAGCTGTGCTCCTCCAGGAGTCACCAGGACGACAAAAGCGTTGCTTTTCACAGCTACTGTGTTACTAACATTGATAAAGAAAGAGCTGAAATTCTGAAAAACCCTGAATTGTCGGGACACTGCAGTTGTCTGAGCAAGGACCACTAGTAATGTCAGATTTCCAGTCCTTTTGCTGTTAGCTGCCATGAGAATAATAGTGAACTCATTGGTTTTGGAGGAGAATGCAAACAAGGGAAATCAAGTTTAAGATGAGATATTACAATTATGCTTCTTTTTATCTTTCAATTTTCTTTGCATAGGTATTGGAAGATATTTTAAAAGTCATCTTTTAACTGCTATTATTTTGGTCCATTTCATAATACATATTGAAGCTTAAATTTCATCATTTTATTCCTTCTATTCTGTCATCCCATCGAAGCGATGTAGTATAAATCACAGACTAATGTGAAATGAACTAATAAATTGGTACATAATAGGCAATTTCTTTGTATCTGCTGAAGTATTTCACATGCGCTAATAAATACATTATACTGAGTATCTGTGACTTTTGAAGAATGCAAATTCAGGAATCTATACTTCTGGAGAAGTTTAAACACTTGACTTTCAGTGTTCTGAGAAGACAAGAGAGTTTGGGCCTGGATTCTTTTGTTTGTTCTGCATTTGTTTTTCTGGTGATAAAAACATGGTTACCTGCAGCCTTGGGAGTCATCTGGGGAAAGATGCTCCAGCTAAGCACCACAGAAAATAATCTTTTTATGATGACCTTGTGTCACTGCAAGTACAAAACCGTCTTCACAGCTGAATGCTCCAGCCCTGGGGATTACTAATGATGGAAAGTAATAGCTTTTAAACTTCTGGTCACCTGAGCTGCGTGTCACATACAAGTATTCCCTTTGGAATTTTAAAAATGTATTCGTGCGGTATCTCTCAGGATGCTTTCAGAACTGCAGTATCACCTCGGTGATAAATTCGCACGAATTTCGGGCACGCTGCAGTCAGGCACAGTTAGGGATGAAGCACCTCCAGGGGGCTGAGGGGCTCAGAACGGCACGAGGCAGCTACCTGGGAAACACTGGCCACTCTCTGTCGTGGGGGTGTCCAGTCCAGTCAGCAAAACACTCCTTGGAAATGCTTGGAGAAACAAATCAACAAAACAAATAAATAAATGTAAGAGTTCCTCCTTTGTTTCTAATCAGAGATACGGATAAAAAGAGTCACTTGCACAATGAATAAAAGAAGCCCAAAGACTTACAGGCTTAAAAAACAAGGCATATCTGTTGTGACCTTCAGCTCATTTCTCTCTTTCTGCACATCTGCTCCCTGCTGAGCACTGCCCTGTGCCCTGGCCAGCCCAGGTATGAGATGTCAAGCCCTGAAGGTGCCAGGTATTATTTCCTTTGAAAGGTTATAAATCACCTCACTCCACATGCAGGAAGACAGTCACAATTTTATGGATATCTCTGATTTGTTTGGAAATCTAAAGGTAGTTATTAACACCAGACCCAGTGAAAACCTGCAGCAGAGAATCTGTGCTTTGCCAGAGGTGTTTATACAACCAAGAATGGCTTGAGTTGGAGCCCTACAGCCCATCCAGTGCCACTCCTGCCATGGGCAGGGACACCTCCCACTGGGTGCTCCAAGCCCCGTCCAGCCTGGCCTTGGACACTGCCAGGGATCCAGGGGCAGCCACAGCTGCTCTGGGCACCCTGTGCCAGGGCCTCCCCACCCTCACAGGGAAGGATTTCTCCCTAATAACCAACCTAAATCTATCTTCTTTCAGCTTATGTTGTAACCATGTCTGCAGTTGCAGTGTGGGTGAGCCTGAGGTGGAGTGTACAGCTAAGTGGTTGCACTGCAAGATAGCTACCTGATATTAAATGTGAATTACTTCATGTCTTCAGTCTTTAAGAAAAGGAAATGAAGTACTTTCACTTGACTTATTTTGTTATTTTTAGCTATTTTTGAAATTTATCAAGACAGTGTTTATTTTTAATCTCTAGCTGGGAGTGCATGATTATTCACAGATGAACAACTGGCATGAAAATAACGCAGAAAACATGTGCATTAACCAGTACAGGATTCAATAATACAAAGAAGTGTATAGTATGGTTGTATGTAAAGATTTTAGTGAAGCATTTCATATAATGGCTCATAAAACTTGCCCTGAAATATATAATTCAGGTCAATTGGGAAAAGCATGAAGAGAAAATTACCAGAAGATCATTAGAAAGTGCCATGATAAACAGTAATGTGCCAGGGTGCTGGAAGGTTGCTGTTGGGATATCAAAAGGATTAACACCTCCTGTCAGACACACAAAGCCACGCTCTGTGCTCTCTTACAAGCTTCTATGCAATTTCTTTTTCCCTATCTTTATACCGCAAAAGTTTCTGTGATGAAGAGCACTGAAAGCCCCTCCCAGTGGCTGAAGGGTGCTGCCCAAAGAAGGTAAACCTTTGGGCTTATCAGTGATTTATCAATAGACCTGGCTTCACGTTTATTTTCTCTCTCAAGCTGCTCCTGTCTGTCAAGAACAGGATTTTGACAGCAATTAGCACAGTGCCATCAGTGAAGACTACCCTCTCCTTTGTAATATTGAAGTCTTGTCTTTGGCTCTGACAATAAAGCTAAAAATAATCATCTGCTTCTAACAAAACCCATCTCATGGGATTACCTGTGAAAAGAGAGCAGGTACACTCTGCTGGTTCCTTCATGAGTAAAACAAGAAGTCACCGCAGTTGGCAAGTGACAATTTTTTGAAAGTTTTAAAATGTCTCTACGGCTGCTTCTGTCTGAAAGGACTGATTATTCACTACTGCAGATTTTATAATTTTTTCTCAGGCTGAGACAGTTTAATTTTATCTGTTGGGAAAAGTGATGAAAAGAAAAACAACCCACCTACTGGAACCAGCAGAAGCACTCAGAGGCTGATGGAACATAAAACAGTGTGTATGGTCAGGTGGCTTAATGATAGAGTTTCTTTATTTCATGATAATTAGTGTCACTTGCATGAAAGCTCATCCCTAAAATATATGGATTTACTCAGTGATGATCTGCTTCAGTGGTACCCTTAGGGACAGCTGTGAGTAATAACAAAGGAAAGAGAGGTTTGAGCTGGATGGATGTTAAGACAGATGGACAGACAGGTGATTTACATGAGGCGCAGTCCTACTAATTAAAGGAGAAGTTACAAAAAAATAGATAGTGAATCATTTCTAATGTTGTGTGACTGACATCAAAACCGAGTCTCTCTCCACTGCAGTAACTGTGCTGCTGGTGAGATCATTACCTTTATGATCCAATGTTCACTTCTCTTTCCATCTAGGATTTCTTATGTAACCGGTTTTGTTAATCCCAGTTTTTCTTCTGTCCTCATTGCCAGGAATTAGGAAGGGATCTGCACACCCAAGAATAATTTTACTGAAGTAGGGTTATTTCTCATCATCTGAGGAGCTGTCAGCGCGATTCCTTAGATTTGCTGCACCCTGATATTCAAGTTGAAGAAAATACTCAAAGCCAGCAGTATTTTATTTTTGTGGTTCAACAGGGTGATAGAGGAGCTTTACACCGATTCTTTACACACAGATTCTATGCTGACCTGCTACTGAAACTACTAACAAAATCTGCAGTGGAAAATACTTTTAATTTAAGCAGCTGGACAAAGGGCAAAGAAGATGTTTCACTGCCACCAAGAGCAGGGACACAGTGCTATTTGTAGGACACGAGTGCTGTTAAAATGTCCAGGTTTTCAGTTCATCCTTTGCCATCGTAAGATGAAAAGGGTTTTACAGAAAAGCACACAAATTTTACAGCATTGTTAGTGAGGCAGTTAAGCACTGCAGTAGGTTTGCAGGAAGTCAGCAGCATGGCACAATCACAGGGTTCCAGCCGGGCAGTGAACCTGTGGGCAAACACCCACGAGGCCTTTCACCTCCTCCAGCCCTCCTCTGTACCTGGAAAAAAAGTGATTCCTCCTGTTATGATGAACCCCAGCAGAAAATAGAAGCCATCCTGCTAATCCTTTCCAGCCTTGAATGACTTAACACCAAATTGAAGTAAATTCAGTTTGTAATTGCAACTGCTTTGTGCATGCAGGACCCTTTCTCTTATTGCTCTGGTTAAATACACGCTGACATTTTTGTGTCTCATGCAGCATGCAGGGAAAAAAAAATACTGAAAGAAAGATCCTCCCTTTGATAATTAAAAATAAAATCATGTGAAAGACAATATGAAGATGCAGATGACATGTAAACTAAGGAAACGAATGACCCAGAGAGCCATTTCTTTTATTCCTCTTAGACTTTCTGATCTTCTCTAGAATAATTTAGTGTTAAAACCATATCTCTAATGATTCCATATACATGCTATCGTATCTATATAATTACTATTGTTCAACATCCCACTGTATTGGAATTCCAGCATTTCCCTCACCCCCTTTATTTTTCTCTTCCTCTACTTGCCTGTAGACCTAAATTGCATACTTATCTCCCCAAAAGGCTTTAAAAGCATAATATATTCATGTAAAAGGAGATCATAGTGACAACTGAAAGGATCTCTTGAATTGCATCTCTTCTGGTAGTCTTGCTCAAGCTGTGCTGCATTATTTCTTTGTCAAAGAGTAAGGGGTGTCATCGTGTGTCCTCTGAGCTCCTAGTCTTCAGGGCCGTGGAACATAAAGCAGAGTGAACTCTGATACCATGAAGATTTCAAGATAAACTTATTTAGCAATTATCCTCAGCATTTTGTGGGAAAGATCAAGCAAAACTAATGAATTTTCCAAATCAGAAACTCAATCTCACTGAAACAAAAGCAAGCAAAGAGAAGCCTGCCTTTATTCTCCCCAGTACCATCCACACGGCCATTTTCCATCTTAGATGTTTGTCAAAAATGAACAACTCTTGATTTTAATAGAAATATTTTATTAAGGAGTAAATTAAGTAAAATAAGGTAATTTTGTTTAATCAAAAAAAACCTCTAGGAAAGCCAAAAAAACCTCCGGGTACACAGGGATTGGAGACCGTGTAGGCCGGACCAGCTCAAGGTTCCCAATGTAGAGAGCCTGCGACGCCAGGGTGACTTTAGCTAATCTAAAGTCAAATAGTTTAAATTATCTCTTGGAAGAGGTTGAGGGCGGACATCCACTGCCAGGCTTCCCCCACAGCTAATCTGTGGAAAATGGCGACGCCTCTCTGGTGTCCTGAGGTTTTATTGTGTCCTGGCTCCGCTCACACTGCCCACAGCCCCGCCTCCATGGCCTGGGATGATTGGTTCTCTCCTGAGGTGATGTCATCTCAGTCCGCCAATGATGGGGCACTTGTCCAGGGGATGATGTCATCGGCTCAAAAGGCGGGAAAGTTCCTCATTAAAATTCCAGGTTTCCATGGATCCGAGTTGTAGGGCACAGGGGGGGTTACCAAAAATAGCTCCCTGTCAGCCAAGAGTCCTGCTTTCTGACAAGGTTTTAAACCTTAGGGGACATCCAGGTACATTAAAACACTTGAGAAAAACATTTCATTTGATTACAAAATACCTTAAGAACCTTTTAAAAACAGGGTAATAATAGATGAACAGGAATATGAGGTAAAACAGGAACATTTCAAAGGTTAATAGGAAACCCAACAGGTGGTTCTTTAGGCTAAAAAGGGTTTAAACTTTGTGAAACACTTCTGAATTCATTAATTAGACAAATAACCTCAAAACTTAGGTTGATAATTTGGATATGGAACAATTAACAATTAACACTTGACAAACAAATTAAAATCACTTGACATGCAAGGGCCAATTACTTGTTATATATATAACAATGTTCTTGTCAAGAAAAGGGAAATATTAGAAGGTTTCCTGGCTGATCTCATCATAGCATCAAAGTGGTGCAGCTGAAGCCAGTTCAGGTGACCCTGATGTAAAACTGGTCCAAGTTAAGGGACTCTCAAAACCGACACTTTTAAATCACTGGAAGAAGCTCCCTTTTCCCTACGCCAGTGCCAGCGGCTCTGCACTGCTACCGTGGCACTTGGACAGGCACACACCAGCCTCCCACGGCTCTCACAGCAGCTCAGTCACAACACCACGTTTCTTTCCGGCCTGCAGAGGTTCCTGCATTTTGATATTTCAATCCTGATATTTTCAGGACTGCAGGCGCGGCTGGAAGCTTGCAGCCGCACGGGCAGCAGGTGTGTGTGTGTCAGGACCCTGCGTTACGCGTGAGGGTCGCTGCTTTTGCCCGTGCTGGAGAAGCCCCCTGCACCCCAGTGGTGGTTTGTCACCGGGCCCAGCGCGGCCGTGCTGTCAGCGGCCTGACAATTTGCCTCCCCAGGCTGTCGTTCCCAGGCCTCTGTGCTAACCCACGGCGTGTGATAAGGCAGAGGTGGCGAATTTAGATGTTGGTATGGGTATTTCTGAAGGAAGGTCTTGCAAAGTACAAACATGCTTGTTTTGCAGGACTAACCTTGAGCTGCTCAGTTTTTTGTGCAGCCTGTTTGGACAAGATTTATAGTCTCACCGTTTATGGGTGGCTCTATTTGGGAAGTACTGTGTGTGTAAAGTGCATTTAAGCCATATATTTGAAAAACTTCCATTACTTAGGAAAACTCTGAGAGTGGAATTACATTGTCTGAAGCAGGTAAGTTGGCCAGAGTCATCAATTAAACCTTTGCCTGCTTAATATTTTTCAATGAAAGGGTTTTATAGTTGTGACACGTATCTCTCAGTCCAAACTCTTTCTAAATTTAGAATCCACAGATCTCTCAGGCAACTGTGGTGTTCAATGAACTGGTAACTGTTTTGATTGGCCTTTTGACTTCACAACCTATTCACTCCCTTTCCTTGATGAAATTTGATTTTGTGCTAAACATTTTTTTTTAAACACTCATTTTCATACGGGGTTGCATGTGTTTGAAATGGCCTGGCTCAAGTCTCTATCATATTACTTAAATCGCGTTATAACACACACTGAATTAAAGGTCTCCTACACATTTATTCGATGACTTGAGGTTTTGAGCAGGCAGTTGTCCATTGTTGTGCTTCCTGAGTCAGCGCGGCTCCGAAGGAGCCACTAAGTTAATTTATGCTTTTAATCCCACAGTGCTCGTTCAGTCCGGCAGCTGTGGAGAGGGTCAGCGGAGGTAACGCTGAGTTTCTTAAGCTACAGGAGTTCTGAGAAAGCCTGGGTCACTCTAATTACTTACTGCCAGTCCAAGCTGAGCATAGGAAGCTTGTGCTTCGGAGGGCCCGGCAGCTCCAGCGCCTGGGGAGAATGAAACACACTCTGCGTGTCCTGCACTCAGAGGGATGCAGTGGCAGTCACCTGGGGTGTAGCTGGATTTGCCTTTGAATGAAATGCTCTGAAGCGAAGCAGCTAAACTGCCTTTCATCAATAACTGCCCCTGCTGCGTAAATCAACCACCAAGCGGGTGCACAGCACGTTTGTGACACTTCCCTTACCACGGGGAGCCCTTGGCAAAGCAAAGGAGCTGCCTGCCCTGTGCGCGTCGAGTTCCCACCTTCCCCGCGTAGTGGCATTTCTGTTCTGCCCCAAACCAACCCAGGAGGTGGGAACCACGGCACAGAAGATCTTCAGTTTTGGTTGCATGCACTGCGCCCTGCAGCTGCAGCTTCTCCTGCTCTCGTGGCCCAACCAGTCCGGGTGCTGGGAGCGTCTTCCCAAAGAACAGCCCACCGTTTAGTTTGCTGAATAGATCCCTATTTTTCTGAGAGTCCCACAGCCTTCACGACTTGCCCGTTTCATAACAGCTGAGCTTCTGGCCCTGCCTCCCCTGGAGTTTATTCTTGTGTTTGTGAAAGTGTGACTGTGCATGAAAATGTTAAGCAAATGGTGCTAGACGTTTTCTACACTTTGAAGGGAAATGTTTTCATCCAGCCATGTGGGAATTCTTCAATATTTAATTTAAAAAAAAAGTGTATAGTGTTTGAAATAATGAAGATTAACACATGCTGACAGTTTCTGGGTTAAGATTCTCCTCTGAGGAGGTTTGTTTCTTGTGACTTCAGAACAATAAATTGTGTAAAGATGGTAAATAGTCAAAACTAAAATATGCACACCATTATTATTTTGGTAGAGCTTGAATTTACTGAAATGGAGTAGCACTTGGTTATATTAAAAGCATATTTGAAATGAGTGGAAAAGTGTTCACATACTTCCTCTAAAGGAATCCTCAGTTATTTTAGATGAAATATCCAGAATCAGACACTTCTGAAAATATTTGTGATTAAGAATTCTGATTAGAAGTGTAAAATAATACTGAACTTTTTTTCCCCCCTGGTTTCTCTTATTAATGATGTAGAACTTCACCTTTAGAAATAAACCTTGAGAAGATCCTAGCTTTTAAGTACTTTTCATGATGCACGGGCTATTTCTTTATTTCTTTTTTTTTTTTCCAAATAATGAGCATAATTTTATGAGATGCATTTCACATATCTTATAAAGCACAAAATACTGCCTCAGTTAGAGACTTGTGCTACAAAAAGACTAAAGTGTTCAGCATTCATTGTCTTCCTTCAGGCTGTGAGGATAAGGCATAACCTCTCTCCTGATGGTAATTGTTTGCTGCATTTATCACATTCATTTTCCCTCACTCTCAAAATATGGCTGCAGAAGGATGGAAGAATAGGAATGGTTTCAGAAAGAGGGACTGAGTAAGCCTTATCCTCAAATATTAGACAGCATTCCACAAAACTGGAAGAGTCATCCTCTGAATTAATAGTGTTGGCTGCCTGCATAATATTTGTCTAGAAAATGCTGCACTTCATGAATTTAAAACTACATCACTGAAAAGAAAAGGAAGATGTGAATTAGATCCATGTTTAATTTTTTATTAATACATTTACACAATGCCTCATTTCTAGGCAATATTCTCAGAAAAGTATGGTTATAGAATCCCAGAAAGGATTGGATTGGAAGGGGATCTTCAAAATTATCTCAGTCCCACCCTTCCAGGGACACCTTCCGCTATCCCAGGTGGCTCCAAGCCCCATCCAACCTGGCCTTGGACAGTTCCAGGGATCCAGGGGCAGCCACAGCTGCTCTGGGCACCCTGTGCCAGGGCCTGCCCACCCTCACAGGGAACAATTCCTGCCCAATATCCCATCTAAATCTACTCACCTTCAGCTTGAGGCAAATTCCCCCTTATCCAGTCATGGCATGCCCATCTGAAAAATCACTCTCCAGCACCCTTTTAGGTACAGGAAGGCTGCTATAAGGTGATATCTAGTAGTTCCACTTCCTCACTTACCACTTAATTTGGATTAAGGTCCACAAACACTTTTTTGGGGACCACAAAGCATTAAAACCCTTCAGCACGTGCTGAATTTGAGATGCAAGCTGATGGAATCAGAACAGAAGACAAACTGGCACGAAACAGACCATTGTACCCAGAGGTGAACACGGAGCTGATGGCACTGCAGAGGCTGGAGGGAAAAACCTGTTTGTCTCCGGGGGACTCCTAGCTCTGGCAAAAATCATGGTCTAAATAATGTACAAGCAGGGAAAGGCTGCATAATGTTGTCTTTGAGTTTAATGGTGAAGTCCGAGCATAAGGGACACCCAGAGATGCACGAAATACACGTTTTTCAGGTATGTTTCAGAATCTGAAGGGTTTCAGATGATGAGAGGCACTCTTCGCTCATGTGTGTGTGTGTCAGAGCCAGGCGGGTGCCACAGGGCAGTGGAGGAATAATCCTCCTCTGGCGGGCTGGATCCTGCTCACAGCTCCTCCGACACCAGGAGACCGATTCTGCAGTGATGTCGTGGTTTGCCTTTGGGTTTCTCTGCCCTCTGCGGAGAAAAGGGGCAGATTTCCCTCTTCCCTCTGCCATGGCCATTGAGGAGGCTTGGGATGGGGGTTCTGACAGTGCCTCCATCCTCCCTGCTCTCTGTCAGGTCAGCCACACACCTACATGTCCTGTACCACAGGTGGTGGCCACGACAAGGGCGTGCCAGAGTGCAAAAGGCACCATCAAAGCTTCAGGGACACGGATAAAAACCCTTGCAAAGTTTGTGCTTGGTTACTACCTTCCCTAAGAGCAGCTTGTGGCACATCCTCTCTGGCTTGCAGATGAATCTGATGCTTTTCTTTGTGTCTTACGTTCTCACCTTTTATCTACTGCCTGCTTTTTAAGTGTTCACATTGCAAAACCGAGCAGTGTTTTCTAGGTAAATAAGCAAAGCAACGCGGAACGTATCAGCAAGTACTGATTTTTCGTTATACTGAGAATTAACTCTTTGGTCTTTGTTCCACTGTCGGCTGCAAGGAATAATTAACATCGGACAAAGAACGAGTGCCACTGCAAGGAGCAGCACAGCTGAGATCTCTAGTCTCATTTGCAATTACGCCTGGAGCTAACAGGATCGCGCAGCAGGCTGAGATCCCGCATAATTAGTTGAGAGACCCCAGTGAAACAGGAACAGAAGAAAGGTCGCGGAGAAGAGGCAGGAAAGACGCCAGCGTCTGCTGCTGCCTCCTGCGGCCGGGGCAGCGGTCCCGGGCAGCCCTGAGCACCCGCCCGCGGCCACAGCTGGTCACATCTGCACGCACCTCTGCGCCCCGAGGAGCGCAGGGAAGAGGCGCCTCTCGCCGCCCTGTCCCTCCTGCTGCCACAAACACCGCTCAGAATTCCGGCTTGCAGCTTCAGACACTTTCCTCTCCCTCCTTCCCTCGCCTACCCCCACCGCCCCTTAACGTCAGTTTAATAAAGGCTGTGGATTAACATTCATGGGAATGATCTTTCCTACTCTTGAAATAACTAGCTCTACTGCTTGCAATCGGATTGTCGCAAGATGAAAACAGACAAAGAAGAAGCCCCTGTGAAATAATTAAGATGTGCATTAAGACAACTTTGACATTTGAAATGACTTTAGCCAGAATTGTGTCATATGAATGAGTGCTTCAACCAGGTTGGTTATAAAATGAATTTAAGCTAATTTAGTTCAGGGCAACTCAGCTGCTCAGACCCAGACCACACTTAAGACAGTGGAAGACCTGGAGAGTTACAGAAGTGCTGAGGAATTAAGTTCAGATGAAGATCTACCCTTTTCCGCTCCTGTCCCTCTATAATGAATATCCAATTCAAATAAATTGAATAGAAAGTGAGAAAACCAAATTCTCTGCAGCATAGACTTGGAACAGCAGGTTTTGAGTGGGAGGTGCTGACTCTGCCCATGCTGTTTTTGGCAGTGATGCTCACAGTTCATGGAGCCTCATGGCTGCACGCAGGGGCCAGCCCAATCCTCTGCCTCATCTCCTTCCACATTTCCTTCAGTTTCTGTGTGCTCTAAACCATGGAGCACCAAACCACAATGTCAGGCCAACACCATGGGAAGGGTCAGGGATTCTGAGGCAGAGTGGGAGCTGGAGTCACCTTCAGTGTGATTTTACCAACGTTGCTTACCTGGTCCTAAAAACTCTGCCAGGATTCCTGCTGATGGGAGCCAGGGAAGGACAGCTGAAACCTCACCTTCCTCCTCTGCTGAAGTGCAAGCACAAGGATCTGTGTAAGATCCACTGGGATCAGAGCTGCTACTGTCAATATTTTTACTGTAGAGCTAAAGGAGAGGCCCCTGGGGAAGATGATAAACAGAAAAAGGGAAGGTTATCAAAGTCCCTCTCCCCAGCACAGCCTGACATACATATTCCATGGTTTGAAGTCTTACACTGGCCAGGGAAAACCAGTCCAGGCTGTCTTGAGACAGTGAAGGAATACTAATAAGGCTTTGCCTGTTCAATCAAAACACTCCTTTGCTGCATTTCAGGAGATGATCAGGGCTGCAAAAGTGTCAATCCACTTGGTTTATTCACCTGGACACCAGAACACAGCCAAAGGGATGATCAGTATCTACAGAGAGATCAAAATAAGGGGACAAAAGGCTGCTCTGACAGAGTCCTCAGTAATTTACCAACAAATTGTATCAATGGAGATTTGCACAAGATAGTGCAAGGCGACTTCACCATCACTTGTGAAGGATATCAGGTGAGAGCTGGGGAGTGCTTGTTTGAGCCCTGGTGGTAGAGAGCTGTTGGATGTGTGCCTGACAGGAGCACGGCACCCATCAGAAATCACATCACCACCCACACGGGAACATTATTTACACATTCCTCTTTCCTTCAGCCTAAGCAAGGTCCTTAGTTCTTTGAAGGGATTGCTTGAAGTCAAGGTGTTTGCCCATTTGACTGCTTCCTGGGCTGGTGGCATCAAAGATGTCTCAGGCATTTGGTATGATGGGGATGGCAGACCAACATCCTACATCTCATTGTGGGATTCTAGCAGTCCATTACCTGATTCAGGAGCATTCAGGCAGCCTAAATGCATGGCAGACGCAAATCGGAATAGAATTCTTCTCCTGTCTGAGAAGAAATTAACCACAAATGCGTTTTTCTTGCAGGGCAGAGGAATGCTTGTGGGTAGAGGAGAGGGAAAAGATTGCTAAATGCTTAAAAATACCCAAACCGTTTCAGTTGAAGTGCAGTCTTTTCTGCCACGAGAGGATTAACTGGGACATGTTTACTGAGCCTTTCCTGGTGCCCACTCTGTGTTTACAGATGTAAACTGTGCGTGCCGTTCAGTCAGCTCAGCTGCTGCGCTGGGGCCGGGCGAGTTCCCTTTCCCCACACCACACCCGGCCCCTGGGCTGCTCCGGTTTGGAAGCCTGGCTTCAGGCTCCCAGAAATATTTGGGGAATGCGGCCGCTGCAGCTGAGCGCGCTCTCGGTGAAAAAGCCACTTGTGAGGAGACGGTCTCACTCCCACAGCTAAACAGCACTTTCTGTTTCAGCTCGGAAACTGGAGGGCGACGGGGAGGTGGGGCTGCCGGCGCAGGTGGTGAGTGGCGTGTGCTGGACGTGTGTGCTAGGTAAACATTGGGTCAGATTCTTCTGCAAGCCACCCTGTCTCCTGTCTTTGTGAGCAAGAAAACCTTCTTGCTTATTCTGGTCACTGGTCAGTGATGGCTTTTGGAATGAAATCAGGTCCCTCAGTAAAATGAAAAGTGGCTTTAAAATAAAGAAGCGCTCTTCTGACTTTCAAGTAATGCTTCCATGTGAGGAAAGCAGCATTTCCATGAGAGCTTCTAAGCCAAGGTAACTGGAGACAAACTTTTTGTCAGGGCCTCTTGTGACTGGACAAAAAGGAAATGGTTTTAAACTAAAAGAGGGTCAATTTAGATTAGATCTAAGGAAGAATGTTTTTACAGTGAGGGTGGGGAAACACCGAAAGAGGTTTCTCAGAGAGGTGGTGGGTGCCCCATCCCTGGAAACATTCAAGGTCAGGTTGGATGGGGCTCTGAGCACTCTGATCTGGTTCATGCTGTCCCTGGCAGGGGCTTGGATGGGGTGACCTTCAAAAGTCCCCTCCCACCCAAAACATTTTGTGATTTAGTGGTGAGCAGACTGGGGACATAAATAAAATTACTACACAGAAGCACTGCTCCCCTCATCCCCACTTACTTTTCTTAAATGGAAGAAAATTGTATCATCATACGTAAGAACAACTAGATTAGGTTGATGAGCTTAATTAACATCCTTGAAATACTGGCTCCTCTTCGCTCTCTCTCTAGTCCCAGAGGAAATATGACATTGACACTGACCTGCAGAAAAGGCACATNAGGTATAACTTTGAGCATTTATATATATATATATATATATATATATATATAAAAATATGTGTGTAAATGTGCACACCATATTTACATAAGCAATGCATGGTTTAATTGCTTAGTCAAAAATTCCCCATCAGTGCCTTCACGAAAGAAGCTGTGAAACTGTTATTGTAGCATGAGTCACACATAACAAAGGAATTTCTCCAAGTCAAAAATAGTAAAGGCACCTCCCTTGAGAGGAAAATAGGGCAGATGTGAAAAGTGAGGAGAGAACATTCAGGCAGACTACTTCTCAGTGTGCATAATCCTGGATCCCAATATGATGTGTGTTTTGCATGTAAAGTTGTGGTGCGTTGAGCCCAAGCCTCAGCTGAGCCCCACACAGCTGCTGGCTCACCTTTTCCACAGGCAGGAAGGGGTAGGGGGAAGGAAGATGAGATTGAGAAAGCTTGTGGATGGAGATGAAAGCAGTGTAACGAGTGAAGGAGGGGTAAGAACTCCCCTGCACCGAGCCACCAAGGGCAACCACTCACCACCTCACACGAGCAGACCAGTGCCCCGCGTCCAACCCAGGCGCAGGACCTTGCCCTTGGCCTTGCTGAACTCACTGAGCTGCTGACTGCAGCTGAGAGTGGCTGTCCAGCCAATTCCTGATCCACCCAGTGCTCCACCCGTCAAATCCAGGTGTGCTGCCTTTGGCTCTGCAGTTTAGGCACAGGGATGTTGTGCAAGACGGTGTCAAATGCTTTATACAGGTTCAGGCAGATGACACCCATGGCTCTTCCCTCATCCACCAGTGCTGTAGCCCTGTCAGAGAAGGACACCGGGTTTCTCAGGCATGACCTGCCCTTAGCGAAGCCCTGTGAAGCTGCTACAAATCACCTCCTTATTCTCCACGTGCCTTAGCATAACTTCCAGAAGGGGCTGCTCTGTCTTTCCACAGGCTCAGGGGTGAGACTGACTGTCCTGTAGTTCCCTGCATCTCCCTTAATTCCCTTTTTAAAAGTGGGGCTTGTGTTTCCTCTTTTCCAGTCATTCTGCCATGACTTCTCGAATACGACAGTGGCTTAGGCACTTCCCCTGCCAGTTCCCTCATGACCCACAGGTGCATCTTTCAGGTCCCGTGGATTTGGGCACCTCCAGATTCCTGGGATGGTCTCAAGCCTGATCTTCTCCTACAGTGGGTGGTTTTTCAGTTTCTGCCTTCACCTTGTGCAACTTGGGCAGTATAACTGGAGTGATACTTCTGGGTGAAAGTATTCAGCATTCTCCATGTCCTGGGTCCGCTGTTTCCTTCCAGAGTGGGAACCCATTTTTCTGCTTTTCCTTTTATCACCAACATACCCATAGAAACTTTTCATGTTGCCCTTAATGTTGCTAAAAAGATTTAATTCTATCAGGGCTTTAGCTTTCCTAGCCTCATCCTGGCTGCTTGGACAACTTCTCTGTACTCCTCCTAGGATACCTGTCATTGCTTCCCTCCTGTAGAGGCTTCCTTTTTGTGTTTTGTGATTGTCTAGGGGCTCCTAGTTCATCCACGCAGGCCTCCTGGCATTTCTGTCTGATCTTCTCTGTGTTGGGATGTTTTGCTCCTGCGTTTGAAGGAGATGACCTTGAATATTAACCAGCTTTCCTGAGTTCCCCTTCCCTCCAGGACTTAAACCCATCATACTTGACCAAGCAGAAGGTTCTGAAGTCCAAAATCTGGTCTCCTGAAGCCCAGGGCAGTGAGCTTGCTGTGTGCCTTCCTCACCACTCTAAGGATCTTGGACTCCAGCATTTCATGGATACCACAACCCCTGCTGGCAGGTTTAGTTATTAGGAAGTTAGGGAGAAAAGGTGGGTGGGTTTAGTTATCATTTATTAGGGTGAAATCGTTCCCTGTGAGGGAGGGGAGGCCCTGGCCCAGGGTGCCCAGAGGAGCTGTGGCTGACCCTGGATCCCTGGGAGTGTCCAAGGCCAGGCTGGACGGGGCTTGGAGCAGCCTGGGACAGTGGGAGGTGTCCCTGCCCAGGGCAGGGATGGCACTGGACAACCTTTATGTTTTCCCCCAACCCAGCCCAGTCTGTGATTCTGATTTGGGTTGGCTGAAGTCCTCCGTGAGGACCAGGGCTTGTGAACACCGGGCTGCTCCTGTCTGTCCGTAGAGGAGCTCATGGACCCTTCCTGCAGCCTGCACCACATCCCTGCTCTGATGTCACCTGTCCCTGCCCTCCCTTCTGCCCTGACTCATGAGCTCCTGCTCGGCTGCTCATCCATCCCCAGCAGAGCTGCCTGAACTCCAGCTGCTCTTTGACACAGGGGGTGGCACCCCGTCCTCGCGTCCCCTGCCTGTGACAGAGGTCCTCTTCCCCCAGAAATTTTAGAGGGGTAAATCCACCCCAGCCAGGCCTTGTACAAGTCCTCAGTGTATCTGTCTGTAGCATCTACATGGTATTGTCTGGCACTTTTACAAGAAAAGAGCATGTATCACTTTTCAGGGGGCCTTTGATCTTGCTTCAGTGGATCACATGTATATTTTATGTGCAGCACTCTGTGCACTTGATTGCATTTATCGTGGCTGAGGCAGCACAATGTCTTTCTCCACAGCTCCTCCTGACCTCTCGCAGCATCCCAGAAAACAAATACATTTCAAAACGCTCATTTAGCCTGCTTTTGATTTTCCAGTCTGATGCAAACGATTAGTGACCTTTCCTACTGTCTTTGGAGGGCTGATTTCCCTCATCTACTCCGGAGTGTGCCTGCTGGCCCATCATCTGAGGTGTGTGACCTCAGACAGCCACAGCCCACCCGCAAACCAGAGGGAAAGCAGCAGGAGAAGCATTTTTGGGACAAACAGGCTGTGCTCCGGCCATTCTCCCCACTTCCTGTGCCCCAGCTGTATTTCACCGAGGGGTTCTTGCTTTCTCTACACTCCCAGACATGTGGAGCCTACTCCTAAATTGAGATATGCTACATCAAAACGCAATTATTCTTACTAACATGCACTGGTAAAAGTTTTGCTGCACTCTTAGCAAGATAAAGTGTGAGACCAAGACATGTTTCTATGTTCTTACATTCAGAGGAGTTTAAATATATATATTTACGCTGATATAAATATATATCACTGAAAGATAGTTTTCAGTAATGCATTTATAAAGCTACACAACAAAGGTTTATGCAAGTCTGCCTTTTATGTTTTAGATTCTTAATCTAAAGCAGTCTTCACATTCTGAAGTGTATCCCTCTATTAAGAAAATTATCCATATTATTATAAAGAAAGAAAAGATGTTTGGTTCAGTAAAATTATCTTTTATTTAGTCCTATTTTAAAATTATCTTCTTTTGCCTTATTTTACTTCTAAGACTAAGTGATCACAGGTCACTTAGTGATCCCTAAGTGATCTGCTCTTAAACCTAAGGTATAAAATGAGAGTCATTGTGTCTCCCACAGAAGTACCAGAGAATGCTTATTTCATCATGATGTAGAGTGTTGGTATTCATGTCAATCCCTTGAAGTCAATGGCAACGGGTAAGGGAGGATGGACATTGATAAATAGTTGCTATTCTGGAGAGATTTAGTAATTTTCTCTCGTTGTCTTCATTAGAATTTCTGGGGATATACCTTATGAAGAATGAGAGGAAAACCCACTTTTCAGTTTCGTGAAAAAGTTTCAATTTATAACTGAAAGTCAGAAAGGTTGAAGAGGCGTATTTTCAGAAATTTACGACTGAAGTGCTGATATTCAGCCATCACTCTCCAAAAGTACTCTTCCTCTTGTGTGCAGCACTATATTCTCATTGTTTTTATGACTGGTAGAGATGTGTAGTAAGGAAAAACTGCGATTGCGTGGCTTTTCTGCTGGAAGACAACACACTGCATTGAGTGTGGAGTGCTGAGACTGCACGTTGGGCAGTCACCAGTGCACGCTCATGGGTGGAGTTTATCTCTAAAAGAGGAGTTTTGGTGAGAGGACACAAGCTGAAAGCATTAGAAAACAACATCTGTGTATCTATGGGCTCATTCAAGGAGTAAACCACTGAAGCTTCATCTCTTAAGTAAACAAAATTTTTTAATATAATTTAATTGTTTAAATTTGGGAACGATTGGCTTTTGCATATGTTAATTTAAACTTCAGAGACTGAAATTATAGTGTTAACTAACCCAATATATTTTGGGGATAAAGCTGCACAGGAAATGAAAAAGAAGAGCGAGGGTGTGAGCCAGCACTGGCCCTGCTGTGGCAGCTCACAGCAGGACTGGGCTGCAGCCACTCCTTATCTCCTCAGGAATTGATTTGCCTATGCAGGAGTGGAGAAGAGAGGATAAGGATTGTTAAATATCCCAAGAAATTTGACTTACAGGAAATGAAATTGTCATTTCACATTTCTGGTGCTCACTCAGAGAGAGGCAAGATAGGAAACAAAAGTATTTTTAGAGTCGTTCCAACCTTCACTTTTTTTTTGTCTGGAAGAACAAGGGGAACACATTGAAGGGAGAATAGCACCACCCTTGATTTGGCCACAAACAACCTTACCTACCTCAAAGACCTTGTGAATGAATCCAGGAAAATGCCACGTCCTATCTCTGCTCCACATTTGCTGCCAGTGAGGCTGAGATAAGTTGCACCTCCTTCAAGGTGTTGCAACACAACTGCTTCAAAGAACGACCTCATTTTTCAAAAGTTTTATTGTTAAGTTTGAAGACTAGACAAGGTCGTACTGGTTTTACATCGCTCTACATGATTTAGGTATATACAAAACCATTTGAATATCACACAGCTTGAAAGGTTGCAAAGGTCATTGTGTCCGAGATACTTCTGTACTTACTGACACATCAGAAGCCAGCACTGAATATTATAGTTCACATTTGTTGTATAGCAAAGATACACTCATTTAGTATCCTTAGTCTTCAAAACTGACACTTAATTTGTATGCAGCCATTCCAAAAGAGAAAGTCAACCTCCAAACCAGAGCCAGTTAAGGTGACAAGCCCTGAACACAGATAAAAGAGAGCTTTATTTCCCAGGCTATAAACGTAGCACATTACCCAGCTACATAAAGGTGAAGCCTGCCTACAAATACTTAACCGGTTCAGGGCGAAATTTAATTAGGAGAACATTTTTGGTCTTGTTCAATGTCATTGTTACAATTAATACAGAAGTCAGGGATCATTTCCCAGACTTTCCCTGTCCCCTCTTAAAGGGACAAACCCTGTCCTGCACTTCTGGTTTTGTGATGCTGGTTGCTTTCACTGGGAGAGAGGAGCCGTGTTAATTGATAACTTGCTCTTTATGACAACAGGTATTCACCTAGACAACAAATTACAACTGAAGGGAAAAAGTTTAATTCTAGACCCTCACCTGAATCCCATCTGTTTTGTTGCATCTGAAGTATTCCATATAAATCAAGAGCTGTTTCAGACTGATCCTGCTGACACCGGTAGCAGAATTTGGTATCATGGCTGCACAATGCCTTTCCAAGAAAGTTTTAGATAGCTGAGGAAGAATGTCAATGGGAAACCCCCCAGCATGTAAAATATATGATCTTTTAATAAATAATTGTGGGTGTTATAGCAAGGTATGGAGCTCTCCTTGCAGGTGGTGAAGACTGCTGGCAGGTGGAAGCTGACACAGGATATGAGGATGAAAATTCTCAACACTAAATTAATACCAAATTAAAATTACTGTGTTACATAACATGAAAAACTCTATATGCAGATGAAGGAATAACAATCAAATTACTAAACCAAGAAAGATTAATTCAAAATCACAACTGAAGTTGCAAAAGATGAATAACATGAAAAAAAATATCACTTAAGAACATGGAGCAAATATTTCAAAAGGACATTAACACATGTTGTTAAACTAGGAAGCCTAATTTTCTGAAAAGGCCTTCTGTTTCTTGGATACAGTCGGTTAGTGAAATAGCTACATGCTATTCTTCATCTCTATAATTAAATTCAGGGTCAACTGCTCTCCCATTATATGAAAATGTCTTTAAACCTCTTAGAGTATTGTGTGTGCAACCTAAAGAGATAAATAGTACTAGTTTTTCTTTTTCCTTCTTCTTTTTTTTTTTTTTTTCCCCTAGGGCCTAAAGTGCCAAATATGGGCCGTGGGTAATTTGGGGATAGACTTGTCCTCCATTATTCAGATTTTTTTTTGCTCGTTAGAAGTACCATCACAATTGACTTTCTCTTTAAAATCGCTCCTTATGCTTGAAGACCACTCCATATATACATCATTAAGGAATGCTGTTAACACAGTTACAGACAAGACAGTAACAGTCTAGTGGCTTTTGTTATGCAGCACAAAGTAAAAAATAAAGAACAAACTTAGCAGTGTTGCACAGGACCTCAACATTTCTTACACATACTTTTACCTTTACAGGACTCTTCTTTAGAAGTCTTTAAATGTCTAAGCCTTATAAAATAAATACTTGTATAAATACAGTTTAAGGATTAAGTCATTTTGTAGAGGCAGGGTGTTCTGTTTGCTAAAATGTGACAGTTTAAGTGACACTATCAGAAAACCGCCACCATTATATCCCCAATTCTTGTATGTAAAATTCCTGGCTGCTATTCTAGAGTCTTTCACAGTTCAATGGATAATATATATTTAGTCTGTGGTGGAGAATGTGTGATTAAATGCAGGTTTTTTGAAATCCAAACCGTTTTGTTTCCAAGGTAAACTTTGCCCTTTGCAGACTGTGGGCCAGCGAGCTGCTGGCCTGGGAAGAAGTGCCCACGTTCATACTTCAGAGTTTCGGTGAGAATGGAACAGTGACAGAAAGTGTAGGTTCAGTGAGACTTGCTAAATCATGCAGCTGCATCTCTCTCTCTCTCATTCTCTCTTTCTCTCCACACCAGCATGTTATGAAATTAAAATGTTGGCAGTAATCCCAAGTGCTGTTCTGTCAGGTAACAGATAAAACATCTCCTCACTCCCTGTCCCAGAATTGTTTTTAGATTTAGGTACTACTCTAACATAGCCACAGAGCTCTTTACTCCAAGGGAACTTGGGTTGCTCTTCAAAGGTTGGTGTTGCTGTCTAATCAACAGGGGAAACTGAGGCACAGGGGAGAACGTTCCCCTGAGTGCTCCACTTTTCCTCGTAAAAACTGCTTTTTAAGTTGGGGTTGCTATCATGATGTTAAAACAACACAGCGTGTGTGAAGCATGATGGGGCATGAGAGAAAACAGCCTCCTTGTGGCTCACAGGTGTGTGTTTGAAAGGATTTTTTTGGAGTGGAGGGTGACAAGGCTTTGGTGCTCTCCTACATCACCTCTTGCCTTCTGGGAGGAAAGCTGTGACTCTGAGAAGAGCCTAAAGGGAGGGTTTCCTGGCAGTAAGGGAGTAATTCCTCCTGTGTGTCTATTTGCACCTGGTTCCTTCACGCCACCTTTTCCTCCTCACAGAAACCCAGGGCGTTTCTGAAAGCAGTAATTGGGTGGGCAGCTCTGTCTGGGGTGGTGTGCTCACCCCTGGACAAACCATGAAATGGGATTTCTGACGCCCTGTGTGCCTTTAACTGTGTGGGTACCCAAGATGAGACACCACAGGTACCCTGGTGTCTCACCTCGGTCTCCCTGAAAAAGCGCATCTCAAGCAGAACTGATAAACTTTGGCAAATTCGTTAACTTCGTAGCACACCGATAGCAGATTTGGTTACATATGCAAACAGCTGTCATCTTCCAAGGAAAACAACATCAGCAGTGATACTAAACAGAAAAGATGGAGGTCATGTCTACAGCATGCAAAATAGAGGAGGAAAATGGGGCAATTAGGAAAACCCTCCAGGTGCATGGACTGTGCTGTCCGGATGAAGGTGGTGAAAGGTAGCTTGAAACATCCCAGGTACTGTGTTTTACAGTACCATGGAGTACCTTCCAAAATATATGTCATGAATACTGACAGTGTTTGATAGGCACAATTACAATAATGCAGTCATCCCCAAGAAAACTTATTGCTAAAAGCTGCAGTATCACTTTTTGCAAGTAAGATGATGGTATGATTTATGGAGAACTCGTCAGCCCAATGTTCCTAAAGCTGCAAATGAGCTTCGTCATGCTATTTCTCTTCCCTTGTAAAAAGGATGCTGCTGTTTTTCTTTTTTTTTTTTCCCTTTTCAACTGGTCGTGAACAACTCAAAGGAAAATCTAGGAAGGTAATTCCACAGCAGAAGGGACAACACCAACAGATTTCAAGGGCAAAATCGGATTGGATCATTTAAAGGGCAGGCTTAGACCTCCTGGCGAAAGACAGCTAGCGGCCTACCATAAAATGAGCGAGCAGTGGTTCATGGGAAACCCACTCAGCATCCTACAGGCTTTGCACAGCTTCTCCTACAGCGGGGTGGGCGCGGCGGGGCGCGGTCAGTCCTCGGCCGCGCAGCCCAGCAGCTCGGACCGCAGGGTGATGCGGCCGTACCAGGACCAGGGCAGGATGCGCACGTGCCGCGCGTGGATCGGCGGGTCGATGACGTTCTTGCGGTGCGTGTCGTTGTCGAAGTTCCCCTGGAACACCTGCAGGGAAGCAACGGGGAGAGTGAAGGTGAGCCTCCCATGTCCCTGGGCACCTCTCCTTCTGTCGCGGGGGCACCCGTCGTAAGCTTTGAACCGGCAGAGAGAAGGTTTGGATGAGGTGCTCAAATCCTTCCCTGTGAGGGTGGGGAGGCCCTGGCACAGGGTGCCCAGAGCAGCTGTGGCTGCCCCTGGATCCCTGGGAGTGTCCAAGGCCAGGCTGGACATGGCTTGGAGCACCCTGGGACAGGGGAGGGTGTCCCTGCCCATGGCAGGGGGTGGGATGAGACAAAATTGAAGGTCCTTTCCAATCCAACTGTGACTGCACAGAGCAGCAGTCTTTGCTAAGGCCTTGAGATTCCATGATGTGCAATGACCACTCAGCCCCAGTGCAGGTAGAGCCTTCCATTCAAAGCTTAACCTGCTGTTCTGCCCCGCTCTGGAAGTTACATAAAAACCATTAACATTTAAAAAATTAAATGTCTTTTTACTTGGCGTTTGTACCATCTCAAATTAATCCCGGGAGATCCTGTTATTGTTTCTGAGAAAATAACATTAATAATTAAGGTTAAGAAGAATTTTTATTGTATCACTTATGAATGTAGCTTGGATGAAACACTAAAGTTGGTGATTATCAAGGATATTATTTTCTCATGTCTAACAAAAGTCAGCAGATGAATTAAGGGCATCGTGCTGTGATCAAGGAAAAAAGGCCTAGCACAGTATAGTGCATGTTATGGTCTTATTTTCTCTAGTATTGGTTAACCAACACATAAGTGAGTTCTGAAACTTCTACCTGTGATGAATCAGTGCCAGATTTTTCCTCTGACAACCACTATTTAAACTCAAAGGCCACAACACCAATTTTTGGCAAAATGATCAGATTATCCCCTTAGGTTATTTTCAGTTTTTATGGGAAATGTTCATTCTCTTAAAATGTCAGCCAATTCACTTCTCATTTGTAAAAACTGAATCTGATGGCTTTTCAACTTGAAATGAATGGCTGTAGTTTGCATCACACAGAGAAGAATATGGACCTCCTGGAGATGTGCTTATATGACTGAATTAATGCAGAATTATAAATTTCCTAGAAGTTCTTGGGAAAATATCAGAGTTTGAATTCAGAAGAGGCTGATCTACTATTTTAGCCCTGAATTTTGTTCCTTTGTGAGATGTTTCCAAAGCTTTTAGGTTTCCAAGCTGCACCTTTTATTTGAATTTTGGAAGATCCTATCCAGTGCTGTTCTTTTAGCACCTCAAATGAAATCTCTCCCCTCCCCAGGTGATGCTCTTTTACAAGTGATGAATTCCCCCTCTCATCTGGCACCACACTAATACAGAGGTGGGAGCGTTAAAAGATGTAGGAGTTCTGATAGATGGATAAAGTGACAGAGAGAATGACCACAGAAACCTCAGTGTTGTGAGCCTAAGCTACAAAAAAAATTGTATTTACCACAGGGAAAATTGTTTGCTGCCTGAGTACAGTGTGGATACATAAATCAGCTGGAGCCTGGGCTAACAAGGTTTGCACCATTTGCAGCATAAAATAACAGGCTCATTATTGAGATTACAGAGTGGCACCCCCCAACACCCAAAATACTGCTAGGAAAGCTTAAATCTATTTTTTTCCATTTGATTCCTTGCCTATG
Organism: Atrichornis clamosus; assembly: GCA_013400975.1. Classification (NCBI taxonomy): domain Eukaryota; kingdom Metazoa; phylum Chordata; class Aves; order Passeriformes; family Menuridae; genus Atrichornis; species Atrichornis clamosus. Next base: position 78,837 of record WBMZ01002124.1, read on the forward strand.
CATGTGGTATATCTGTTGATAATTTTTTACCAAGCTAGAATGATAAGTAATGCAGAACTGCAGACAGCTCTTTCGGCAGAACTGCTGGAAAATTATTTTGTTCACTGTTTCATTCTTCCTGTGGAAGATGCATTTCAAAGATAACACTTAAATGAAGGCTTAGAATAAAAAATGTTGTTTACCAGAAGAACCTTCCTACAGCCCCAGTATTCATATCCACACATAGATATGCAAAATAAATAAAATTATGTGATGCAAACCCAACAAAGGATACAGCTGCATAAGGTAGGATTATGTCATTTACTTACAGCAGGAAAACAAGAATTAAATTTTATTTTTAACTCATACATGATTTCATTATTGCTTGAAGTCAAACTCCTCTGTTTCAGAGGTTATTTTATGCAAATATGGAATATACATTCCTCAAAATTCAAGATCTTGTTTCAAGAAATTAACTAAATGTGCTAGATAAAAAAAAAATATTTTAGGGAAATAAATTTATCTGAAAGTGAGGGAAGCTTTGTCAGCACCCACAAATGTGACCTGCATGAAATATAGCATCCTAAAAGAAATTTACTTTTTTTTAATCTGTAGCCTCATGGCAAATTTCTTATGGGAAAAACATATTCTTTGTCACTCTTCATTTTGCTTTAGCGTCAATTGACTAATGGGGTCAAGAAATTTAGAACCAGCAGGGAGGACAAAGGGCAAAACGTGTACTTCTGGCTTATCAGTACCAGAAAAAGGTGTTTCTGTATCAAACATTACTTTATCTTTACTACCTGTTGCTTTATGCCCAAAGAGTCAATACTAAATAAACCACCACAGCAATTCACAACTCGTGAAGAGCTGGCACCTCTCAATGACCACTCCTCACATCTGTTTCTGAGCAGTTTTTTTCAGGAGGCTGCAATGATTTGTTAGCGTTCGGGAAGCTGACACTGGAATTACAACACGTTGCTCTTTGTGAAAAAATAATAAACCCACGGTGACCAAAAAAAAAACCCCAAAACCCCGAGCTGGTTGGTGCTCAATAAATGAAGACCAGATTGTAAGTTATTGATATAACTGTAAGTGCACAAGGCCGGCGCACACCTTCCCTCTGAGCCCTGGGTGGGTGCAGGCCTGCCCCCGCCTTACCCCGAGCAGCAAACATACGGAGAGAAGCAGCAAGGAGGAAGGTTCTTTTGCGAGCTGCGGAACAGGTAAGTCCCTTCACCCTGAAGGGAGGAACTGTGGATGTCTGTAAAACCATCAGCGGCCTGGGGAAAATCGATAGCAGGCAATATTGCACCGTCCCCTCAGCAGGGCCGCGCGGGGACGGGCAGTGACAGCAGGGTCGAACCGAGCCGTCTAAAGGCCACAGTGCCCCTTTCAACACATAATTAAACTGTGGCACAGCTTCCGCAGCCTGTAACCACTGCTAAAGAGCAGATAAATTGTGAGGGGAAAAACAGATGGGGCTATTAAGGACAAGGACTGGGAAAAAAAAAAAAAAAACCCCAACAAAACAGGGCAAGTGCAGTAGGGAAGAAAACAATCTTACTTTTCCAATTTTGTAGTCATTTGCTACATCCTCCCTTGCTACAGAACTTCAGCCTCTCCACAACCAGAGGCTCCCCCATCACAAGGGGCCTTTATTTTTGGTAAAATGGACCAAAACCCGCCAGCTTTTTGACAACCTTGTTGCGGAACGTCACAGATTTTACAGTGGCCATGTCTATTTATGTCAGTCTGCATACTTAAAAGGTGCAACTTGCTGAAATATTTACTCAGCAGCTCCAGCAATTTTACACATACAGACCCTCCACGCCCATGGGTAGCTCCTCTGTAGCTTAGTCTCTTGCAAATGCTATTAAAAGAAAAAGGCAGGAAAATGCATGCTGTTGTATGTTTGAGTGTGATAACTTAATTCACGATTATTTAATGTGAAAAAAGAACTAATGCCTGGAAAATAGGTACTGATATTCTCTGCTGGAAAGATTTCTGAAATATAAACAATTCTTGTTTAAACTTGTGTACAACAAGCAATTTGAGTGTCTTGATTCAAACATTCACTGAGACTTTTCAAAAAAAAAAAAAGTGTTTTATGGCATTAGCAGTAAATCCAAACAACAACAATGTAAGTTGATTAGAGTTTTAATAAGAAAACTGTCATGTGTTTTAAGTCAGAATAATTTAGGAGAAATATCTGAAGATTAGCAGCCTGGGGAAAGTGGAATTTATCACCACTGATGTTTGTTTTGCTCCAAGCACGGAGCAGGAGTTAGTCCAGGATTTAGGGCACATCCATGGAACCCATTAATAGTTGGCTGCAGCAGGTGAGTTTGTGGAGCTGTGTCAGTGGGCGTTCAGGGAGCACGAAAATTCAGGGAGCCTGATTCTCCACAGACAATCTTTCTGGATCTCATGTCTCACAGAAACTTGTATCACATGAAAAGTTTTCATCATCCACAGCATTACTGGTTCCTGCTATTTGTAATAATGGCTGAGTTGAGACCAATAATCACCTTTCAGATGGTGAAGTCACTATGTTGTCTGCTGTGCCTTAACCACATTTCTCATTCTGAGCAGAATATTTTAAACATGTTATTTCAACATATTTAAACATGGAGCATTTAATCCTGCTCATTTTAGTGGAAGATATTTTATACATTTTAATAAAATTTTATATATTTTATAAACTTTTATAAAGAATATCCAGACCTGGCTCCTCTTTGGTTTGCTTCAGTGCAGAACATCTCAGTATTCAGAAAAAAGAAGGTGGCACAGGCATGTGTTTGTGTGCACATACATTTTTGGAGTGGTTATATAGAGAAAAAGACATTCTTTCTCTCAGTAACCACACATAAAGTGTATATATATCATACACATGGATATGGATTACATGACTTTTATTATTTCTTCAGGTTCAGAATAGATACAGGCGGATAAAACTTTTAAACTTATGAAATATACTATCACATTCTTGCTATCCTTCCCTCTTGGCCTACATACTGATGCTACTAAAATGGGAATTTAGTCCACTGTGCATTCTTCATAGGAGGTGCAAAGCCAAAAAGATAAATATTCTGAAGACCAACCTCCCTCCAGAAATGCATGTAGAAGTTCAAGGTAGGCTGTTAATATGAGCATTTTGTCTTCCCCCAGCTCTTGGTGTGGTAAGAGGGAGAGAGAGGGGTCTGTGTGCTGAGGGCACTCCTGAAATGAACATAGCTAGACCTTCATCTGACACACATCATTTCATTCAGCTGAAGGTAATGGAAGTCTCTCACAACTTAAATCAGTGAAAGAAAAATAAAAAAGTAATTTAGATTAGGGATTACAAACATTATTGCAAATAATAGCATTAAATAGTATAATTTAAGTAATATTACTCAACCAAGTTCATTACCTGTGCCAAGTATGTAGATTATATGTAGGAATTGAATCTGTCAGTGTAAACCAGATATTATAACAATTAAACACCATCAGAAAAACCATCAACAAATCTATCAGAAAGATTTTTAACCTGACATGACCTAACTTTTCTTTAATAAGCAGGTTCCTACCTTCCCTCAGCCTGACAGTAAGCTGCACATTCCGAAGCATGTAAATCATAACTGGTTCATCATTCTGTGCACAGACCCAGTGGCCATTTGCATACTGGCTGTTGTCTACCTGCAGTTAATTGCACTGCTGACGGCCAGTGATGACTGACAATGCTGCAGACTGCCAGACTCCTTTAGGCTAGTTTCAAATGTTCTCATCTTCATGTAAAAAACAGCCTCTGAAATGCCATTTGACACTGGAGCTGGCCTTGAGTTACCTACAGCAGGCTGTGCAATTTATAAATCACATGTGGAATGTGATTATAAAAAAAAAAGGAAAAGGTCAGATTTGGTTTGGATGTCCTTAGCTGTGGAGGCACAGTGAGCTACTGACCTCTAGTTGAGAAAAACAAGATAGCTATTAGCCCTGGTCCTGTTTCTAAAATATATTTTCTCCCTACATGCCAGTCTGCAATGTCATTTATTTTGCTTCTTGAAGGCAACAGGCAAAGCTTTCACATTTTTGCAGGCAACTCATTCAAACTATTTAAAATGAATGAGAAAGGTTTCATTTCCTAAAGACATGCCTTTTTTTTTTTTTACCCCCAGTAACTTTTTGTCTGCTCTGACAGAAATTCGGCACAGATGTGAAATGAGATGACCGCCCATTACAATAGCAGCAGCCAAAGAGGAGCTGCAGGAGACACTGTTCTTGCAGCAGCTTTTCAATTTGAAATGGTGCAAAGAAGAAAACTGAGTACTGTATTTCCTTCTCCTCTAAACCACTATTTTGTTAAGGATTGATCACAGGCTGCACACCATGTGCAAGATAAAATATTTTATGTATTTATGCAAACATATATATATATATAATGCAATGTATTGTATACAACATAACACAAGAGAACAATATTTTTCTCATTTTTAAATTAACTTAAAAAATGGTGAATAACCTAAGGTATTCACTGAGATCTGCTGATATGTTGGAACTCATACTGTAAACAGATGAATAGTGAGATGCTCAGCACCAGACAGGATTAAGTTCTCAGCTCTTACCTAAATGCACTGTAAAGGCACAATATTCACACACAAGTCCTTATTACCAGCTTACTAATATCTCCATAATTTTTCTGCTTTGGACTTTAAAAGTTCTTTTTTTTTTCTTTCATCCTGTCTTCCTTTCCCTGAAATGCTTTGGAACCACCTTTCTCCTAAACCATTTTGATGATTACGCAAGGGTCACAGGATGAGTATAGCATGAGTAAATCACCTGCAGAAGAAATAAGAAATCTGTGTTTCTATCCCTCATAGATTAAATCAAGATGTCCAGTTAATATATAGAACTAAGGAGGGTAAAGTGTGAATAATTTATGCTTGCTGCTGGTGGTAGTTTGTGGTATCTCCCGGATACAGATGTCACATTTCACAGAAGTTTCACTTTGCTGTGAAAACTTGGCTTCTTGTACAGCGCTCTTGCATTTGGGAACAAATCCTGTACCTCACCTTAAGCTAAAGAAATTGTTGTGAATCCTGTGCAGAGCTTCTATCAGACAGGACCAATGGTGCTATTTCTCTCCCGCCCCTCATGGATCAGGTGCATTTTTCTCCATCTGTCTTCATTTTTGTTTATATTTTTGTTCCACTGCACACAGGCCAGGATTTCTGGTGCTGTGCACATCCAGTGGGCAAATCCCATGGGGGCACAGTGCACCCCCACTCCTCCAGCTGGAGCAGTGGTGAGGGGTTTGGTGTCAAAAAGGGTTTACTGGGTGACACCCCATTTCTCCGTCCGAAGCAATTTATGTATTCTCAATAACAAAAAGGGTGACGGAAATTCACTCACTTGCCAAAAGCACAGATACGGCCTAGATTTTCCCATTTTGAAAGGTGGGATCAAAATTCAGAGTGTTCTTGACAAGCTGGAGAAAGATCAATGTTGCAATTTAGGAATGATGAGTAGCAAGCCAAACCCCAGGAAGTCATAACCAATTTCACAGGTGCAGGATGGAGAATGAGGGGTCAGGCAGTAGTTCTGTGCTGAAGATTGAAACGAGTTTGGGAATCCACACTTCAGGAAAAGTCAATCAGAACACAAAAATATTAGCTGAGGTTAAGAAAATATACCCTTTGAGGGAAGACTGAAAGAAAAAAGGTTAATTTTTCCCCAGGAAGAAACTGAGAAGAGAAAGGTTAAAACACTCTAACAAAAAAAAAAAAAGGAAAAATGAAGAAAAAAGTCAGGTTTTTTTGTGCTCTGAGGATAAGGAGGGTGTATTGCAGCAAGGGGGATAAGCCACCTTTTCACCTCGGAGGATATCTAAACACTGGATTTGACTGTTTATAAGGTAGAATTTTCATCACTACCTGTTTCTCTGAACATATTAAATAATAATCTGATGGAGAATGGTACAGCCTTGTACGCGTGAAGGACAGGTGAATGAATTAAGTCTTAGCTTTAAAATTTAACTGTCTGCACCTACTCCTGGGGTCACAGGGAGGGCTTGGGCATTCTTGAATCCCATTTTCTGCTGAGAAGACCTCAGAGGGCATGGGAGGAGAAGAGCACAGTGTCTTCACAGGTCAAGAGGTACACGTGCTGTCTTGAGATCCTTTCCAGTGCTACCTCCTATAAAATTTTGCCAAGTTCACTGACTTCTGGAAAGTCAGACTGTCACCAGACTTTTTACTTTTCTGGATGTTTGCGATATGGGAAAAAGAAAAAAAAATTACAGATATTTTAGTTTGATGTTTGTATGTCAAAGGCTAAGGTCTAGACTTGTATCAAGTGAACTTGTTTGTTTATTGTGTACAAATTTAGATTCAGAAATCCTAATTTCTAGTTTCCAGTGAAGTGTATTTGATCTTGATTTGTTAAAGAATCATAATATTATGCATCTATTTTATTTTTAGGGATGTTAATTAATACGGGATGTGATGTGCTTCAATGAGACAATGATTAAGAACTTTCCATTGTTCCTGGTGGAATGTGCATATAGCAATTAACAGTCCAGCTGACCATGAAAGCAAAATGGATTTAATTGCTTTGGCCAATGGTACAAACAAGTGTAGACTGGAACAGTGACACTAAGCCAGGGTGCATTTTCCTTCAGATTTTCTGTGCCTGTGTTATCACCTGAGACTATAACCCATGTTCTCCTTTACGATAAAATGAATGCAGAGGTTCACAACAGAAGTTTGGCTTGGAGAAGGCATTCCTTTCCCAGTGGAACTCTTCCTTCTCTCTTTAAATGCCAGGGATTTAAAACAGGATGTGTACAAAGCACTGAAGTGACTGTCACTTACACTGAACGCATTCACAGTGCGCCTACGAAAGCCGAGGTGCTCGTTTTCAGCTTTTATCTGACAACCAGTGATACCAGACACATCCATAATCATTGGTGTCAGAACCTGCTGGATCGGGAGGCTGAAAACAACTGGGTTTGTTTTCCCTATCCAAAACCCTTTAGAATTTCACAGGGAAAAAAACCTCAGTGTGGGTTGAAGCCACAGGGAACTGACATTTGGGGTTCAAGGGTGGGACTTCACTTCAGTGTCAGCTTTGGATATCACAAATTGACAATGCAGACACAGACATACAGTTATGTGCATATTTAATCTAGTCATTTAGGACATATTGCCCTAATAAATGACATTTAATAAATCATTTGAAATTGGTGAAATTCAGGAGATGCTGTTGTCTAACCCCTCATCATTGGATCTCCCTGTACTCATACAACATATGTCAACACATATCAAAAGCTTTCTCACTACTTAAAAGAAATTAATGTAATTGACCAATGTGAAGGATGATTTTTTTTCCTGAGGATTTTTTATTTATTCTAAAAAATATCAGTACAAATGCAAACACTTTCACCCTGAGTACCCAGATTTGAGATGTTATCAGATGCTTCAGCCATCTGGTATTTCAATAAATTTATCTTTTGTTTCAATCAGACATAACCCCACTAAGACATTTAATAAATAATTCACATTTTGTCATCTTGCTTAACATTTCCCTTAAGCAATGCATATGCTGTAATATTTTTCTTAACAGATGTTATTATGAATTCAGGTATTTGCAGTACAAAAGTGTTATACAGTTTAAAGGAAAAGTATAATGAATAACGAGAGAAAAGTTAAATGCTTCCTGGTAAATCAATCAGCAAACTCATACTTTCCCTATGCTTCTCATTAAACACTTGCAGAGGAAGTTGTGAAACTTTTTTTATGTTTCACATTCATTTTATGGTGTAATAAAAATAATATTTTCATTGGGTATTTGAAACCCTAGCCATTAATTTCCAGAAAAAGAAAATATGTCCAAAATTGCTAAGTAACAAGGATGTGCTTCACAGGAAATTACTGAAAATAGTGCAGAATTACCAAAATATGCACTGAAATACTGTTTTTTAATATGCAAATACACTGTTATTTCTATGCCCTCTTGAGTTAAATGAAGAAATAATTCCAATTAATGGAGACCCATAAAGTTTTATGCCCCATATTTAATAGCATTAAATCAGGTGCATGGCACTGATAGGTGCCCTTGTGTTCTGTGGTTCTTTTATTCACCTTGGCTTTAATCTGTGGGATCCCGTGCTCTTGGAATCTCAAGAAATAACCTACAGACTTCCACCACTGGTGTTTCTACAGGTGTAGCCTTCTGCCAGCACCACCAAAACACCAATTTTCCCTTTGCTTTACCTTGTCCTTCTTCTGCTTCTCATCCTGGTATATTTTCCAGTGCTCCCCATCGTTGCTGTAAGCAAGCTTGTAGGACCCCACAAACTGGACGTGGCCAAAATCTTTGGCTCCTTGGGTGATTATCCCAGTGATTTTCGTAGGGATGAGCAGGTCGACCTAAACAGAACAGTTCAAAATAAATAAAAGAGAAATAAAATGGAACAAACAAACAAACAAACAAACAAACAAAACAGAGGAGAGCACAATTAGAACAGTTTCTTTTTCCAGTCTGGCTTTACGACACACCGAAGCAAAATGGTGCAGCTCCCACCATGCTTCTCCCACTCTGTGCTGACACCGTGGACAGTGATTTTCCTTCTCCAAGCTCAAAGTCCATCGATTTATTTTCCATTTTTTTTTAAACTTATTGTTCATACCACCTTACGGCACAACAAGGAATAATCTCACACCATTTTTCATTGTGCTGAGTGTCATATATTGCCCAAAAAAACCAGCAGTCTGCACTGGGATGATCTGTAGCTAGAAAGTGTTCCCATGTGCTCCTAATATTCAGAATACAAGGCTGATTCCCCAAGTGCCCTTCCAGTTCCTTTGTAGTTCCACAGCCCATTATTTAGTAAGTCTTTTACAACATTTGCTATCACACTCCTTTTCCTCCTGAAATGTCTTCTCTCTATTTTTCTTTCTTTTTCTACCTCAAAAGCTCAAACTTTCTCATTCTTTAATATTTTTTTTTTAGTTTTTTATTTTATAATCTTAGCACAAATGTTTTAAAAATTCAAGGCAGGGATCTTAAAGCCAAATAAAATTTGAGCTCTCAAATGGCTTCCACGTGAGTCAGCATGTCTGTGATCTGTCCTTTTTGAACCAGAACCCAACACTGAATGTAATAGATTTGGGCCAGATGCCTTGGATTAAAATGATCAGGAAAGAGAATACAATAACAAAAGTAAATTGACCTAATAACGAATTTTCAAAGGAAGAATGAAGGAGTTGAAGTCCCTATCAAAACTGATATTTTCTTGAAATTTGAGAATATAACTGAGCTTTCATTCTGTGTCCTCCAGCAGTGTGGTGAGCCAGTAAAAGAGAAAGAAAAAAAAAAGTAGATTTATTTCAAACAATAAATGGCTGTGAAGCAGTTGGCATTTTTAATATTGTCCTTTAAATCAGGCAAGAGAGACTAACAGTAAAAATATTACAGTAAAATGAGAGGAGTGCTGAACTCCACCAGCAGATGATTGATACATTTTTACAGAAAAGAAAAATTAAAAAGGGAAAGTGAAGAAATAAAGAATCTCTGGCTGATAAAATGTAAATCCAGTGTTGGACTTCTGGGAAGCTGAGGCCCCTTGAGCAAACTTGTGTTGACTGGAATGTGGGGCTGGACAGAAGAACAGATGTGCTATGAAGCTTAAGAAATTAATCATGAAAAGAGAAACAAAAGTAAACAAGTGTAAGAAGGCAGCTGGTCCAAGACAATGCCTTGGAAAGGTAGACATGGGGGTTTGGAATTGTGCTCAAGGCCAGGTTGGGTGGGGCTTGGAGCACCCTGGGACAGTGGAAGGTGTCCCTGCCCACGGCAGGAGGTGGAATGGGTTGGGCTTCAAGGTCCCTTCCAACCCAAACCATTCTGGCATTCTATGATTCTATAAGGAAGAAAACACAGAAAAAGTGTAAGAGTACATTTGTAAGAACAGGAGAGGGAAAAATGACTCTTCAGAGCATTCAGACAAGGAAGCCTGGAGAGCCCAGCATTTGAGCCAAGAGTGGGAAATAATATATAGTAAATTCTTCTAACAAAAAGAAGAACTTAAAATATACTGAGATACCGGCAGAGTAAGGGGAAAATGTCAATGTCCGTGGATGGTTCAAAATTTTCGGTTTTACCAGAATGCACTAATTTATTGCCCTCATCTGCTGCCAGTAGCGACGTTGCTCAGAGGAAACCCCCAAAATATGAGGGAAGTACCCCTGGGAGGCAAAACTCCTTCTGTGTTCTCTTTGTTCAATGGAGGGAAAGAGGGACTCAACCAACGACCACTCAGAGCAGGAGCCTGCTTTGGATGCTTTCATGGATGGCCTGAAGGGGCTTTTTTCTTCTGTCGGGAGTGCAGGGGAGCTTGGTTCCACAGCCTGAGTGGGCCTCTGGGAAAGCAACACTGCTAATTGGCACAAGTCTTTCATGAATTAATAAACACCAGGTCTCCAGACCTTACTTCCAAATATTTGGGAGTCTAAATGAATGGTCTTTTTGAAAAACAGACTGATCTGGTAAGCAATCACTAATTGGTCCACACTTTCAGGCAGCTTTTGAACTAAACATTTCAGAGTCAACTTTAGATTTTCTTTATAAATAATTTTGACATTAGCATTTTACAAGTGTAACCTCTTTTCAGCAGAGAATGCTTCTTATACTAAAAGTCAATGTCTCTCCTGTTACCTTGAAAAACTGCCTCCACAAAACCAGTTGTTTATTTTTAAAAAGTTGAAAGTAAGCTGAAAGGATTTCACAAATATTTAACATGGCCATGACACTCAGAGTACTTCTCATTGAAATTCAGAGCAGGGAGAAAAAAAATTCTCATTAAGATTCAGGGGATTCCAAAGGTAAAATCAGAATAAATCTTTATTATCACAAGGATCCAGTGTTAATAAAAATGTTCCACTAACAATTGTTTTGTGCTTATAGGACATATCCAGTGGCCTTGCACTCTTGTTCAGAAAATGATGTGGGAAGCTGGAAGGTAATTTGGCTTATGCTCAGTCTTTTTCAATAAAACTTATATAGGACTGTGTAGAATATGTGTGTGTGTATTTATTTTTAAAAAAGAGTGAAAAAAGAAGTAATTATATAGAATTTCTTCTAGGTTTTGACAATACAGACAACACACACTGCTGGAGATGGAGGAAAAAAGCAAAGGATATAGCACCAGCATTTCCATCTCATGTTTTAGCATCTTATTTACTTATTTATTCATAAGCAGATGAGAAGCCTTCAGGCAATAAAGATCATTATTTAAATTAAAGAAATACAGCTTTTACTTTGTTGCTTCATTACCTTCTACCTTTCCTTGCTTTTCATTCTTCGTACTGAAACTACTCTAGAGCAGAAAGGTGAGAAAAATTTACACCATTTTCCAGGTAAAACATCTGCACTAAAGTATCTTAAATGAAAGTCATAACTTCCCATCAGGACACAGAACGCTTTTATTCAGTTAGTGCAGTTTGCAAGTAACAGGCAATCAAACAAATTACCAGGGAGAGAAGTTGAATTAACACGCAACCACTGTGTAGTCTTCAAAGCTGAATGTGATTAACAGGATTAGAATGTGACTGGCTTTTCCAGTGCAGCAGAACTTAGAAGGAGGTAGAGGCAATTAGTCTGCAACTGATAGGATCATTAGCTGGTTACAAGAAGAACCATGGTCTACAGTTAATGTACATTTCTACAAGCAGCTGATCAAAAAGTAGTTTAACATCTTGTGTCTGAAAGAACCCTCTTGGGCTATAACTATTCCCTTTCTCCACCTTGTTTCAGATGTTACAGACAACTCTGTGTGATTTGGAGGAGAATTAATTTAAGGGAAGCAGAAAGATAAATGCACCTGTGAATGAATAATTTTTAATGAACCACTGCATGGATGTGTGCAGCATGAGCCCTGTGTGAGTGTGCAGCTCATGGCAGGACCACCAGAGGTTCCTTGTGACTTCAGCCGTCCTGTGCTTCTCCAACACCTGGCAAACCCAGCCAGTGCTGCCCCAGAATGCTGGAGACTGAGAAACCAAGCACAGGGAGGCTGCAGTCACACTGGCAGGCAGCACGGGGGAATGGGAGCAGGGCTGTAAAACAAAGCAGCTGATAACACAGAACAGGATGTCTACATAGCTGTGCTGCAGGGCTTTCACTTCCAGATAGTCTGGGCCAGCTTTGCAGCACGTCCTTTTGCTTAATTTGATCTGAAGGGAATCCAGGCTTTGTCAGGGTACTCCATCGTGTGAACCAATGCATGAAAAGTGAAGACTGTCTTTAAAAATAGCACAGTCCTTATCAACCTCTCTGTGTTAAAAGGGGAAGAAAGAACCCTCAGGATCCAGGGAGCACCAGATTTGACAGTGAAGATAATGGTGAAATGGCTCACCTTCAACTGTTCATCTCTTCATTTCAGGATTATTTTAAATGTGCATTTTAGTCCTCTCCTTATACAGATATAGCGTTTCTGTTCCCAGCTAATCTTATGCTCACCTTGTAATTTCAGATGTGCCATTTTTTTCCACAGGTTTCCTTTCTCACCTTCATCATTCTGTAGACCACCTTTTTAAATCACTTATCAGATAACTCTGACGAATGCTTGGTAATCCTGCTCCATTTGGCAGATGCAAAGGCACCAAGATCACAAATAAAGAAACCTGGATTGAACACATGTGACAACAACAGGGAAGCACTGCCAAGGTGGGGGCAATATTTCCCTTCTGAGCCTGAAAAGAGAAGGCCACCATGGTCTCCATCTGCTAATTCACCAAGGTGCAGGTGTGCTCATCACATATGCTGGTCTTGCCGTGAGCTCTCAGATATTTTGGGTCTCAGATATTTAGGGTTATGGCTGGCACTCATGGTTGGGCACCTAAATCCCACCGAAAGAGTCCAGTGCCTTTTTCAGGTAAAGAACTTGTCCTGAGCAGGTTGTTTACTCTTCACTGAAGACCTCACGATTCCCTTGATTTTTCCAGGGTAAACTGGCACACTCAGAGCTGCTCTCTGTACCCAAGCCTGAGAAAAGGAGGGACAGGATTGCAATGCCTGCAGCAAACAGGCAGAAACACAACTCTACTTATTTCATTGCATCAGAGGAAGGTGCCTTGCGCTCTCCTCCGTGCCCAAACTCTAGATATAAATGAAAATTAGTGATGGCACAGTGTGCTTGCTGCAGATGTGCAACATCTGGATGTTTCTCACAACGTTTCAGCAGCAGTGCTTTATTGTAAACCATGAAACTCAGCATTTCAGGCTTTTTTTCTAAAGGCTCGTATAAAAACTGACAAAAAACCCAAAACCCACCCAAAATATAATCCATCACGGTTAATTGCATATTAAACTTTGAAGGGAAAAAAACAACCAAGCAAGTGTATGCTCTTTGCAGAGAAATCTAATTTTCATCACAGAATCAAAAGTTAGAAAATTTTTGTTTTGTATTGTCACTTAAATATATGCTATTAGGTTAAATATCTAGTAATACAACCTGAAAAAAATGAAGAAAGTAATGACACAAAAGGAATTGCTCTAGAAGAAGTTATAATAATTTGCTAGAAAGAAACACTTTGTTGCATTTTGATCAATATTCCACTATAAAGGATTTTCATGATTTCTAGATAAAATAAAATTTTAAAAAATATATTTACATTTATTAGGGTATGTATTAGCTATATTAGCTGGCATATGTTTAAAATCAAAATTATTCTCAAACCCAGGTAGAGATGGGTTGCCTTCAAATAAAATAAGACTGTTCTTTTTCTTTAAAAATGGGGAATTTGTTTTGCTGGCTTCTTTTTCATTTAAGCTTAGACCTTCAACAGGATTTGTGCGTCACTATATTTTTAATGTCTGCAGTCCTCTAGGCTAAGATAATAAATACTGGTCTTATTTTCTTATTGCTCTTAATTGCTTTTCCCTCTGAATGACTTTATGGCTGCAGCAACTGCACTAAAGAAACAGGTTAGGAAGAATACCATGTGCCATCAGCTGTCTCCAGTACAATTTAAAAGTGATAAATTGGAGGGTGAAGCCTGTTGTTTGAAATCTCCACGGAGCATAAAAACCACCTCTCAGGCCATTATTCTGAGAATTTTGGAGTGAAGCACACAGCCAGGCTGAGAAGTTACTTGATTTCCACGAGCAGCTTTTTCAGTAGCAGCTACTTCTTAAGGAGCACAGACTGTGTGAATCCTTCCTTCCTTAACATATTTACATATTCAGTAATCTGTTACATAGATATCACAGGAAAAGGAGGAAAAAAACACACTTGAGTTACTATGGGATTTTTTCAGCATTTTAGTAAAAATTCAGACAAATCAGAATTGTGTGATCAACTGCATGGACATTTTCAGAGCAGTATCTATTTCTTACGGAGCAACTTTTCATAACCACGCTTTACTAAACCGTGAATAATCTCATTTCATTGATAACTCAAAAATAAAATGCTGAAATAAAAAAAAAAAATAAAAGCAAAGTTTAGCCTGAAGATCTGGATTTTCAAAAGTGCCAGGGAGAGTTGTTGCCCGTTTCCTACGGGACCTCAAGGCTGATGTTCTGTGGTTGTAGCAGCACCCTGGTAAATCCTGCCTGCAGCACGCACAAGGAGACACTGTTTTCATACTGATCCTGAAAAACAGAATGCCTTCTGTGGGTCTGGATAACCCCAAGTTATCAGGGAGCGCTGACATTCCCAAGGGAAATGGAAGAACCAGGTTTGGTAAGGTCTGAAGTAAGAGGAAGTCTAGAGTTTTGAAATGATAGCATCAGTGATGATTAAAATCTATAACCCTTTCTCATACCACTGGGTGTTTCACATCTGTGCACAGGGTATTTTCTCTGTAATCATGATTAGAGGATTTTTGCAGAGATGACACAGTTGAGTGCATTGGTTACCAACAGTCAAGAAACCACTGATAAAACTGTACCCGTCTGTCTATCTGGAATATCCAGGGCTTACCAGCCCTTGAGGATGCTAGGAGATTTAAAAATAGCCCATTAAATTACCGGTGATTAAGGAGGCTCAGACATCTGGTGGAGCCAGGAGAAGCCTTTGAGCTGCATTAGTGCACTCCAAGAGTTGATAAAATTGGGACACAGCTCTGTGTTAGGTCAATCAATTGGAGTTCTTGTGGGAAAGCCAAGGGCAGAACAAGACTTGGCCATTAAAATAAAGCAGAGAGAGTAAAAAATATGAATATGATCATGAGCAGTTCACGACACATCAGGCTGACTGTGTGTTACACTGCTTTTCTGTGAAAGTCTTCAGCTGCACATTGCAGTGTTGTGCACTGCAATTCACTGATACCAGCACCTGCTTATGGACAGAAATAGATGAGGAAATAAGAAAAGAAATTTAATTTACATTCAATTCTTTATATACTGGCAAAAAAGGCAAAAATTGCAAAAATTTCACAATCCTCTACGGTAATTAGAAGTAGCTTTCAGGAGTGTAACATCTGAACTACTTTAAAGTAGTTCTTGCTATCCTAATAATAATGATACTGAAAACTTTGGATCAGATGTGTTGGCTATGACTAGAGGTGAAAATAATACACAGAAAAGAACAATATCACACTTAAAAATACATTAAAGAAAAAGAGTATTTACATTATGCTTGTCTTTATATATAAGGAGCAGATCATGCTGAGATGATAGATAGGCATGTTCCACTCTCTTCAAATATAGAGAAAAACAAGACAGGAGTTCTGTTACTTCTCTTTATTTTCCTACAATATATCTCAAGTAAATAAAGAAATATATCAGCAAGATTTCCTGCATGCCAGTGCCCTGTCCCAGTGGAAATTCCCTACCTTTCTGGTAAAGAACATTGCTGGGAGTCTCAGGTGCTGGAGTGGGTAAAATAGCAGCCAAATACTGGCCAAAATAGAGAGAAGAAAATTTGGAATATAAGCAGGGTCTATTTGACTGTAAATTTCAGAATGGCACTTGACAGCCAGAAACGTGAAGAGTGAGGAAGTTAACATTTCGTGCTAACACTGCTGAAAAGCAGTCAGGAGAAATACAGGTATCTTTGGTTTCATTTGTCTTGGGGTTTGGGTGCATTATGGGCTTTAAACAGAAATCAAAGCCTGGTGAGGCAATTCCTGGGAAGACAAAAATCCTTCCTTTCACGTGAAATACCACAACTTCTGCTCAGTTTTCAGTAGAGAAGAAGACGATACGTCTTTTATTGGAAGACTGGAAAATATCCTGATAAAATTGTTGGGATCATAAATGGGCTTGTCTATGCATGAGCAGCTCATTTTGTTTTTAAAATGAAAAGTAATGGTGGCAATATGGAAGTTCATTATTTACCTGTTTGGGGTTTTTTTTCCCCTCAGGTGATTAATAATGTTGTAAGTATTTTCTGCAGCACATAAAAATGTCTCAATAATCTGTGAGCATCTGGGCCACAGATCAATGAGTATACTGAAGATAAGATTGCACACAAGACACTGCAAAGTGACTAATAATTAATATGACAACTAAACTGTTGAAATACTAACAAAAACCTGCCTGTAAGCAAAGTTAAGACTGCCTAGAAGACAAGGCTGAAAGTTTCTCCTTGTGTCTAAAAGCTCTGACTGTGTAAGTCTTATTTTCAAAGGAGATACAGCTAAAACAGCATCATTCAGACTTTTTTTTAAGAATGCCTTTGCCCATCTGTCAGCAGGGATTATTATGCATAACTTGTTTCACACAGCTATGCTGCTGTAGCTATAAACTAAAAATGTCACAATTGTGATACTAGACTTTGAAAACAACAGCAAGCTGCTTTATTTTTAATTTTTTTTTTTCTGTGTGCTCCCCTCTGAAATGTTAGGGCAAGCTTTTGTTTCCAGTGATACACCGTTAATAACCAGCCGAGATACACAAAATCGGTGCACTATAGTGTAGGGATTGACTTTTAGCTAGAGAAGTGTTTTTTCCAGGTTTAGAGAAGAAATCATATTTCTTTTCCCTTTTAGACTGAATGTCTTGTCACTTCTGAGGCAATAATGCCATAATATACTTGCTTGAATGCAATTAAAAGGTCTGTTAATCTTCATTCTGCAGGACATAAGAAAGATTATCTGTTTTCAGTCAAAGGGAGTCCTTGTTACAGAACTTCTTGAATAGACTTCTGGTCAAAGCAAGAGTGGGCTACTGGCAGGGCAGATCCAACCCTGGGACGCAGCTCTGCCTTTGATCTGGCACAGGTTATTTTCTTGACTTTCACAACACCCTGCAAGGTTTATCGGCCCTGCGCCGACTGCGGGGTGCGGAGAGCACCAGGCACAGCTGATTTTAGGGATTAAAGCTCTGCTGAAACTGCTGACCAGACCTGGAGCCAGGTGGGAAAACATCTTCCTGTTCCCCAAAGTCAAAAGAGAAATAAACAAATCACTACCTGCTGTCAGAAAGGAAAAACAAAAACAAAAACCAACCAGCCAAACAAAAAACAACCAGCCAACCCAAACCACCAGCCCCTCCCAAAAGAAACAAACAAACCAACAAAAAACCCCAGACACAACAAACTCCCTCAATATTCTCAGAGATAAGAGGTGAAGAAGATTGCTTTTGAAAGAGCTGATCAGCATCTTGGCCATTAGGTCTGCCTGGTTCATTTTCTGTCCCAGGTGAAGAAGAGCAGGGCTACGAGAACAGGCTACCACTTTTCAGATAAAAGCAACAATTGAACAAATTTTACCATTTTTAATATATATTCCATTCTAGCGATTGCATGATGAAAGTTCCACAAAAACTGATTGGCTTGAAAATATCAGAGACATTTTCAAGAAGAAACTTGAAGTAAATGGACTTTCAAACCCAAATTTTAAACTGAACGCACAGATGCAGTAGCAATCAATTTAAACTGCAGTATTTTAAATTAAATACTAAGTAAAACTGATCTGCAACCAGATGTTTAGTGTTTAGAAGTGATAACAAAATTGATTTGTCTCTGCAATGTGAATGTCAGTTTTCATATAATGAAAATATTGACTACTTTAATTGTGGAATGAATTTCTATAGAAGAGAGTTCAAAATTATGTATAAAGGTGTTTCCTTTTCAGGTATGAATGTTAAAATATGAATGCCAAAATTAAATATATGAATGCCAAAATATTTTAAATTTAGTAGCAAAGTTTAAAATGCTGCATTTTCACCTAAAATATCTTCCATATCTTTTCATATAAGTAAGAAGAGTATCTCAATTGTGACAAGATTTTCCTGTTTTTTTTTAAATTAAAAATGACAGCTATTCCATCCTGTATACTGTTAAATAATTAATCAGAGGAGTTCTGGTGTTTTAGTGCATAGGCAACAGGGTAAGTCATTGCAGACAAACTATTTCCTAAGCTTATCTGTACTCTTCTAAGTTGGAAAAAGAAATTGACGCAGGAGACTGGAGCTCTGTGGGCATGGAGCGTGGTGGTTGAAGTTATGTCTGTTTTGAAATTAAGTCTCTCTCCTTATGCCTCAAGTAGAGGGATTTTTCTTAGGAAAATGACTGCTTTTGAATGGCCCCTAAAACTCACATTAGCCCTGAGTAGTAATTTTTTTTAGTTATTTTTTCTTCTTCTTTTTTTTTATTTTTTAAATTAAGCCACTCCATTTGCACACTAATCCGTGTGGAAACATGAAAAGAACAAAACACAGACACACGAATGAACATAGAGCAGACTCTAAAAAATTTTTTATAATCCTAAGGAAGTTAAGATCTGGCCGACTGAGGCTGGAAACAATGTCAGAAGTGATGGCTCCCTGAAAAGAACACAGGACTGACCACTTTCAGGGTTACAGAAAAAAATGATATTGTGTTTTTTACAACTTAAACACAACCCGGAGTAGGTTTCTACACATAAAACCTCTATACTATAAGCCCTCCTGGAATACACAGAATGGACTCAATGACTGTTAATGGCCTTTGAGACCTTTGAGATGACACTTGAAAATCATCTTGAAGATATGTTAAAAGTATTAAATAAAATTAAATAACTATATGTATGTTCCAATCATCATGCTTGTTGCTTTCTACAATTAATGTAATAAAGATTTAGATAAAAACAAATTATAGGCCATCTTCTCACTTAGCAGGTTAGTGAAAATATTTCTTTTTTAATACATGCCAAAAGTCACAAGCAGTACTTTGGCTACAACTAAGTGCAACTAACATTTTTGTAAAAGAAGAAAACAACAGAATTTTCTTGAACCAAAGGGAGTAAACGAGAAATGTGCAACTATGGCTGGAAAAGCATAAACTATCCGCTCAAAAACATAACTGTTTTTCACAACCAACAAGGCTGGATCCCGAAGGAAGTAATGTCTGAAGCAAAATATTTGCAAATTCTGTATTTGCACATACCCACACACCCCCCACTGACAGCTGGTCCAGCTAACAAAGAACTGCACACAGCACAGAGAGGGAAGTCTGCTCTGCCATGAAAGAGCAGAGAGATAGGAGGCAATAAATTATTAAAAAAGTCAAAGTCTTAAAAGTTTTGAACACGAACACACAGAGAAGTCTGTGAAATCACAGCATTAAGAAATATGAAAAGAACACATTTTCAGCTCTGGGCGATGTGTTTTCCTTGTAGATCCATCAGATACATCTTGCCTTTTTTTTTTTTTCCCCCCCTTGTGTTCCTTTCACAAAGATTAATCTTTTAAATGGCTCCTGCAGCCCTTGCTCTGTCAGGTGAGTATATGTTTGGTGTACCAAAACTTAGTGTTTACCATCAAGGAATGTGCTCTGTTTGGGAAATTTATTTTTTCAATCAACCGCAGTTTTCAAACCCAGAACTTTTCAGTCAACTTTTTCAATCCCAGTCAGCACGTGGGAGGTGCTGTGACAAATCCACTTTCATACTACGGGGGTTAAAAAATGGTTTTAGGTGTATAAATCAGAGAAAAAAACTTGAATATCCACCAGTTGCATTTTACAGCAAAATGTCTATATAAAAACATGCCTTAATGTAAATTAACTTGTACCAGAAAGCAAGGTACTACATTGTCTGGCAGACAGAAATAAAAAATCTTTGGCTTTTTGTTGCAGAAGACGTGCCTGCATTTTCCATCAAGAATTCAAGTAAAAAGTTGTGTTTTCTCCACTGAGTAGATGTTGCTCACTCATGCATTGCAGTTCCACGGAGTGGACTGTTCCCTAAGCATTTGCTCTGTAGGCAGCAGAAAATATACCCTTACTACTGTAACACAAATCAACAGTAATTTGTGCCTTGCAGCAGATTATTGTGCTTATATCATATGACTCAGTGAAAGAACATAATTTTCAAATTTGCTATGGTATCCAATAATGAAAAATTTTGCTTTACTCATAATAAAACTGTATTTTAAAAAGCACAGGGATTAAGAGAAAATGTATACATTTTGAGCAACCTAATCTTTAATATTTCTCCTCGCTAACTGATTCCCAGCAAGTCTTTGCAGAAATGTCTTGCCACCAGCCTCGCCTTTAACCACCTGCCAAGGGTGCACCCACGGGGAATATAACCGTTGTGTTTTCCCCAAATGTCACGTTAAACAAACCAGACTTAAAGGCTTCGTGGAACTGAGTGAGAATATTCTGCTCAGAGCAAGCACTGCACTGCATCTCAGCTGGGATTAAAGTGTCTTTGTTTTAGCCACAAAACACACACGGAGTGGGCTGATTAACCTCCTGCACATGTACCAGTGTAGCTGTTCCCATAAGCTTCAGCAGAAAACCTTGGCTTCATGCACACAGGTCCAGGCATCAGAGATCCTGAGTTCACAAGGAGTTACAAGCTCAGCGACCCTGACCTGCTTATATCACAGGCCAGGGGTCTCACCCCAAGGCACAGATCATCCCCCGAGACTACTGAGTTGGATATTTCAGTCCTTTCAAAGCCACTCACGAGGCAGATGAAGCTTTTCCTACAGATACTTTTGATTTTACAACAGGGGAGGTTTAGACTGGATTTGAGGAAAAATTTTGTTCCTGGAAAGGGCTGTCCAGCCCTGGCACAGCTGCTCAGGGCAGTGGTGGATTCCTCATCCCTGGAGGGATTTAAGAGCCATTTGGATGTGTCTGGGGGACGTGGGTCAGTGCTGGGCTTGGCGGTGCTGGGGGAACAGTTAGACTCAGTCTTGGAGCTGTTTTCCAACCTAAGTCATTCCATGATTCTGTAAACACATACAGTTTACCCTGATTTAGAAGTACTTTGTGAATCTCCGTGGTAAATTGTTCCTAAGGGGAACAAGAGCAACAGGGCAGACTGGAAAAAAAAGAGAAAGTATCTAGTACAAAAAACATTGATTTTGTTACAAGAAAGCAAGTAGCTCGTTCACAGCAGTGGTTTTACTTGTGGCACTGTGGATCAAGTAAATAATTCCTAAATTCACCACAAACATAAATATGATGATATAGTGCCAGTACCTCCAGAACTGTAAATGCAATCAGGTTGCAAGAATGCTGATATTACCTGTTACAATCAGTAATTTACTTTAGAGTTTGAGATGATGATCCTATGGTGACTGCACATTTTGAACTTTATTTTGAAAGAGATACTTGGCGGGCTGAAAAGGGGCTTTTTGCAAGGACAAGCAGTGGCAGGACAAGGAGGAATGGCTTCCCACTGCCAGAGGAGGTGTTTAGATTGGACATTAGGAAGAATTTCTTCCCTCAGAGGGTGGGGAGGCCCTGGCACAGGGTGCCCAGAGCAGCTGTGGCTGCCCCTGGATCCCTGGCAGTGTCCAAGGCCAGGCTGGACGGGGCTTGGAGCACCCTGGGACAGTGGGAGGTGTCCCTGCCATGGCAGGGGTGGCACTGGGTGGGCTTTATGGTGGCTTCCAATCTAAACCATTCCATGATGCAATGATTCTATGTCTGCAGTCCTGCTTGTTCACAAGGGCATGAAGACCAGAGGCGAAATCAGAGACAAGGTTCACGCTTTTAAAATTATCTTTTCTGCATTCTTTACTTCCATTTTTGGATTACACATTCAACTGCAAAAGAGAGCCTTAAAGAAAAAGCAGATGTGTTTCTCTTTTCCAAATAACACACGATTGAAATGGACAGCGGCCTTTTAGATTGAAACAAAAAATCTCCACATAATCCCTTCCATTTTCCAGGGACGTCTCACAGAAAGCCCCCCCGATGGAGGTGGCAGTGAAATTATCTGCAAGCAGCAGTCTGGCTGTGTTTTGGCTGCCTGGAAGCCAGTCAGAGTCTTTTACCCCTGCAGGACTCTGAAAGAGCTTTTATTTAGAATGTTGTAAGATGGCACCAACTCTGGGCAGCAGGTGGGAGGAGCACCCTGTGGAGACTTTTTACCCGGCTGCAGCTCAGCAGAGCAGGGCAAAACATCACAGGTGTGCGTGGTGGCAAGGAACACAATCCATTCCTGATGCTACACAAATGATCCATGCAGAGGGGATTGAAAACTCAGATGGAAATTCTTGTACAAAGTTTTGAAAGAAAGCCTTACATTTAAGTAAGGGAAATCTTTCAGTGTATATGGCAGGTTCTTTGTGCTCTGAAAGTCCTTTGTGGTCAAAAAGTGTTCTTTTGTTATAGAAATGCTCATGTTTATTTCTAATCTATATCTCTACAATCTATCTATGTCTGTGTGATCTATATCACCTATAGATGTACACACACACACAGACACAGGCACGTCTACTTAAACACCCAGACATACATATTTAAAACACAGATCATTTTTTGCTTAATGATTTCCCTGACCTGTAAAGTTGCTCTTTGGGTTACACGTTCATCCTGCATAAAACACACCTTAATTTTGTTTTCCATCAAAATTCTCAATTGTTGGTACACTGCGACTAACCCTTGCCATAGCACTGTGTGTCCCCATGACAGGAAGAAATATCTAGGGATTTTTATACACCTATCTCCATACAGAGAGATATAAATATATTTGCAGTAAATTTAACTGCAATCAGGTGAAAGCACATGTGGAAGTAGAAGCAAATTTTAAAAAGAAAAACATTGATGAATGCAAGTCGTAAAAGTGAATTTCTTAAAGTAGAGGAAATCAAAGACCAGGAGAAGCAATTCAGGTGATATAATGAAAAAATGAGAATAAAATTGCGTGAGATGTTTTGGTTGTTGTATCTGGGTCAACTGCAGCAAGGAGCTCACACCCATAACTTGGGAATTTTCATTTTCATTTTGGTGCCAAGGACATATTGGATGGTATTAAATCCCTAACAATTTTCACCAAAGCCATGTGAAATGCTAAAAACTCATATTACTTTTATTTAGTCTGAAGTTGATGGTTTCTTCTGTAGGCTCTGGATACCATAGCCATGAGCTATCAGAAAACAATTAATTTTCATTTAGAAGGTTTAAAATAACAGCAGGAGCTTGGTAATGAAATTACACTGGAGCAAACATTTGCGCAGGCACAAACCCTTTTCATGTTCCAGTATTTTCCAGTCCTGGAATTAAAAATTGAGCCTTAGAGCTTCCCTGTGGAAAGCATCTTCTGGAGAACACCCATGAAGACAGTTTTAGCCCTAAGCACAGCACACAGAGTGAGCAGGCAGGTGACGCCGCACAGGTTCAAACCATTCTGTGATTTTACAGTTCAATATTTTTAGAAACCAACAATCTCCTACCAGTGCACCTCTGTTTTCCCATTTTCCCAATTATTTTCATTTTTGACGCACATTTGGAAGTCCTTCAGAGCAAATCTAAGAGCAGCAGGATGCACTTAGTCCTGCACGAGCCCACCAGGTGCAACCAGGAGAGCTTCGGCATTCCCTGAAAGCTGGGGAGATTTAGGCCGTGATCTTGCTGTTAATGGCAGCAAGCCTATTAGGTGGCCACAAAAGGAGTATCCGTTTCCTCTGCAGACCTTGTCTGAGCTTACACCCTCACTGATGCATGCAAGTGATGTGTTATTTATTACACACGTCAGTGCTTCCTCAAATGTTTTTGGACTATTATAGGAATAGCCTTCTTCTGTCCTTGCTTCCTGCACCAGGTTACATGCACTTAGTCTTGTTAACCAGTATGCTGACTTTCCTGAAAACCGAAAGCAAAAATATTTCAGGTCAAAATAAGACCAATAAAATTTTATTGAGCACTGAAAATGCCTTTAGCCTGTCGGCAAGTGCGTTGTTACACTAAAGCCACATCCTGTGTGTCTTAAATTTGGCACTGCCACATTAAGAAGTGCACTGCACATGGAGCACTGTGTCTTGTTTGTTTATAGTTTCTCAGGCTGCATATCAGAGAAGTCAGGCTTGTTTCCACACAGCAGACAAAATGTGATGATCCTGGAGAAATATGGAACTAACCTTTCTGAGGAGAAAGCGCTGAATTAAGATAAATGAGATGCGAGTTCCCAACTTTTTTAATGTACTACTTATTGTAGAGCTCTGCAATAGATATTTTTATCTGCAGAAGCTCCTTCAGGAGCTCAGCCTTTTCTACACGAATATCAAATCAATATGAAGCAATATGACATATGCTGTCCTCTTGCTAAATGCTGGTAATTTTATCTAAATTAAACTACATCCCTGTTGTTCCAAGGGTACCTCTGCATGCGTGCAAAGAAATTCGTGGTTATGTACACACCTGATGTGTTGCCAGACCACCCCAAGAAGTCACAATTTCACCCACAGCAAACTGGAAATAGCAGCACCTCAAAACTGTAGGTATTTCACTAAGGTTTCAGACTGACTCTTATCCACAAGCTCACTCAAGGAACCAAGAGACACGAACCTTCTTCTGCCTTTTGCAACTGTGATCTTAAATTAGTGTGGCTTTCATGGGCTCCAAAGGGGAATTTGTTGTGTCTTACTCTCAGTTCCCACGAGCACACAGATTAGCCTTGCATGTCTCTTGTTCCACTGCCTGGAACAATGCTGGGGGCTGCTGCAGCAGCTACAGCACCAGTGACAGGCAAAAAATATAAAGGTTAAGCTTCCCACAGCTGCTCAATTAGGAGTATTCTCATCAGACTGTCTATCTGTTTCAAAATCTGCTCCCAAACCTGTTTTGCTACTGAAAGGTAGACATGTAACCTCGCCCTCTTCATCCATATTGCAATCTGCTTAGTTATCTTAAAAATTAAACCCTGTGATTTTTTTTACCCCACTGAAGAGTAAACCCAGCAGAATACTTCTTAAAGGAAAGCATTTATAAAGTGCTATTCACTATTTTTGACTTACTGCTTAAAATGTAACTCATAACATGCTCACCACCGTAAACCATCCCACAGAGGCCTGAGTAATTCAAGCACTCACCTGAATTTAAACACAGGTTAGAAACATGTTAACACAGCCAGAGATTAAATACAAATAACTGCATTTGATCACTAAAGTAACAAGTACAAAGAGAGATCAGTTGTGATGCAACACGGTGCAAGTTTTTTCTCTGATATTAAAGTTACCTGTGTTGGAGCAGGTAATGATCAAGCTTCTCCAGTTACATAATTTTGATCCTCTTTCGATGCATAAAAGCCAAATGCGTATGGATGCAGAATATTTAGAGTCCTGACAAAAGCCTGCACCAAATGTGGCATCACTGAGATGGATGACACCATGGGAGGAAGGAGGACAGGTGGCAAAGATGTGTAAATGCAAACCTTTGTTTGTTTTAAGGGGGTGAAACATCCACAAGAAAATTAAATCAGAACATCAACAACACAACACAACCCAGGCTGCTGCTGCTTCAAGACAGCACAGTTATCTTAATATGAATTATTCTTCAAGGTGGGTAGGCTATGCTGGGTATTTCTGTAGTGTGACTGACTTAACCTTTAAGTTAACACAAGTCTGTCACCTGTGTTACTTTTAATTGGAAAAATGTTTAAAAGTTTATGCCCTTTTTTGTCTTGGAAGTGACACACATTATAAAATCAATATGCACCTCAGGATACCCTTATCAGCTTGCTAAATCCCACGATTTTGGCATGGTAGACAGCAGTGCAAAGGTGTGGATTACAGCTATTGAGCAAAATCTCCCCATGAATTTGAAAAGAAATACAGACACCATTAGTGACAACATTACCACCCCTGGGTAATTCTGATTTAGTTTTTATTCTGGCAGAGTGGCTAGTGCATGACTGCAATATAACATCCAATCTAACGTGCTGCTTCAGATCAATGGGTTTGAACATCATGTAAGGCTTCAGATGCACTCTGCAAAAACAACACTCACCACTTCACCCCTTGTAATCAAGAACAGCTCATTAGGTCTTGCAACACACTTCATGTTAAGTGTGCATAAAACCCAGTAAAAATAAAAAGCAAAAGCATTGGCAGTGTCATTATGAAAGATTAAATATTTTTGCAAGTATTTCAGCATTTGATGAAATATTTGAAGTTATTTGTCTATGTGTACATGTAATTTATAAGCGAAATTATTTGTTTTGCCCAGAGAAGCTGTGGCTGCTCCATCCCTGGAAGTGTTCAAAGCCAGGCTGGAGAAGTCTGGGATAGTGGAAGATGTCCCTGCCCATGGCAGGAGGTAAGACTGGATGATCTTAAAGGTCTCTTCCATCACAAACCATTCTGGGATTCTGTGTACTTGGTAAAAACTTATATTTGTGCAAATACGTACTAATTTTGAAACATGTAGAATAACTAGCACAAAATAAATATGTTGAAAAAATTGAGTTTTAAAGCACAGTGTCTAAACAGGTTTTCAAACATTAATTTGCAGCACCCATGCAATATCCATTTATCTCCTGTACAAATTAAGCCATGACAGGGGGGAAAAACCCCAAACATATCAGACCTAGAAAAATATATCCTGCAGGCAGCATCCTGTCCTCCTTCAGGTGGTGACAAGAACAGACAACAGAAAAACACCTGTTTGTTCTCTGTTGGGTGGACAAGTTCTTATTTCCATGCCAGTTTCCTGGTGCCTCTCATGCTCCCTGTGATGTTCCCTCATAGCAACCACAGCAGTTTGTGTTGGTATGATGCAGTGTCAAGCACCCAGGGTTTCCTCACCACATCTTAACCTAAATCACTCATTTTTATAACTTACTGAAAGCTTCAGTTAATACAAAGTGCTTTCACCTCGCTTGGAACGGAAAATCTTTCACCTTCTGTATAAGCAGGAGACTCCTATGAGTTCTCACTGCGAAAATTGGGGCTCCTCTTGCATGAAGTCACCCTCAAGAACATGTTACAGTGCTCACATTCCCAAATTCACTCAGCTGTGCTTCCTGTGGCATTTGTAATCCAGCACTTAATCCCCTATGCCATCCGTATCTGTGTGGTGTGTTCTGACAACACACATTTTACAGGTGCTGTTAAAATAGGTGAATTTGGCACATCTGATGCTTAGAAACTCGTGCAGAGCATGAGTTCAGCAATCAGATTTTAAATCTCTATTTTTCCCCCCTGCTAATATTTATAGTGGACACAGCCAACCCTGGTCCATGCCTTGGTTACTCAGCAACGTGCCAAAACCATGTTTGGATGTTGCAGTAAATGAAGAATTTGTACATAGCTTGCTATCAGTATCTTGTCTATTCTCCAATTACGTATTTAAAACAGGCTGAAAAATATCGTCATTTGTACAAATCAGAGCTGCTGTCAGGACTTCTAAAATTTCATTGACCACAAAATTCTTCTGTGAGAAAACTTTCTGTTCACTTACAAAATAATTTTCTATTCCTTTATGAAGTGTGAACTCCTCTGTGCAATTTTACTTAATAGCTGAAAGAATATTGTGAGGATCACTTGACACTAAGACACATAATGATAATTTAAGAGGTTAGAGATATTGATAATGAAACAATTAGGTAATAACATAAAATGTGCTGTTATCCTGGCCACTTGCTTAATTGGTTTATAGGTAATTCATTCTATGGTGAAGGTATAGCAGCTACATAATGAGAAATGCAGCAGAGTGCTTGAGATATGCTTGAAATATGTGGAAATCAAAAGAGGAACATGTGCACACAGAGGATTTATCAGGTATAAGGGAGCTCCTTGGCAGGCATCAGGTCCTTATCACCCTCCTTGTCCACCTGCCAGTGCCTGAGGGAACTTTTCAGCTCAGTGATATGGATGAAACCAGCAGATCTGCTAAAAGCAAATTCCAAATACTTCATGTAATCTGTCCACACAATCAGGTTGTGCTGATTGCCAGCCCCCAGGATTTTCTCAGTTTCCTAAGGGCTGACTGGAAAAGGCACGTGTTCACTTCAGGGGATGGCGTGCTGGCACAATCCGCTGAAATTATTATGTAGGGATATATTTCAGGTTATTAGACTAATAATATCACAAAAAAAAATCAGATGGATAATGATATTAAAATTACTTCAAGTAAAAATACTGTACGACAAGTTGGAGTAGTTTTTTTTTTTTGTTAAAGATAGGCTCCTAACCAAAGCTAACCATGTTAGATCAGGAGTCAACAGAGAGAACAGGGTGCTTATTTTTTGTCTCCCAGAGAGGCATCTCAGGTAAGTAGCAATTTCTCTTTGACTCCTTTAAAGTGAGACTAGAAAGGTGGAGTGCCAGTAATTTGCTTAGGTTTGCCTAAAGAGATTTAGCAAATATGTAGACACACCTGTGCACAGCAAAGAATCATACCAAAATGGTCTTTTTACAGGAAACATCCCATTGTAAACCAGAGCAACAGTTGCAAGGTATGATTCTGCAGCAGTAAACCTGAAAGCTCTACAAAACTGGAGTAGTATCCATGAATTAGTTTTTGGTCTTTATTCCCAAGTAAATGTAGTTATGCAAGCTCAGGAGAAAACTATTTTGATTGTCAGGCTACACATGTGCATAGAAATCTAAAACAACCCCAAAGCCCCAAATTTAAAAAACCAAAAGGCAAAATGCATTCATAGAGGCATACTTATATGCACACATGCACATACACATGAAATTCTCATTCGTTTTCAGATAAGGGACTTTCATGTGTTCTGCCCATTTAGTGATTTCTGACGTCTTTCTTCATAACAGCACTGGATGAGACCATGTCCAGTCTCCCCGTGAAGTCAAACCTTCTTCTCACAGCCACAGAATCATTTCTCAGAGTTTCTCTGGTCTATCCTGCACTGCGTAAAACCGCCCCCTAAAACCCGACTGTTGACATCCTCTGGTTCCTGTCACACATACTTCCTTCATCCATAACAGGCGGTGTCTTACTATTCACTTAAGGGCAGTACAGAGGAGAAAAGGAGGTGCAGAAAGCATGGAATTCCTAAATCCAGAGTTCATGGAGTCTCTGGGTGGCTGGAGGTATGGACTATCACGACTACAGTGAGCCCGATGCTGGCTCTTAATGTGAATATGTTGTTTTCATTTGTGTAAACCTGCTAATCTCCTGTGACCACACCTGATCCTTATATTGTGAAAAATGCTTCATGTTGCATATCAAACACCCTTTTCCTGTACTCTTCTCTGGCTTTTTTTTTGTTCTGATACCCACAGACGACTTAGAAGAATTGACTGAAACTGGAAAAAAACCCAACCTATATCTGAACATACACTAGGCTGGTTACTTTTGCCACTACTTCAAGAAAATGTTGTTTCTCTTGGATATTGACCTTTCCAAAAAAACCCACGAAAAAGCCCCGCACCATATTTGTAGAATATGTCAGTTAATGACAGTTCTCAAGCTGTAAAAATGCTCCTAAATAACTCCTACAGCACAGTGATCCTGAAGTTGGTGTGATAAACTAATTAATGTAACAAAGAGAACTGTCTGCCTTTCTTTTTGTTTTAATCCCTGCTACATGACTATTAAAATCAAGTGCAGGTCAGTGAGGAGCTCTGCATTTTACCAGCAATGCAAGTCATGGCTTTGAGTTTCTTTTTATGTTCTTCCCTTTAATCTGTGAAATAATGTGAAGACACAACACAGAGTGACAGATGATCAAATTGTCCAGAAAGCTCCTGGCAGAGTCTCTATTTCAGTTTTAAAGACCACACTGCCTGAACGGCATAAAGTGCCATGCTAAAATGAGATTTACAGGTCTCTGGAAAACTGAGGAACAGATTAAATTTGAATAATTAATTTTAATGTTTTCATTTATTTTCTTCTGCATTAAAGTTTAAGTTGCTTATATCTTTTAATGCAAGAAATAAAATCTAATTCCCAGAATTCTGTTCTCATTTCAGCCAAAATGAAACGGAAGGGCTCGTGCAAT
Source organism: Atrichornis clamosus (assembly GCA_013400975.1). Taxonomy (NCBI): domain Eukaryota; kingdom Metazoa; phylum Chordata; class Aves; order Passeriformes; family Menuridae; genus Atrichornis; species Atrichornis clamosus. Next base: position 108,932 of record WBMZ01002124.1, read on the forward strand.
ATGAGAAGACTGCAATGTAAATTGATTGGGTACAATTTCCACCTTCTGAGTGAGATACCATAATAGATAATATATTTTTATTTTTAATTCACAGAGCTAGATGCTACTGAACATGGCAGCATTTATTTCCAATTGCTCCATTTACCCTGGAATGCTATTATTCCACTTGAAATTTAATTTTTTCAGAGGGTCAGAAAATTACAGTGCTGTGGTCCTTCACTACCCATCCTCTCTTGCTTTAATGGAAGGTGTCATTATTGTTTCGTTAGAACTAAAAACAGATAACTTTTTATGACATTTTTCCAGTGGAGTGCAATGCAATGAGAACATTGAAAAAATTATACTGGAAAAAAGGTTCATCTGCAGAGATAAAAAGTAACTCAGACATACAAAATTCTCAAAAGACCCTTCCTTCATTCTCTTGCATTTTATCTGTGATGTATATTTTAAATGGAAAATTACATTAGAATTACAGAAAAAAAAATTCATCCTGCTCATATATATAGGGTCATATTCCCTTAGCAATACAAAATTATATAAAGTAGAATGGGGAATAAAGCAAATAATGTTAAGACTCCCTAATAATAACCCCCAAATAGCTCTTAAATTCTCATAAAACAGGGACTTAATTTTTAATATCAAAAGACTTTTTAGTACTATGTATTATTGCTGTGAACCTTGGAAAACAAGACTTCCAAGCTCCTCTCAAACAAGAAATGACCCTTCTGATGTATTTCGGAACAGAAAGCAAATCCTACTGCGGTCCTGTAATTTATAAATGTGTACATTTGTGGAGGGAGTGAGAAGAATAAACGGTTTGGTGGCAGATGCTGTGAAAAAAATGGTTAAGCACTAATAACGATAGAGGCAGCTGTTTTAAGGCAGCTCTGAGGTTTATTTTGAGTAAAGTAGTCCTCCCAGTGGAAGCAGATCTACATGGAAGAAACAGGTAGGCTTCTCTAAGAAGCAAAGTGAATGTGTCATTTGCTTTTCAGTCACCACAGGACTCTCCACCTGTAGCCAGGTTATTGCTCCCATCAGCTGCTTTGGATTTGCCTCACGTTCTCCTAATCTGTGACCAAACATGTGAAGTCCTGATGAAGTGCAGAATTCCTCACCTCTGACTGAGGTTCAGCTCATTCACTGCACAAGTGTGAACATGCAGCACATATACAGAAGAAAACTGTGGTATTTCAGAGACCTTTTTGGGTTGGATGAGGAACCTCAGTGAGATCTGCTAAAAACAACAAGGCTTTCTTCACTGTATCATAGAGTGGTCTGGGCTGGAAGGGACCCTAAAGACCTTCTAATTCCAACAGTCCCACCCCTGCCATGGCAGGGACACCTCCCACTGTCCCAGGGTGCTCCAAGCCCCGTCCAGCCTGGCCTTGGACACTCCCAGGGATCCAGGGGCAGCCACAGCTGCTCTGGGCACCCTGTGCCAGGGCCTCCCCTCCCTCACAGGGAACAATTCCTTCCCCATATCCCATCCAACCCTGCCCTCTGGCAGTGGGAAGCCATTCCCTGTGTCCTGTCCCTCCGTCCCTTGTCCAGAGTCTCTCTCCATCTTTCCTATGGCTCCTTCAGGCACGGGAAGGCCACACTGAGGTCACCCCAAAGCTTCTCCTGCCCAGGCTGAACAACCCCAGCCGTCCCAGCCTCTCCTCCCAGCAGAGTTGCTCCATCCCTATGCCCATCCTGGTGCCTCATCTGGCCCGGCTCCAGCAGCTCCAGGCCGTTCCTGTGCTGGGCCCAGGGCTGGGGGCAGCTCTGCAGGGGGGTCTCAGCTGAGGGGCAGAGGGGCAGAATCCCCCCCTCCCCTGCTGCCCACGCTGGGGCTCAGCCCGTTCTTGTGCTGGACCTCAGCTGAGGCCCTTCTTGAGGCATCTCTGCTCTGCAAATTCAGCTGATGGGTGAGGTTTATGGTCTCAGCATCATCATGTAAGCCTGCAAGTGAGAAAACAAACTCCCCTCTAAAAATCTCCTCCTTTCATTCTTTCAGTCCATCAAACCACATCAGCTAAAGCTGTCTGGTACCACTCAAAAAAAAAAAAAAAAAAAAAAAAAAAAGAAAAAGAAAAAGAAAAAGGCAAGTCTTAGCTTCTCCTCCAAAATGCTACTGAGGTTTCTCAAACTGGAGGATGCTCAGGGTTATGCAGCAAAACACAAAACTGAATCCAAAATATTTCTCTGTCTAGTGTATAGCAGCAGTGTTTGCATTCAAGGCAGCTGAAGTATAAATAAGACAAACAAAGGCACATCTCAAAGTAAGACAAGAAAAATAAATTCAGATAAAGGAACATGCTGGGAGGGTCTGTTCCAATATTTATAAATATCATATCAAACCTTTGAATTTCTGATGCTTCTAAAGGGAGTTCATTAACTATCTGCAGTAAGGTCTTTGAATTATATTCTGATAATTTTCTTCTTAATACTTCTTAGCTGAACCCAGTGTGTTATAACTCTCATGACCTCTTAAGAAAGATGACCCATTCAGAAGGGTCTAAACATTTTAACTTTTGCCATTGGAAATAGCAGATCTGTGTTTTCTTTATGGAGGTGTTTTCACTAGCTATATATAGAATTTTTCTAATTTTGAAAATACTTTTCTGCTTAATTATACAACAAAGAAAGGATGGCTTGAAATAGGATTAATATATCTTGTAGTTAATTAAACATGAAGCTTCTAAGGAGATCACTCCAGCAACAAAAGCAATTAAGGTTTGGTTATGTATAGTACATAATTAAGCAGGAAGTTCTTGTAATCCCAAGGACTAACTTTTAAAGCATGTATTCCATTAAAGCAACCTATTTTCTGTCTTATTTTAGAGAAAACTATCAAATATAAGTATAAGCTATGTCAACTTCAAATGTAAGTATAAGCACTGTAAACTCAGGTATCTTCTCAGCCTTGTCCTGATGTCATAAATGAATTATGAGATTAAAAAACACGGCTCCATTCTGTAAAAAATTGCCCCTATTTCTGTCTTTATGCCTGTTGAGTAAGCAAGTAGAAGAGACACAAGCCCAAAAAATGGTGAGGAAATTCTGATGAAAGCCTGTTTTTATACTTTAGATTACAAGTCTCAAGGCACTCCTGAACAAGACCCAGATAATTGGGGAAATGTTTAGCTGTAGTATTTCCGTGTCTGTGGTGATTTCCCTATTAAAGACTCTTTCACAGCCTCTCTGCTAAGATTTTTCTTTTGTGTCATGTTTTCTGACAGGGAAACTGCTCTTGCGAAACTTGAGCTTCGAGCAGGGTGGATGTTATTAAGCAGAGTGGAAAGAGGGTCTTGCACAGCACAGTGCTGTAGAGACACACCCGAGTTAACATGGATATCAAAAATGAAATAAAAAGAAGCCAAATATTCTGGTGTCAACATTATGCGTAAGGTGTTATTGGGGAAAAAACACATGATGAAACCAATGAATACGTTGAGATTCAGAAACCACGAGAGGAACGTTCAGCTCTGCTTTACGTGATGCTTTAACATGCATGTCATAAACATATGACTGTTTCATTTTCTGCTTACTGCTAGGTAAATGTCAGCTTGGTGAAGCACAGTTGCCCCTCCTCTGAAGAAGGCTGCGAGAGAGATCGTTGCCTTCAAATTTAGATTCATTTGAAGTTCCTTTGCCACCACTCCTTCTTTATGTTTGTGTCTCAATTTCATTATTTAGTTAGCTGAAAAGATACAATATCTGCTCCTCATTTGCCAAGATAGGAATCAATCTGTTTCTGTGTTCTTTATGTAGGAAACAGAATATAAAAATGGATAGCAGATTTTGAACCAAAATGTTCTGTAGTTGACTAGAATCTCACAATAAAGCTTCACTCTATTTTCAAAGCGACTTAAAGAAAATGCAAAATTGAGTCTTATTCAGAGGAGAATAGCTTTCCTTGACCCTTGTATATCTTACTCATGACATCTTGAGAGATACATGAAGAAAATATTAAGTACCTTGCTTAGTCAAGAAGTAATATTTGGGAAAATATGTGCAGGGCTAATAAAAATATCACATTCCAGTTAATAAAGAATCAAGTTCTTGGAAAACAGAACTAGATGCAGTTCCACTCCATTCTTTCACTCTTATCATGCCCTGGGTTTTGTCTCATCTGTGTTTACATCAGGTATTTTCTTCTACTTAAAGATGTCTGACCTTGACAAGGTCATTTTGCTTCTCTCCATCATCTGTATTTTCTTTGTCATCCTTTTATCTTGTCAGGACTCAAAGAATTGTAGGGCAACAACTGTGACCAACTCTGCTTGAGTCTGAAACTAATTCAGAGGTAGCTACGAGAACAACAAACACTTTTATTAGGAAAAAGTGGATGCTATTTTGAAACACTGCCATGGAAGGAAAGGGCATGAATAAGAAACACATTTGCACCCTTTCTTTCTATATTCCTACCTAGAACAATTTTGTAGCCATTTTGTTATTTTAAGGAAGGGCAAGGAAAACACACCTTTGTTTCACCGATAGAGACAGAACATTATTTCAAACCAGTGAAAATGATAGCTAGGTAAAACAGGCAGGAGCTTAAAACAATGAAAAACTAACATTTTTCCATTAAAATTTCGTGTACTGCTTTTTCAGAAGGTGCTGCTGTTGGCATCGAGTAACACCAACATTTCCACTGTAAATACACAGCAACAAAAAAACCGCTTCAGACTCAGATCCTGCGTGCATCAAAATTCAGAACAACCAGGCAGCTTTTTCTTACACTCTCAGATTTCCCACGGCAAGATCAAAACCTGTTATTGTAATAGGAAATGGGTCATTACTCAATTTAACTTTCATCTGCAGGGGAGTGATACACACAGAAAAACTACAAGTCAGTAAGGGCGCTGACAGTACCCTCTTGCAGTTCTTTAGAGCTGTGCAGGATTCCACTGTTTGTGGAAACTTCTCAAATAATTTTTGTTAGTGATGATGAATTTGTTATGTTTCAAAGATTTGTTATGTTTCTGGAGCACTGATTTAATCCCTTAGTTTTCACAGAAGGCTAAACAGAGAGAGTGGGGAATATAACTCAGTGAACAGAGCAGGATTTTGTGCAATACAACATTTTACTCCTATAAAATCCTAACCATAGCTAATTTACAGCTCTGACTGAGTCTTCCCTTTGTACCTGTTCATGGTTTAGTGATTTAGGGGTTACAGTGGTGGTGCTGGATTGATGATTGGACTTGATGATCATAAAGGCCTCTTCCAACATTGATGATTCCATGATTCTTTGAAGGTGACATCACACACATTTTTATCACAGAATATAACCATGCTATATCTACCTGATGCCTATTTTCTGGACAACTTGCAACAAAGAACTCCTGTACNCTTCCAACATTTTCCATGATTCTTTGAAGGTGACATCACACACATTTTTATCACAGAATATAACCATGCTATATCTACCTGATGCCTATTTTCTGGACAACTTGCAACAAAGAACTCCTGTACTCTGCCTGCCCTTCTAATAATCTCATTGTATTTTGCCAGAGTAAAATCAATGATCCTACTGAGGCTCCACACTTTGCTACCTAAATGATAGAATACAGCCTAAATAAAGCATTTAAAAGGCAAAATAAACCAAGATTTTATGCTGCCTTATTTAATTTCTAGGCTTAAATTCAATTACTACTATAAACATTTCCATAAAATGAATTGCAGAAGAAAGCTTTGCAAAGTCAAAAGCAATTTAGGAAGGGCAATGCTGAAATGCACAATTTAGTAACATTATTAATGTGAATAATGCATTTAATTTGAAATGATTTAGGGAAAAAAACTGAGTTAGAGTGTGACCTCTGGCATGGCCATCAAATACTGCTGGAAGATAACTCTGAGTAGGAAATCAAGGCATACCATCTAATACCATTTCTGTAAGCTGTGTGTTTAACTGTTAAAAACACATTGGTAATATACAGAGAATTAAAAAAAAAAAAAAAAGGAAAAAATAATTTTGTTCATCTTGTCATCTTGAGCTGCATACTGTCCTAAAAGCAAACAGTGACCATCTAGTTGAAAAAACGAAGCCTGTGGTTTATGGGCAACAGAAGGAGTGAATAAAGTGTCCTGTTTAGCATTCTAGCCTAGGCAGTGCAGACAGTAAATTCACCAGTGTGCAATTTACAAGCGGGTATCAGCCTTTATCTGCTTTTGTCTTTGACTCAGTCACTCAGAACTCTTTGTCCATTACTACCTCATTCTACCACTGGCTGCTTTTTACAGGAAAATTTATCTATAGCAAGTGTCTGGCAAAGTATGGGAAAGATCTATGTTAATAATTTATTCCCAACCTGCCTTGAGATGTTGCTGCATCCCGTGAACTCTCAGGCTGTGTGAACAGAATATCACACTGCGAAGCTACTCATCGAGGTAGGCATAAGAGCAAGTGTCCAAATTAAGTCCTTCAAGTAGAAATGACAACTGCCAGAAAATAAAAAAGTGATTTTGCATTGGAAAGATAAAATTATCAATATTGACAGTAAATATATTTTTGTATCCCAAAAAAAAGACTGATCTCTGCACAACTTTCCTTTTGTCACCTGAAAACTGAGAACTTTGGAACTGTGAGAAATTCTACTGAAAAAAACAGCACCATATTTGCATCTGGAGAACCAGAGACAACTTTTGTTGGTGTTCCTGTAAAGAACAATAGTTTCTTTCCTGACATGTTGGTGGTTGCTGTGACTAATTGAAGCTGCAGAGAAATACAGGTGTCCTCTGTTTACAGTGTGTTATGTTTAAATTCACAGCTCCTGCAGAATACTGTATCTTTCCAAGACCAGTAACTACACACAGCTTGGCAGTCCAACCCTTCCAGAAGTCAAGTAATTTCCTCATTATGTTAATTACCAGATTGGTCTTAAGTGAACATTTCATCCTATTCCAATTTTGTGTCTTTCGAGTCCTTATTTAATTAAGATGTTGTTAAGCATTTTCTGGGTTTTATTTTTTTTTTTTTAGAGTGTGGGTGTTAAAACAATTAAACTGGTGGCCAGACATAAATCTCTTACTTGTTACTTTAGCCAGTACTGGCATTAATATATGTTTTGCTAATGACACAAATTGTCAAATGGTAATTAAACACTCCACACAATTTTCTCCTTATGAGTTGTTTTTAGCGTTTAAGAAAGGCTCAGTATAGTGATTTCCTATCTATAAAGACTCTGCAGAATTCATTACAAATAAACGGATTAATGCAGCAAAAAAGGGTAAAAAGAGTCAGGGGCAATAACAGACAAGACATAAAGCAAACACCACATGAGAGAGAGGATAAAACATCCCTTATTTTTTAGTGACAGATGAGTGCCAGCATTGAAATAACCTCAGCTAAACAACAAGAGATGCAAACCAAGGTTCTCTTCCCATATTTGAAAAGGGAAGGATTCACCTCACGTAACTCTCCTCATTCAAAAATTCAGCTTATAGTTTAAGCTAATTGTCCATCTTTCTCTGTGGCTGGCAGAGTAAGCACACGTTCCCAGTGCTGCAAAGTACTCTATAAAAAAGTGTAAAAGCTGGATCTGGCTTAGCCTTTAAACAACAACTCTTTCATTTGAACACTTAGAAGCTTAAACACTGTAAATAAATGCTAGAAAATGAATATAAGTAGATCTTATGACGGCATGATGAAGATGGTTTTGTATATGTATAACAGAAAGTGGGTAATTACTTGGAATACAATTTTGCTTTTGTTTTCAAACAAGAGGCATTTTGATGTGAAAAAGATGGTTATGTATTAAACTGAAAGAATAATTTGATTGCAGCACTGAGACAATTGTTTTCTAACTGTGTTGATAAAAAATCTCAGTAATGTTGTCTAATACTGGGGATTAGGTTGGCAGGAAAATACCCAATCCAAATGCATTGTACCACTGGCAAACATCACATTTTTTAAACGTGTAGGTATAAGTTGCTTTGCCAATCTTCCAACAATCTGTTTATCAGCAACCGCTTTTCCTCTAATAGTGCTTAGCTGATTCCATCACACACACAATCAGCAGGAGAAACTAAATATGGCATTGCTGTTGCCTTCAAAAAACCCACCTTATCACCAGTTTTAAGATGAAATACTGCCAATATCCTTGTGTGATTGTAAAGCTAGCACTAGGATAACATATAAAACAATTTATTAAAAGGAGATGTTTGAGAGGGGAGGAGAAAGCTCCTACCAGTTGGAGACACCAAGCGATGTGAGATGCCAAAATTTAACTAGCAATAAATAGAGAAAAGGGAGTTTAAGCTGCTGCCCTGATTTCATAATTTATAACAGCAGGAAATTATTAGTAGAGTGGGCATGGATTTTGAAGAAAGTGTTAATTCTATAGAATGGTAGCCTCAGCTAGGAAAATGAGATGCGGAATGGCAAAAATCTATTTACAAGAGCATTCTCCAAGCATCAGAAACATCAGCAGCACTTATTTTCAATAATCTTTATAGCTTCAGTGCCTCATTTTGGGCATAAGGCAGGAAGTAGTCTATCATATCCTTTCATGACTAGTAACTGAAGAAATGGGAAGTAGGGTGACCAAATGGAATTGCAATCCTGGATTGTGTCCAGAAGGAGCCTAAGCACTCAAAAAACTTGCAGCATCCTCTTTAAAAGAATGACAAGTGTGTCTTTGAGGGACCACATGGGGAAAGTCAGCCCCAGGCTACAACACAGAAAAGAATGATTTTGGTCATCTCATCTATTTAACTTTTCCTCCATGTCCAAAAAAAAAAAATGTTTTGTCATCATTAATGAAGGTATTTGGTGTAAATTAATGTTGTTTGTGGAATCTGGAGCTTATAGAGCCTAGATCACTTGAGATTTCCAACAACTGCAGCATGATTAAGGTGAGCATTCTTCTTGTACCCAAAAATGCACATTCTGTGCATGGAGACACAAAATACTTCATATTCCTGCCTCTGGAGCTAACTTATGGATGCAGCAATCTAAAACACTTTAAAACAAAGAGCTTAATTGCTAATGGATGCATTTTAGAATACATAGAAGGTTCAGAGTTATCCCTTTTGAGAGAAAACTGAGTAAAACAATCCCAGCTTGTGACAGAGAAGAATTTATCTCACGGTTCGTCCAAAAGTGCAGGTAGCATTTTATGCATGATGCAAACATCACCCCTCAGCAACCATTACCACAGCAGGTGCTCTGAGAGAGATGTCAGCACAGCACACTAAAAGATGAGCTTTTAATTAGGGGAACAGTTGATAGCAATGGTGTTTAGGCAAGGGTACCCCAAAATAACATTTAGTCAGAGCAGATCCGTTCAAGTCGTCCACCTACCCCAACAATAATCCTTAAGGGCAAACGGCAGGATTTTACCCAATTTTATAGGCTTTCTTGTGAAAATTAGAAAAGAAAAACCAAGAGAGGCATGTGGAGAACATTCAGAAGGCATGGAAAATTAGCACAGTGAATATCATATTGGTAGGCCAGCCACTTTAGCAAAATCCAGAAATCTGGGTTAAATGCCTTACTTTAAACCCATTTTGGAATAACATGAAATCACTGTCTGCCTAATTCTTTGTGGGATGGCTGAGGGAATAAGGCATACAGATAAATTTGCTTTCACATGCTTTTTCTTACAAATGTGTTTTGACTAAACTCTGTGAAAGCAGCATGATGATAAATTTTTCAGTCGATGTGTCATAAGGCTACAACACAATACTCAGTGTTTTATGGAGAAGAAAAACCACAAAAACCCAGAGAACTACCAGCAGAGGGAACAAAAATGAACAGATGAATTCAAATGATAGACATGTCTCTGTTACAGAATCATTACCTGCACCTGAAGCATGTGAGAGCACCTGAGCTCGTGGACTGAATTCAGAATAACCAGCCTAAGGTAGAAGTTAATGACCACCTTAAACATTGAGAAAACAAGAGGGTTTAGTGCCTCTTGGTTTTTGTTTTTTGATGTTTGGTTGGTTGTTGTTTCTTTCCCAAACATGAAAGGTTGGGATCCTCTTTTGAGGAAAAATTATTATGTATAATGATTTTCAGGAAAATGCACATATTCCTGTGAAGTTACTGAACTCAATATATAGCCATGTGACAAACTAACTAAAATATGAGTATTTCTTCACAACTCTCTTTTTGATCAGGCAATAAACTCTATCCCTGATAGTTCAAGGACTTGCAGAGACTGTGCAGGTGGTCAGATTAAATTTGCAGGTTTGGGTAAATTCAAATATTACAAGACTTACAACAGCATGAAAAAATTCAGAATATAAGGATTAACTATGTAGCCCTTTGCCTTCTGTAGTTAATTAAAAATCCACTGTCATCCACAGGAACAAGAACACACAACAGGAAAATTCTGTGGAGTCTCTGCACACCCTTGGTTTCACTGGTGGGGCTAAATATGACACAACTGCCTCTCTTTCATGTGGACAATCATTTTTATCTGCTTCTCCACCATAAAACACAGCAACAAAATTTTCATCCTCTCCAGAGTCTGCTGTTTCTACAAGATGCTCTAAAAAATGTTAGCAAATTCCAGGATCTTCAGCCATTCCGAATTTAAATAGACAAGGCAATTGCTCCTTACTTTCTGTAAAGTGTGTAAACTTGGGAGAAAAAAACAGCAATCATATTCCTAATTTGTTTAGCAACTGTAGGCAAAAAAGCTAATATGTCATAATTTGTATGTGAAGAGATTGCAGGGGTTTGGTAGCCATGTCTAGTGCTATTGAGGCTTCCCACTGAGAACTGCACTGCAAACTGGCAGCTGACTGAAAACACTGCTATTTTCAACAGTTCAAAAAATGTAAATGTGTCAGTGGCTGGTCAAATAGGCTTCCACACCGGTGATTTATTGCAATCTTTCACATTAGTGACTTGTATAAATCACTCCTGGCCTGAAAACAACCCCTGTGCACAGCTTTATAATGAATTCAGGTGCCGAATGAATCTTGCTGGCTCCAGAGTCATGTTGGAAGGTAATTTTGAGCAGCCTCAATTAGACAAAGATAATTTCTCCAAGCGGGATTTGCTAAGGTGCACAAAGCTGAAAGCAAATATGCTTTTCCAGGGAGCTCTGGAAGGACAGAAGGGAGGAAAAAAAAACCCTCTTCTATCTCAATAAAAGGGGAGAATTCACTGAAATAGGTCTGCAACTACTGTTTTTTGTTCATTAACAAAGGAGAATTCATGGATGCTGGGGGTAGTGGAGACATCCCTGAGCAGGGTTTTCTGCAACTGTGGTAGCAAAGACATGAAGCTGTGTTGGGCTTTCAGAGCTTCATCACCTGCACGTGGCAGAGTTAGGATGGTTGCCCTCAGAAACAGAAGAATGAGAGTATAAAACTAAACCAGAGAACCGTCCCCATGCCTGAAACACAAATATCTGGGAAAATGTACAATAAGCTTTACCTGCAGCCACTGTGACTGGTCATTGTGGCCAGAGGTCCAGGCATTAACTTTGCCTTGCTTGTCCAGCCGGGCTTTCCTGGGCTCCCAAGCGAACATGTCCATGTTGAGCGTGCGGAAAACACTGGAGGCACTAATTTGGAAGTCCTGTATATGTCCTGACTTCATCCCCAGGGGTTCAGAGCAACCTGGAACGGCAAGACGAGGTCAGTGACACGACCTACTCATCCATCCCTGTTAGGGGTTTAGGTTTTCTGTTGTGGGAAGGAAAACCTGCGGTACTTGAAGAAAAGATTTTAATCGAGACTATTGCTGAAGGAACTCAAAAACAAATAAATGAAAAATGGCCAATTCAAGGCACTTAATTTCAACAATTGCTTGGGTGACTCAAAATCAAGATAGAGAATTCAGCATATTTTATCCTGACATAAATTTATGAAGGCAAACAAAACGAAAAGATGACTTTGTCTGTGCTTATCTTATTTTTATTTTCCTGTCCAGCAGCTTGCTATATTTTCCCCTGTTCAATTTGATTCTTCTCATGCTTTTATGCAACCCCACATCAGCCATGTGTTTGCTTACTGGGGAAACATTAATTTATATTAAAGCTGCTGCTGAAGTAAAATGTTAACAAGCACTGAGATCTTTCACACTTTTGAATTATTTGACATCTGGCTAAAAACCCAGAAAGCCCAAAAACCCACTGAAGGAGAGGAGGACCACAGAAAAACAACCGTGAAGGAGGGAGAATAGTAGGAGATTATCACTTAGGATAAATTGATAGTTAATGGTTTATTTGCTTGTGGACACCCCACATCACTGAGTTATTTTGACTGCAGCAAAGACAGATCTTGGGTTTCTCCTTTCTTTGCTCTCCATGAAAAAAAGATAAAAATAAAAATTAATAAGTGACTCTATGTTCCTCTGCCTTGCTATTGGATGCTGGGAACATGGAAGGCACACTGGGATGCAGAAGAGGGAAGAAACAAGCTGAAACTGGAGAGATACCCTCCAATAGCAGTGCTGGAAAAAAAGTCCTGGAAATGAAGAAGGGCAGATGAGTCACTGACTGTGTTCTTTTAAGCACAGGGGCAGCTCTGAAGTCATCCCTGCTGAGACCACGACCCTGCCCAGCTGGTGACCCCTGGCAGGGCCAGAGCACTGCATGACCACTTAAAAACCCTTCAAAGCCTTTAACTTGTTTTTCACTTTATTTGAGCCAGATATCAAAGTTGGTTCTCTTTGCCTTAGAAGTCTATTTCCTTCACAGTATGTTTACCCAAATTTAAAGGCCTGATTCTTTTTTTAGTTTCTTTGGTATTGCAAGCAAAGACATTTTCATCAGATTCAACGTTCTGTTTCTCCCACAGGTTTAATTGACAGAATTAAGGGGAATTATTAGAAATTCAATCAGAAAGGTGAGACCACAGGCCCTATGTGGGGGGCTAACAGCAGGAGCAAATGTGCATCACCAGACACACATGATAGTAATAACCACACGATCTTTGATGTAGTATCTCCTGCATTTAAAACTTCGATATTTACAGGTCTCAAATTAAAAAAAACCCAAAAACCAAATAGAAAACCAAGAGAAAATGGAGTTGACTTTTGAAAAAACTCAAGTCTTTCAGAACTGATTTTTAGTGCAGAAATGGAAATTGCACAGCCTTGTCTGCAGAATAGACTGCCTAGTTCAAAACAACAACAAAACCATTTTCCTGGGAGTGGGAGGGAGCAATTGGTAGTACAAATGAGAGAGACTAATCTGCTGCTTTAGAGAAGGACTTTTCCTATTATTACATGCTGAAGTATCACTCTAGGATCACAAGGACTGTCAGCAGGAATGTTTCATCTGAGGAATCTGAAGGAGGCTCCTGACACAAAAGCATGGGTTGTCAAAGCTGTGATTCAGTGCTGCCCCAATCCATCAAAAACAGTTCTATCTTTTCTGAGTATTATTATTGATTTATGAAACAACAGCTGTGTCTGCCTGTGCACACGTGCATGAATTAATGGGATTTTGCCCTCGCCTGCCTTCACCGTGGCCCCAAAGGGAGCGGGAAGAGAGTGGTTAAAGGCAACAGGAGAAAGTGAGAAGGACAATTAGAATCAGAAGAGATAAATGTGGTGCACATGGGTGACAGGACAACGTCTTGGTGCTGTGTCACAGAGAGCAGCAGCCCTACGACAAAGATGGTGACTACTGGGATGGCTGAGCCATAACCTGCAGCACGAAGGACAGGACCATCAAACCAGTACAGGACTCTGTGTCTGCAGAGTCTAGATCTGCATTTATAGTAATGCTTCTAGATGTGCATTTATAGTAATGCTTATGTCTCCCTGGAACATCTCCACTTCACTGCACTGTATCTGTAAATTTGCTTTTCAATGTCCCTGTGAAGGGATTCAATTTCCATTTGCATTTTCACAACCTGTTAAAGTTAGCGATAGCTGATGCAGACATACTTATGGCCACGCTCAGTGGAGCATCCTAGATCAGAATGTTTGAGATGCTTTGGACATCTCCATCTGTGATAAATTATATCTGATACCTCTGTATGTTTAAATCCAGCAAGGTATAAGTTTGCAGGTCCTTTTTATTTGGTCTAGCTCCATGAAACAGGAGTAGGGAAATGAGAAAGAGTGTGGATTAGTATCTGAAAATAGGGAAAATCCACACATAGGTTATCCTCTGTTGACTCTCCTGAGGGCACAATCTCGTCGGTCTGCATCCTATACCATGACCCTCATCTGCCTCTTTCAAGAAAGCTCAAACCCTCAAATGAAATATCAAGCATCCCACGCAGCAAAGGCAAACCCACAAATAGATCTACATGCCAAGCATTCTTGCATCTTGTCTTGGACAAAGATTTGTGTAGTACTGGCAAAAGGCCAATTGGCAATTGGTCAATTATTTGAGGGCAAAGGTGATTTTGTTTTGATTCATACTGTGATATTTTTAGTTTCTAAAAATCGAGAGATTAAAAAAATTTTCTTTGGATTTGTGAAATGTAGAATGGTTTGGGTTGAAAGGGACCTCAAAGATCACCTAGTTTCAAATCTAGTTCCAACCCCATTGCCATGGGCAGGGTCACTTTCCACAAGATCATGTTGCTCAGAGCCCCATGCAACATGGACTAGATTTAATGAACACAGAATTCCTTTCCAGATTAGGTTGTTCTGAGGAGAAACAAGGAAAGGGGAATCTAGCCTTAAATGCAAGTGATGTAAAGTCCCCTTGTATGTGAATTTTATGTGAATGCTACTGTTAGGACAGAGCAATAGTTACCAGGGAACAACATGCCCAAAGGAGATGAAAATGAGTGAGTCTCACTGGGATGTTCAGGTTCTGGCGACCAGCAAGAACTGAGAAACTCACAACTCCAAGAGCTGGCTGAACTGGCACACAGGCACCATCAAACATGACTATCAACAGCACATGGCCAGGGCTGCTGGCATGGGGGCAGACATTTGAGAGCGTGAGTGAATTCCACGAGTGAGTGACACTGCTGCGTGAACAGGGATCTGTTTTTAAAAACAGCAGCTTGGTGCTGCTGTTAATAACAGCTTAATGGATAAAGGCATTCTAATAAACAGTAGGTGTGATCTGTTTCTCCCCTCACATCAATACTCTGTGAAGGGAAGGGAATTGAGGACACGGAGATGTGCAGAACACGAGTAAGGCAGGAACACAGGGCCATGAAAATTAATGCCTAGTTTATTGACGGTTGACTCCACTAGCATTGATCGTGGTTTTCAATAAGATCTGACTCTGAGTCCTGGTAAGTAAAGCTATTTATGAGACTAAAGCAGATTGCATTGAACATTTTGCTGAAGTTTGTCCTAAGAAGGAATTAATTTTTATGATGATCTGATGCTTCAAGTCTCCCTCTGTTCAGCAGTGGCTCTCTTTAGCACCAGGGCATGTTAGAGAAGCCAGGCCTCTCAAAATGCTTTTACATCCAAGACAGGCCACCTGGAATTAAGAGTGAATTAGTCTGTGTAATTATACTCTTCTTTCAGTAAGGTTGAAATTGTTCAGCCGAGCCTTGACTGTCCACAGTTTTAAGAAATTATGACCTTGAAACTGTTAGGAGACCACTGAAATGAATTCACTTCACTAGCTTTCACAGTTCTTTCAGCAAAACAATTCCTAGTCATTCTGGCAAGCACTTACTCTAAATTGTGGTTGCAGAAATGGAAGACATAAAAAAAAAAAAAAATCTAATAGACCAAAGAAGCTAGACAGAAATTTCTATTTACTCTTAAACCTATCTATATTGGAAAAGGGCTACACTGAGATTAATGCATTAACTTTTCATTTCTGAATCTGGTTTTGATGTCACTAGAGGACTGAGAATTATTTAACTCCAGCTGTTCTGATATATCATTCGTGAACTGGATGACTATTGTTTGTACAGTAAACAGGCAGCTACATAAAAATCACTCTTAAATGAATTCAGTGGAATGCTCCCACCAGTGAAGGGTTTATCTCTTAGAAAAGGTAAGAAATTTACATGCTTTACTGAATTTGTAAGGGAACACAGTTCTTGCAGAAGGTGGCTAGAGGTCAGGCTTTACATTCCAGAGCTGTAAAATGAATCTTAGGAGGGTTTATATTGGCTCCACTTGTTCACTTACTTTTTGCTACAAGACACTTGCATCCTGCTTCTGCTAAACCCACAAAACAAACCCAAACCGAAATCTTGATTAAAGCAACCCAGCCAAATTGTATCTTATCGGAGAGGTCCTTGAGAGCAGTGGAAGCAGGCCTGTCCCTGCTAGGATCTCACCCGGCACGGGGTGGTGTCACCCAGCACCAGGAGGAATTACCCAAACCCGGGGTGACTCCTGCTGCTGCCGTGGCTCCAGCGTACAGCACTGCACAGACAGCCCAGGGCTCAGCAACCATTTTCAGCCCTTCGTTTAGGCTCACTGTGGTCCATCACAGGCCCACACAGCCATCAGTGCTGTTCTGACTGGTATAAGTGGCCTTTTGTAAGTCGAACGATTGGACAGCAGCGCACACAGGAAAATTTACAAAGTGTTACTAGGCTGACATCACATTACCTTACTCCTGTTGCTGTCCCACTGCAAGCAGCCACTGTCACTGAGCTCAGCTAAGTGTTGCTGGTCTTACAACTCAACATAAAAAGTGCTGACTGGGTAAACCCGGTGTCGTGGTTTTGCTAGAC